>JANRGV010000051.1:58392832-58411104 GCA_024734035.1 Alethe castanea | reverse complement strand
GCAATCATAGTGGCACTACAGATGACTGCTGCTTGGAGACTTCTTCAAGCCTGAAAAATGTCACTGGCAGCAGATTTTCTAACTGCATTGTGTGGACATAATTGTTTCTATTTTATTTTGCTAATAGTTGATCTGGAAGGAATGGGTTTGATTTTAAAAGGGTAAACTTTAATAAATTAAGGATATTGGTTAGGATATTGTGATGAGATTTCTGGTGGGTTTATTGGGCCTTGTGCTTTCTCTCTTGAGCTGTTTCTGAACAGAGTGAAGAGTGGACAGTGTAAGGATCTATATGCATGAACTGTATCCCACAATTAAGGGAGCTGGCTTTTTTTAATCTTTTCTATAACACATGTCAGAAAGTATTTTCATTTACTGGCCATGCTGCATACATGTGACACTCTCAGAGCACAAAGTTCACAATTTAGTCTGACTACTGAGTCTTCATGAGTCTATGAAGCAAGAAGCAGCTTTCCTATGAAGCTATGATTAGTGATTTGGAAGGCTCTTAACAAAAGGTGTCCTTTCTGTCCTGATTTTCCAGGAAAAAATTACTGCCTGCCAGATGCTCTCTTTGCAGCACCTGATGTTTGTTGAACATACCACTTTTTGCCGTAAAATAAATGTGGCAAAGGGGACTCTACTCAAGTACAGGAAAGAGTGGACAGAACATTGTGCACAGAAAAGGTAAAGGAGATGGAAAGAAGGGGAGTTAACAGCAGGAATGAAATGAGAGCTTTTTATCAGCCCACAGCTCTCTATCCAGCCTAGGCAAGTCAAAAGGCAACACTCAGGCAGATCATCAACTCATCCAAACGCAGTCCCTCAAGCGTAAAGAATAATTTCACATTTGGCCTGTGGGAAGTGAGCTGTGCAAAAAGGCAAGCAATTCTTTGAAAATATATGTAAATGCACTTTAGGTAACTAAATTAGGAAAGAGGAGTCTGGGTCTGAAAACTATCTGCTGGCCTCTATAGAAGGTGATGTCTCTAAGGTAAAAAACCTATTTCTAATATTTTCCTGTGAACTTGGATGCTGTTTGAAAAAAACAACAGACATATATTTAGCCACCTTCTTGTCACAAAGCAAACAACAATGATTTGGGTTTGTTTTTTTTTTTAACTAAATGATGGCAGAATGGAGAAAGTGTTATCAGCCCAATGTCATTTGTACATTTGAACTGAATTTTATAGTAGAAAACATTTTTCCCTCCCAGTGAAACTCCTTCCATACCACTGACTCTTCATAGTTGATAAGCTGAAATTTGCAAAATCTAATAGTCTTGAATTAATTTTGGGGAAAAAATAAAAAACCTAATCTGAGAGGCATAACTCCTTAGTCTATATAGTTGCTTGTGGAGTATGGGGATTGGAGTCAAGAGTCCCTTACATCTCTTCCAAACCTTTCTTCTGGACGAATCAATTTGCTAGCACACAAAGATCCCAAACCTAAATGAAGCCTGGTATGTTCCTATTCCCTAACTATACCTTGGTTTGCCTCATCCTGTGGATTCTTTCCAGGTAAGCCAGAACCATGCCTGCTGTTCAGAAGAGTTTTATATTATATACCTCTTAATAAATACATGTTGTCTTGCTTGATATTTTCACCTGTGGAAACAATGGCTCAGGAAAAATAAATTCATAAGGCCATCCTATATATTCTCTGTTCTCAAGGGGAAAAAATATTGGAGCTAATACAACCAAAAATACGCTTGGAAAAGATGCATATTTGACATTAAATAAATTCAGAAACAAACTCTTTTTTTTCCCCCTCACAAATAAATTCCAGATTTGGTTTACTGGATGAGTGAAAAACAGAGGAGATATTTATTGTCACCACTAAAAACATCTCTTCCACTGACTTTTGTTTTCATTCCTGTTAGCAAGATCAGGGAATTTTGTAGGCTTTTTGGAATGGCTTTTATCACATCTGTGAAACTAACGGAAATATTTTCTTTTGGGTTTCATTCTTTAGTTACCTTCTTTACTTTCTGGGAGTCAAGTATTCTATATCTTTCTTCTTTCTACTTAACTTTTTTTTTTTTTAAGAAATTATCTCCTAATCAATTATCTCTTTTTTAAGTCATAGTCAAAGCTCTATGAATTCTCCTGTCTGAAAGAATTAAATCTCAGGTTAAAGAGAATAATTAGCTCAATTTTTTCACACATATGTGAGATCCCAAAGCATCAATTATCTTCTATCTACTGAAATATGCTGAAACATTACACATAGAAGTTGCCATTAACACCTCCTGCTGTTGCTGTGAATTGCTTCAGCCCCACCATATGCACTATGTTAAAGTTTCGAATTACGACCTACATGAGCAGCACAAGCTTTGAAGACAGCTGCAGAACTCTTGTTTTCAGGCAGTACCCTCATTTAACATTGTTGGATACCATTTACCTTAGAGTATGAATTTTAGGGATCACATTTCTTGGATACCGAGAGAGACGGCCTGTTATATACAAAAAATTATGTAAGTTTCTCCTTAGGCTACAATAAGCTTTTGTGGAGGAAGAAACTGAACAAAAATTCCCCTTTTAATGCAAATTAACATCTTTCTATCACAATTTTTTAAATAAGAATAAACACTATACATACAAGTCAGGAGCAGATAACCACCAAAATCCTGATTACAAGAATATGAAAATATACACAAACATATGAATATGCATGCACACTATCAATCACTCTAGAGCTGCCCCAGTACTGAAAACTACTCAGAATTTCCTGCAAAAAACAAGGCAAGTATTCACTGGTACTACTTGTATCAGCTGCACTATTTACAGGAGTGGATTTTTTTACTTCAATAACAATCATAATATAACAGATATATCCTATATGTAAGATTGCACTGTTCCTGCTGTGTTATATACCATGTGAAGCAATCTAAGTACAACAGTAATACATCTCTTCATTTAGAAACAAAGAAAAAGTTTCTTTCTTTGCACTGGTGCGTAGAATGATGATGTTGAAAGTTATGCAGAATTAGCCATCTTTGCACAAAATGTTGATGTTGAAAGTCATGCAGTGCTAAACTTCCAAGACAAATCCCATATGTTTTCTGATCCTTTCCTTGTCATGTTTTCCTCTTCCAAACATTCCTGCAATCGTATTAGCACTTGACTGGCTCAAACATCTGATGAAAATTTAAAAATAGGACTCTCTTCCTGTGTCTGATACTATATTAAAAGTCGCCTCAGGAAAGTCAAAAGGGAAAGAGAGATTCCTACTCAGTGATTCACAAGAAGACTCAGCTCTGTTCTGAAGAAGCAGATGGCTCCAATTGACTCTTTGCATGTACGATTAAATATACAAGGGCTCTCAATCTTATATTTTTCGAAATCTGAATGATATAGTAGAGTTTTCCACAAAACCAAGAGGCCTGAATCATGTCTAGATATTTTTAGAATGGGGAAAAAATGACGGTGTAAGATAAACCTTTCACTTTTCTACTTGAAAATATCTCATGGGTATATTTTGATGTAGAGCGTATTTTCACACAATGTAGCCAATAAGGAATAAAATATCTCTGTAAGGTTCATGCATTGCAAAACTGTCTCCAACTTAGACACAAGCATGTCCAAGGTGGCATTGGCCAAAAATACTGAACATCAGAGTCTGAGAGGTATCTGGGCTCTTAGCTGACACTTAAGAGGGATTTAAAAGCCTTTATAATTGTAAGCATCTGGGCATTAATGAATTAGAGATTAAATTAAATTCAAAAGTAACTTAGATAATTAAAAGTCCACGTTGAACAGAATTGTAATTAGTCTGAGGTTCCAAAGGGCCCTATTTTTGAAGCTATTAAAACATTCTGCATTGTGGCTTATTAGTTAGTGAGATTTCTAAGTGAAAAAGGTGTAAATGTATATGAATATAGTGCAATACTAATCCAATTTTCACTTCTGAAAATGGACCTGTGTCCTATATTAACAGAACACTTTTGAAAATATTATTAGCAAGCTAGTCAAAAGTTGTGTTGTTCAGTAATAAATACCTATCCTCTGCGGCCGTAGAATACTGATTCTTTTAACCTTTATATTCAAATATTCTGTTTATGTTTTTCTTAAGACATAAATTGGTTTAAAATTCCAGAAGTAAAGATCATCACTTTAAAAGAAGAATGTGTGGGACTGGTAAAGTGCACACTGCTATACAGGGAGCTGGTGAAGTGTAATTGCAATAACTTGTAAAATTCTTTATGATCTCAGTTAAAAGAGGGTACAGAATTGCACATCATGATGATGTTGTTGAAAATGACCACTATTGATTCTGAGAGCTACTTGTGTTTTCACATAAATTGTACTGTTGACAAGGTCTACGAAGTGGGCCTCCCAATAAATTTCCTCTCTTGTATTCAAGCAAATTTTTTGATGAAAGCTACATGTGACACTGTGCTCCAAACTCACCTAGGTTCTGCCTACAGTAAAAAGCATGCAGTCCCTGAAAAAGTCAGAAACAAAACTAAATGTGCTGTTTTATTTAAAATTATAAAGACCAGAAAGCATTATTTTTATTGCCCACAGAATTTATGCCATTTTCACATTTTACAAGGTATATTTGTAAAAATCACAAAGTGTCCAAAGACCAGGAAAAGCAAAGCAAGGGCAATACTCCCCTAACTGAAGCCTCACACCTAAGCCTTGCAAGCTAAGAGTGCCTCATTCTCTATTGATGAACCACCTGGTCTGGTACTCTGCAAGATTAGTACCTACAGATAAAAAATAGATAGAAGGAAAACCTGCTTATATCCAAGAATCAATGGTTTGACTACTTGCCTGAAAGAGAGGATATATACATCAAATTTCTCCTGCTTTTTTAGCAATTTGTGTACTACTGTAACCAGAAGGCAATAGGTATTTGGTGTAAGCCTGAGCTTTTTATGATCTGATCAAACAACCTTCAAATCAGACAGAAAATTATGTACAATCTCATGGCTTGGGCACTGAGTTGAGCAAACATGAAACTTATAATTATCAATTCTATCTCACAGTTTCAGTTTCAAAATAATTTTTCTCAATTTTCCCCCTGCTTTTTCCTTTCTCTCCTTCATTATGCTGTCCAGTGAGGATAAGCTTTCAGAGGAGAAACAGAAAATATCTTAATATCAAATAACATTTTAAGTCACTATCTCAATTGCATAAAGCAGGAAACAAGTAAAAAGGTGTAATGGGACTGTTCTTTCTCAAATTCCTATTCTGTCTCACTACCAGATTTTAAACTAGGTGGAAAGGTAAAATACTGAGTTCGAAATAAATATATTACTCCCTGGCAATGTTCTGAAAGATAGAGCAGAAAGGAAGCCAAGGAAAAAGGAAAAATTTTCTTCTGAATGTGTAAAAAGCGAGGTACTTTTTAAATAGACATTTAATTGTGTGGTTATTCTAGGGATAATGCAAGTATTTTCCTAGCACTTTTCACTGGATAATGCAAATGGAACCTTGAAAAGTCTTTTGTACCCTTTCAGTGCCTAGACAGCTCAGAGGTCAAGCTGTAGAGCCCACCTGGACACAAAATGCATGAACCACCTCTTTTAAAGGGTACCATAGCACTCAGTACTGATCCAGTCCTATATTGTCAACGTCGCATTTTTCTTCGAGAAGGAAAGCAGACACAAAAATCATAGAATAAAGATTATGTATTATGCATTTAAAGTAAATGGAAATAATGTAGATGACTGAAATTCAGCTTTTGACTGAGAGGAGTCCTCAGCCTATAAATCATGAGTTCTCCAGGGCAAAATGAGAAACTGCCTTTGATTGCCTGTGATCAAGAGCTATTTAATGTGAACTGCAGGAAACAGTCTACATTGCAGTACATTGGAATGGAAAAGATACATGAAGACCCTTGTCACTGAAAGACAAAAGAACAAAGGCAATTACTATTAAATTACTCTGATACCATGATAAAGATTGAGTTCTGCAAACAAGAAAGAGATTGGAAAATGTAAAATACAGGCCATCACAGAACTCTTAACAAATTACCTGATGTTGGGCAATGAATCAAGTAAGAGAAAACATTTTGTAAAACCAAACGTATAAATGAAATAAAATTTTATCCACAAATACATCCAGCATTAACATTTTTTCTAATTCATGGATCTTTATTAAACTGGGTCATTACAACTCATATGATATTCATAGCTATTATTATGAGCTGTAATGGCTATGAAAACCAAAGTATTCAATGCACTGGAATTTTCTATGCAGTGATCTAGTTAAAAGTACCTTGAGTCCTGAGTGATTCAGTAAATTATATATCATACTATTCACTATTGAACATGGCTTTGTAAATAGCATCCACCATGGAAGGCATAATTTTCAGTATTATCTACATGTAGACCTGAAGTGTTGATGCTGCAAATGGATGGAGAAAATTCCCAAAGGATAAAAAAAGAGCTGTTCATGTAGCAAAGGCTAATAATACCAATAAAACTACTGCATAAGTAAAAGAAATTTTTAGAAAAAATTGTAATAAAAGTAAACAAAAACTGTAGACAATTTTTTATTCCCAAAATATGCATAAGTATTAACATGTTTTATCACTGTCTTAGTTAAACTGACTCTGACATGAAAAAATAATAATTCTTAGGGAGAATTCATTTAAAAGCTTTTCAAGGCAGGAGAATAATATGAACTAGAATGATTGTCTGTGCTGCTTTTGGCTAAGGTAGAGTTGACTTTCTTCACAGTGGCTGGTATGGGGCTGTGTTTTTGATTTGTGCAGAACGCAGGGCTGATAATACAGAGATATTTTAGTTATGGCTGAGCAGGGATTACACAGAGCCAAGGCTGTTTCTCCTTTTCCTGCTGGCAAGGGGCTGGGGGTGCCCAGAAGGTTGAGAGGGACAAAGCCAGGCCAGGTGACCCAAAACAACCAAAGGAAGAAGAGGGGAACATTTGGAGTAATAGCTGTTGTCTTTCCAAGTCACTGTTAAGTGAGATGGTGGCTGGTCTCCTGGAGATGGCTGAACACCCATGCCTGCCCATGGGAAGAACTGAATTAATTCCTTGTTTTATTTTGCTTCTGTGTGCTGCTTTTGGTTTTCCTATTAAACTTCATCTCAAACCACGATTTTTCTAACTTTTACACTTCAGTTTCTCTCTCCAGTTCTGCTAGTGGGGGAGTGAGCGGGTGGCTGTGTTAGGCTTGATGGGTGGCTGCAGCTAAGCCACAACACCAGCTAAAACCATCTTTAAGAAGCAGAGAATAAAAACACAAGAACGAAAGTGTAAAATTTTCCATAAGTAACAGAAAAAAAGGCTGAAATTCAAAAGGAAAAATATTTAGGAGAAGGAAAAAATAGAAATATATAGGTATCCAGTTGAAGTATCAAAGGATATTAATGTAAAACATTATCCTTGTTAGAAACTGGTACCGTAAAAATCAATGTCCTTAAATGAGAAGCAGAAAAAAAAAAAAAAAAAGGGCAGGGGAAAAGTTGATAGAAGGGAGAAGAAGCAAAAAGCACAAAGAATAGGAGCTAAAAGAAACAGAAAAAATAGACAAATGAACTAGATAGCAAAACCATCCCTGAAAGCAAAAGTAACTGCTACTAATTTAAATTACATTGATATCTGCATGATCATAAAATATCATGAAAATACGTATGGCATCAGTTTGTCTCACTGAAGAGGAATATCTGCATCCCATAGGCACCTCTATGGTATAATTTGGAATGTGCAGAATGTACTCAGGAAAGAGCCTTAGCCTCATGCTTCTACATGGCTTAGAACAAACTTTCAATTGATATTTTGCCAGAAGAAGAGTTCAGTGAGAGCGTTTATAACTGTATTCATCAAAATAGCCAATACTACAGCAAGAAAAATCTGTGAATCCAAAGTACTTTGCCACAGCTGGACTCATCCAGCAGTATAAACTGCTGAAGATTTATGAGAAAAACATTATGCAATGCATTTCTCAACCTTTTAAAAAACATACAAAAATTAGAAATGTGAAAGAGGAAGAGTGAATTTCAATCTCTGCATTGAAATATGACTGGACATTTGGGAAAAGAAAAAAAAAATAAAAGACTGTTCCAAGCTAAATCTATGTTACTATAACCAATCATTATTAACGGTAGTAAACTGGAATGACACCATTATCTTTATTCTTGCTTTTCCTTTCTGAGAGCATTGGTAGAAGGAATGTCTGGAGCACTGAATTTTGACAGAAATCAAAAGTCAAAGTCCTGCTTCTGTATATTTAAACATGCAAACTATCACATATATCTGGCATCATATTTGACATATTTATCCTTTAGCATTGTTCAAGCAAAAGCAGTGCTGAGAAATTCTTCGTGGTTTTTAAAAGCTTGCCTACACATTTGATTTCAGTATTTTCGCATATGTTAAAATGAGCTATTTTACAGAGGTAGTGGAGGGAGTTATAAGACTTTCCACCAAAGTAATTATGAAGTTTTCATGTCTTCTTGTCACAAATAATAGTTCCTGAAGTGCATGTAGAAGATTACTAATGAAAATAACAAACAAATAACTTTAATGAAGAGAAAAGTGGCATCATGGGACAGTAGTTCATTCTTTTAACTCAAATTTAATGCTAGGGAAGAAAAGTGAGTTTATGTATAAATATGTTATGATTTAATAGTCAGTGCATTGCTAGTTAAGCCACTAAATCCTCCGTGTTCAAATGGCTGGCATTGGCATCAATACTTTTATCACTTATGGACTCATGAACTTGACTAAACTCACAGGGACTTAATTGGAAATAGCCTTCTTATCTTGAAACCTCCATGGTTTTTCATATGAAACATTTTGCAGAGTTTGAAAATAGTTGAGAGATAAGCCATAGGCAATACTGTTTAAAGGGCAAATGAAGATGTCAAGACTCTGTATCAGCCCAAATGCAAAGTGAAGGAGGGGAAGAGAGAAGAACTTTAGTTATATGTAAATTGTCACATCTTTGAGGAGATTTCAGGCTTTAGGTAAGGGAGGTCATTACTTTGGTTTCGGTTGCTGCTGCAGCATCCTGAATAAATAATAACTTTTCATTTTGAACAAATTGTTCTCTACCATTGAAATCTGCTGCTGTCATAATGTGTCTAAAGGAAGACTAAACAGGTGCAAAAATACCAAGCCAAAAGTGCAATGAATAATCATGAGTATGGTAACCTGATAAGCCAGAGAGAGGATAATTAATATAACCCCTTTATAACAGCGTACAGCCATGGATTCACCACTTAGAAGAAACACATACAGAGTCAGGGGAAGAAGCACAATTCATGCAAAGAAATGGTGGAGAAAAATATACTGATTGATAATGGAGAGGTTTGCCTTCTCATTTGTGACACCAATACCACAAATGCTTTGAGTTGGGAAAATCATCTTTATGGTCAAACCAGAGAAATAGACAAACACAGATGTATGGGTCTGTTTCTAGATGATTCCCAAGAGTCAAATGGGTCATACTTAAGAACTGAAAAGTTCTGAGAGAGGAATCCTACCACTAGAAGTTAGACATCTTAGTAAAATCTTGTAACAGTGCTGTACCACAGCTTCCCATTACTTAAAACAAAATAATATATCACTGTTGGAATAATTCATGCACAAAAGCTCTTCCAGCATGAAGATGCAGTAAACAGTAGAATATTATTAATTGTCTTTATAAAAATTAAATAATGTGTATAGTTCTTTAACCTATCAAGCTCTTAGCCTTTTAGTTGCCTTATACCCACTGCACAAATACCATGAGAAAACAGATGTGGAATGCAGTCAAGAAACAATAGGACTCTAGGTGAGTCAAAATTATCAGTTTAGCCACTGACTTATCACCTCATTAAGTATATCCCATTAAGTACACTGTTAAACACATGTTGCATGTCAGTAAAAAGATTTAAAATTAACTCATTTGTTGGAATTTCTGCTATGATTTACAGTAATATTTGAGACAAATTTACTGACTTTGATGAACATGTGGAATAAAAATGCAAGAAAAATATATAAGCATGTTCAGATAACGACTGACAAAAAATACTGTGGATATTAAAAGTCATCTTTTACTTTAGGAAACTGAATGAATCATGGAACAGTCTTGTTATATAATATAAATCATAATCGTTTGATTTTTTTGCAAGTGAAATCTGAGGTGAGGATTCATGTGAGCAATTTTTAAGCAAAATAAGGTGAACCCTAGAGATACAGAAAAAATGTAAAAGGCTGTGATTAGATTAAAGTTATCACAGGTATGATCACTTTACCTTAGAGATGGGTTTCTTAAAAGATGGATAGATCTTCTGCTCCAAGCTATCTGAGTAAAGTGCAAGCACTCAAACCATTTTTGAATCATAACCTCCAAAGCTATTTCGGTCTTAGATGCCTATAAATAAACACACCAGTATTGTAAGAAGTCACAATCCTTCTCTGAAAGTCACAATATTTTCCTAGCTATGACTCAAAGTTTTCAAAAAAGTTTAACTTACTAGTGTATGCAGGTAGTATAAATTTATCCACCCAGAGTCCTTTCCCTCAGTGCAAAAACGAATAGATCTCTCCTTCTGGTGTAAAGAATGAGTGGAATAGATAAATATGTTGTTTATCTTCATATTTATTTTCAAGAAAAATTGTATATGAGGCTTTACATTATCTGAAAAATGAGTTATTCATGTGACAATATGGCATACTCCTCAGTCAGCCAATTTCTAATGTCTACTCTGCCTCTTCTGACATCACATGCTGTGATCAAAAATAATCTTGTTTTTCTGGAGCTGCTTTGTTTTGGGTTTTTTCCTATCATGCCTTTGAAGGAATTACTTTAACTTTCTCCCTAACAAATACTATTTGCAAACACAATGAAGTTATATTTAAATCCCCAAAGATTAAACGAAGCAGCAGGAAGCCAAGGGAAGGTGCTATCTCTTCAGAAAGCAAGATAACAGCTTGAGAAAGATGAAGAATTTGCAGGCTTTGGATTTCTATATTTTTTTAATCTTTTCTTAAATGAACCAAAGGTCACAAATCAGTAATGTAAAGATACCTTTTAGTGTCTGTCTTTCTCAGCTTGACTCCTGTGTTAGTTATGCTGTTTATTTCATACTGGCAATTGTTTTTATGGATGAGGCAATATTGGTCAGATTCAGCCAACTCAAGCTGAACTACAGCAAGATAATAAGTTCGCTCTTTTCAGATCAGGCATTTTAACATTATAACAAATTCTTTAGCTCACCTGACACCAAATCCCATTCTTCCTCCTGAAGTTTTCTAGGTAGGGCTAGAGCACTTTGTAACACAGCATATCATACGGCAAAGATGGCATTTAGTTGAAGTTAATTGGCTTCCTCTTGCTTCTAATGAGGGAAGTTTCTCTGCCTGTTTCCCAGCATAAGAAGTTTCCATCTCTACATGGAGGTCTGTAGAATAGCACATATGCTGCTTTGAGTCAGCTTAGAACCACGCCCCCTCCCACATGCCCAGTCTTTCGGAAAGGAAATGAACTGAGTGCCTCCATCTGTGCTGATAAATACAGAAAGACCAGAGAACAATGAATGTTCTATCCCCCATGATGCAGCACCAACTTTATATTAATTAGTCCCAGCAACATCAGACATCTTTTTGGTTCCAGTAGTCCAAATCAGAGCCAAGGTGTTGATTTTAGGGTTCAGTGTTGAGTTTACCACTGAACCTCCAGGGAACCCAGTAACACCCACCTCTGAGACTAAATGCACAGCCATGTGAAGTGCTGTACTGGGTTTGCATGGCAAGATTTTGGCAATGGGTGTCTACAGCAGTAACTCCTATTAAAAGCTGCCAGAAGCCTCCTCCATGTGCAGCAGAGACAATGCCAGTCAGCTCCAGAATGGACCCACTGCTGGCCATCAGTGATGGTGGTGGTACCTCTGGGATAACAGATTTAACAAGAACAGGGAAAACTTGCCCAACAGCAACTTCAGCCAGGAGAAAAGAGTGAGACTGTCCAGGAGAAACAGACCTGCAGAAACCAAGGTTGTTGCAGAAGGGGGAGGAGGTGCTTCAGGCTCTGGAGCAGAGATTCTCCTGCAACCCATGGTGCAGACCATGGTGAGTCAGGCTGTGTCCCTGCAGCCCAGGGAAGGGACCCACTCCGGAGCAGTTCGTGAAGAACTGTAGCCTGTGGGAGGGACTCACACCGAAGAAACTCATGGGGGACTGTCTCATGTGGAAGGGCCCCCTGCAATGGAGCAGTGGAAGGGTGTGAGGAGTCCTCCTACTGAGAAGGAAGGAGTGGCAGAGACAACTTCTGATGAACTGACTGTGCTGCTGGAGGGGGCAGGTAGAGAATTCAGGAGTGAAGTTGAACTCGGGAAGAAGAAAGGGATGGGGGGAAGATGTTTTAAGATTTAGCTCTTATTTTTCATTATCCTAGTCTGATTTGATTGGTAATAGATTAAATTAATTATCCAAGTTTAATCTTTTTTGCACATTATGGCAATTATGGCAAAGACCTCTCCCTGTCTTTATCTTGACACACAAACCTTTTGTTACATTCATTTTCTCCTGTCCAGCTGAGGAGGAGAAAGATAGAGCAGCTTTGGTAGGCACCTGGTATCTAGACAAGGTAAACTCACCGTAGTATCTTAGGTCTTGATTGAGAAATGTAATAATTAAGTGTCTGCCTGGTGTGAAGAATACATGGGCTACCAGTAGAAAGTTAGGAAACTCATCTGGACAAGTGCACTGAGAAGCAAATCACCCAGATTCTACATATAATATGGAACCAGCCAAATATAACTAAACAATAACAGTTAAGACTTTGCTAACTCCTTGGCACTCTGCCTCATACATCCTCATTACACTCCTATGAAGTTTCTCTTCTATGAACTTTAAATAGTTGTCTCAGAAGAAAGTCTTGAAAGTATATTCCTTAGTAAAGCTCTAATATCAGCCTATTTTACAAAAATGGATTGGCAGCTCATCTGCCATTACCAGAGTCTTGGGAAAAAAAAAAAAAAAAAGGTATTTCCTATTCCTTGATCCCTCAGGTAAAGTTGAGGCCTCTTTTCTGAGTCAAAGGCTCTTTTAATACTTCCATGTCCAATCAAGGCAGTCTGTGGCTTTAGGCAAACAAAGCCAGTTATAAGACATTTAGTGAGAATAATTGTGTGACATTTCTCTCAAGTGAGCTTTGGATACTTCACGGAGAATGTGATAATTTTAAGTGACTCCCTGATCAAACAACGAGCTGTTTTGAATCCTACCCTTTGGACTGAACTTCTTCTCAGGTACAGTAAAGGGAGAAAAAGCATCCATTCTAAGTTGGTGGGAGGTCTTGATGCTGTAGGGTTCTCCCTGTAGCTTTCACTTTAAAATTACAACAACCTTGAAATTTGCAATGGGTACAAATTACTGAAGAAATAAGTTCATGAACTTGAACTTCTTTTATAAATTCTAAAAATAGCTTCTGAAGAGTGCAAAGCCACCAATGTTACAAAGTTCAGTGACCTGTAATAACTATTATTATTTCCATTGACCCATAGTAATGATTGACCTGCCGTTGAACTAGGAACACTCAATAGCACATTTTCAATTTTTTTTTAGGTCCCATTTTCCAAGACACACACACACATCAGTCTACATCAGACAGGCCAGATTTTAATATGGTTATGCTTTTGGTGACAATAAAGCTATAATCATAAAACCAGAAGGTAATGGATGAATGTCTAATAACTAAATACAAATCAATAGACCATTATGAAGAAAAAGCAAAGATAATTTTATGTCTTTAAAAAAACCAAAAAAAATCAATATTCATTATACTCTAATATGTGGAAACAACTGTGTTTATGTTTATAAAAGCTAGTATCAGAATGTGCTGAAAGGTGAGAGAGGGATGTTGCTGTTGCAGAAGGACAAGTATGGCAATCCAGGTCTGAGAAAATTTGCTCACTAAAAATTGGTAACATATATGCTGGATATATATATATAGCATACATTTCAGACATTTAAACACGTAAGGGTCTTAATACATCAGCACAATGGTTTCAACATAGAAGAATTTGTATTTAGCACAGTGTTGACCATGTTTTTTCAGAAGCTAATCTTTCTACTTACACTCAGCAAAAGAGTAGACATAATCCTCAAAATTTCAGGCTGGTCAGAATGAGACCTGAGTTAATATTGAATAGGGGGAAAAAATGTTTCTTTTCAATAGTTCACTTTGCAAGTATCTCCTCCTGCACTGATGCTTAATATTTTAAAAAGGTATGCAAATCACTTATTATCAAATGAAGGATTAATTCAAGGAAAGTATTTTATTTTCAATGACTCTATGAAGACAAACATGAATAAAAGGCAGACAATATAACAGAGACGTTTTAATTTTTCTGTCTTTATAACACAATGCACACAATTCAAATCAGGATGTATTCAGTTCCCTTTACTGTAGGGTTTCTTGGATTGTTAATTTTTCCTTTGCTTTAAGATCTTCTCAGTCAATTTACTTACAATCCATATTCTATATATAGGTGTACTATTTATGCACATATCAATTTTTGAAGAGATGTACCAGAAGAGCAATCTACCTTGTAAAATCTATTCCAGCTAGCAGTTCTACACTCTTGTTCATCAGGTAGACAATTGAAATTGAGCTTTTTACATCCCTAAGGAATAGAAAAAACACTAACATGCTAGTTGTGCTGTTGACACTGTCACATTAGACAGTACATTGCTACAATAAAAAATGATATACAAATTTGCATCAATTGTTATTTCCTTCACAATCCCGTATTACCATAAATAAAGATAAAAAGGTTTTACCCTTGCATAGAGGCTGCTCATTTTTCCACGAATTATGCACTTTCATTTTTCAAGAAAACAAATAAATTGTGTTTTTTTCCCTGAAGAAAGTCACTGTATGAAGAAGTAAAACACTAGATAATTTTATTCTATGCTGAAGGAAATGTATTTTGACTTTTATTGAGCTGCTTGCTGAGTTTTGATTCCTTGAACCAAATGAACATGGAGTTGTAGACATGTGCAGAACTAGGAATAGAGATGTTGTCAAACATTTGATATTTCAGTGGTGCTTAAGGAAATATAACTTCAAATTTGTCAAATAAAAGTGCTATCTTATTGAGGATAAAAACTTCAAATGACAACTTCCTACAAATAATTTTCTTCACTATCTGAGCTACACTGTATAAGTATGAAGGAACAGTGACGTCTGGTGAATAAAGCTAGTACTTAAAAAAATAATGTATATGACAAATTTTACTTTCTGAAACTCTGTTAGGAATCGATCTTTTTTTCTCTATCAGATGTAATTATTGTGTAAGATGTAGCATTTGTAAATATTTCCTGATCCATAATTTGTGAGAAGCAAGGTGCTACTGTCTTCCATTTAGGCTTTTCAGACTTAACAATGGTCTCAAAGAATATTGCTGATTATTTTGAGAGTATGGTTTAAAGTCACATCTGCAATGTAACTACTGTGTCTGCACACTCAGCATTCTCTTTCTCCATAATCTGCTTTTAAACAGATAAAATTTAAATATCTCTATCTAAGCTGCCCACTCTAGCCTGAATTCTAAGTTGAAAGAGAAACAGAAAACAATTTGTCTCACTTGTTTTAAACACCTCTGCTTTTCCTTCACGTACCCTGGAAATGTCAGGAAGAAAAATAAAAGGCCTAGACTGGATGCCTGATTTTGAGACAGCAAAGTTAGAGCAAGCAAATCCCACCCTTTCTAATGAATAATACTCTCTTTTCACTACATACAAAAGTTGAACAAAGCACAAGTACAGTTTTGACCTGACTGAAGGCGTCTACAAACTCAAGAAAATCCGTATTTGGATGAACTTCAGAACAGGTTTGGTTCCAAGCATTTGTTCAGCTCTGCCAGTGAAACCAGAAAACATTATTGTCTCTTATCTCACTATGGGATCTGAGTGATCAGAGTGACAACATGAACAATAAGGCTTCTATCAGCTGCACGATTTCTGAAGCATACAGCCAGAATGTTTTCCTATTATCTAAAAAGTAGCTTAAGCTTTAAGTTGTTTGGTTTTACTATCTTCATTTCATCACAGACACAAAAATGTGTTAAATCCCTCTGGGAATTGGTCAATCCACTTGTCTAAATAAAAGATGCAATTCGGCCCAAATCCCAGAAGACATAGTAATTATCCTGCATTCAGTAGAAAACTTTTGGGGTTATTTACGAATTTTGGCGAACAAGGAATAAGCTAACATTAGGGAATTACAGCTAACAGGTAATCAAGAATTTTTACCTGAAAATAGACTGAGGGAAGATGACATAGTTTGGTCCTTAGAAAATTCATGTAATTTTTTACTGTCAAGGAAGCAAATGTCCATCCCCCATGGCCAAAGAGCTCAAGTTAAGCTACAACACATTGTACGTTTTTCAGAGCAGAGCTAAGCAATTGCCTATTACAAAGGAAAAATACATACTGCCTGTTTCAGAGAAACAAAGAAAGGTTGAAATATCATTGGAGCTGCTGTAATCAGAGTTAAAATGCCCTGTATTGCTGCACTATATCTACTGTCTAACCATTTCCATCACAGAAAACTGAATGGGATTGCAGTCTGTTGGTAGTTGACTTAGAAGAACTATCTGAAACTCATGTCTTGACATCTTGGCTACCTGGCATATCACAGGGCTTCTTCTGTGCATTGTCCTCTATTGCTGTGAGCAGTGCTCTCCCCTCAGAGGTAGCTTCTGGCACTAAAAGGTTGTCACTTCAGCTCAGAAGCCATGGCTTAATGTCAATGAGAAGTCAATTAATAAATATCTACATATTCATGACATTCTCAGAACTTGCAGATATTATGTACACAGTGAGCTGGCAGAAGCTGAAATGCTGTCCCTGAACTAATGTGAAAAGGACTGAAACACTTACAATATTAATAATTTTTAGCAGTATCATATTATTACTCTAGCTCAGCTTCTGCTCTGGCCTTTACTAAACAAGAGTTGTTTCATTATTATTTTAAGCCTTACACAAGAAGCCAGTGAAAGCAAATGGTCATATGCTGTGTAACACAGTATAAAAAATTCTGGTAAACCAAAGATGTGCTGGAATATAGTCTGAGTTAAAGCCTTCCTCCTATACTTAATAAACTTTAAAGTAGGTTTTCTTTCAAAAATAAAGTTGTGATCAGACTAAAAATATATTGAAGGTAATTTCTCTCACTGCTGGACTATATTGCACAAAATGTATGGAGGCATACACAAAACATCATAACCAAAGAACTTGTACTTCTATGAAACCTCAAAAGAATCTGAGGAAGAAGTTGGTCAAATGTGTCAAATACTTGGTTTAGGGACTGCAGGCAGCTTTTTTTTCCCAAGTCTCTTTTCTCTGCCACTGTTTATCAGCTCTGATTTGCGATACTTCACACAGCAGTCCCCAAAAGGCACTAAGCTAACCAGACGGGAAAATCTCATCCACCTTTGTCACCCTTCCTATCAAACACTGCTTCGCCTCATGGGGTATTCCTTCAAAAGTTTAGAAACTTCTATCACATGGTAGCTACTTTCTTGTAAGGTTGTCATGACTGCAGCAGAGTTTTGTTCATGAAAAGCTGCTGAGCAGAACCTTGCAGGTTTGCCTTGCAAGAGCTTGCAAGAACCAGCCCTTTGAAAGGGTAACTGGAGATTTGAGTGATATAAACCCCAAAGAGTCATCCACTTTCCAGCTCAACTGTTGCTTTACTCAAGCTGGACCCCGAGTTTCTGCTGTCTTAGACTGACACAAGGGAAAGCAGTGCCAAGGCCCCTCTCCTGCTCTGTGCTGAGAACAGAATGATCATGCTAGGTCTGATCTACAGTGACACAGAATGATCACAGCTTTCAATAATGCGCCAGTACCAGATGCTCAGTACTTCTGCGAGAAAGGTCACTATCTAATATTCATAGAGTCTTTCACACTCTAATCCACCATCCTGCACAGGAAGTTCAGCATGTCAGGCATTTTCCTTACTAAGCAGCAAAACAATAAAAATTGTATTTTGCTAAAAGTTGAAAGTATCTCTTTTACTTGCCCTGTATCTCCTGCAGTATAAAATCTTCAGTGAAGTGGCATTGTGCTAGTCATTTGCTTTCTTAGTTTTCCTGTGACTGGAAATCAATACTCACACCAGGGCTTTTACTGCACATTGTGACTGAAAAGCACCATTGAAAAGCACCTGTCACAAAGTATCACACTGACTGCAGTCCTACAAAGTTTGTCATCTGAATCAGCTGAATTTCACTGATGGGAAAATCTCATTCCCAATTCTACCTCTATATAACCAAAGGTTGTAGCAGAGAGCTTATT
>JANRGV010000051.1:58346968-58366252 GCA_024734035.1 Alethe castanea | reverse complement strand
GCATTTTCCAGCACTCCTTGAACTCAGACAGGTTTAGCCTGTTCCAGTGTTCAACCATCCTCTGGATGTGTGGCCTGAACTGTAAGGAACCTTAAAAATCATCTAGTTCCAACCCCTTTGGCATGGGATAATGACATTCTTCAATTACGGAATCAGCAGAGGCAGGTATCCAATGGAGAAAAATGAAGATGCAAGATAAGGAATTGCAATGAGGAGGTAATATTATAATATTATAAAAGCTTTAGAGGAAATTGAGTTTTGAATCTTACCCTTAACAGTACTTTTCCTCTGTAAGCCATTAACAGTCAGATGACTTACAGCCAGTTCATTCATTCTAACTGCTATTTAAGACTAATTAGAAGTGAATTAATCTAAAAATTGGACAGGACTGTGAGTGATAGAAAAATCCATTCCTCTCTAGCCATACTCTAGTTCTAAATAATCTACTCAGAACCTCTGAGTTAGGCAGAATTCTAACAGGAGCTTCATTCAGCTGAGGCACATGATGCTAACTAGATTTAGAGATTTACATCTCTAAATCCAAACTTGCAAGTTAAAGCATTGCTTTTCAATGACCATCTCCAAAAGCAGCTAAGTAGCTCTCTTCTGATTGGAGAGCTCCCTAAAATTTTTTCACCATGGCAACATCTACAGCAGTCTAGATTCCAGTATAGTTAAAATGAAGAGGATTAGGCACACATAGGATGCAGTTCATCTGATGAAGATATCAAGAGTAAGTCTGTCAAATCACTCATTCAAATTGTCTGTGTGCTTTAGCGGGAGCTCGGCAACTAGTGCAGACCGAGATCTCTACAATTAGGGAGTCTGAATCCTATTCCCAAATACCTTTGTTTTTTCTACATGTTTAGATCATTTTTTTTCTTGTTTTCTGCTTGTTGAATGTTTTGCAACTGCAATGACAAAGACACCCAAACAAAGGATTTACCCTGAAACCCCCCAGTCCAAGCCCAGACAGTCTGACCAGTGGTTTTCCCAGGAAACAGCTCTGGCGACTTAATGGAGAGAGACAACTTTAATCCGATTGTTTGGAAAAAGAACTTTAATGAGGTGAAACAACAAACAGGAAGGGTGCACTCTACTAGGAATGAACCGGAAAAAAGCAGAGTCCAGAGTAGAGCAGGGATATTTATACACTTGGGTGCAGGGAGGAGGGGTTAAAGAGGGGTCTGAGGGAGCAATTCAATGGGAAAGAGTGATTAAGAATATTATAATTTATGCCACAAAAAGTAACTAATAATAACAAAGAGAACAGAGAACTTTCTAGTAACAATCTATATAAATGGACAGGGGGGTCTTGGGAGTGAGCCTTTTGTTCTCCATGACTGAAATGTTTTCCCATGGGCATAGGCTGAGGTTTTCCTCTTGTCTTGTTGAGCCAACCCCAACAATTTCCTTTAACGACAGAATTTCTACTGACTTTAATGAAATCAGTGTTGAACTGACATACTGAATTAGGATACACCAAAGCCTTCCATTTCCAATACACTAATCTCATACAGAGGGAATGAAACTTTCTAGTCAGTGGATTAAAACTTCAGAAATTCAGGAAAATTCTTCACCTTTAAAGGCTTTATCCTGGGGTTATTATTCAAGACGATTTTTTTTTGGGGGGTGAGGTTTTTGGTAAATCTTGCTACTTGTCTGAAAATTAAGAATTAAATTGCTCTCTAAAGGATCAATTTACATCTGCACTTTATTGCTTAGCCCATTTGAGAAGTTTTCGTCTATCATCCATCAATGCTATTTTTACTCACTAGTAGAACCAGAAGTTTCAAAGGAAACAGTATATCCATGTTAAATTAATTAAGTTCAACCATGACCTCATTACATTGATGGAGTGTAGTGCTGCTACCTGCAACCAAAACAAATTTATTTTGATTAAATATACTTCAGGTTATAAAAACAACATATCTCACCCAAGTCTTAGGATTGCAGAAGCATACAGGTTTTATTCTAAAGTTATCTACTACTCACAACCAGATAAAATGAGATTTCTTCTTTCTCCTGTTTTTTAAGGCCAAGGCACAAATATTTGGTTTGCACAAAAAAACCACTGCATGATCAGTTCCTTGGCAGAAGTTTCATGTAATCAGATTTAACTTTAAAATTCCTCTGTGTTTTAAAATACATATTAAATCCATCAAAATATGGTCTACTGTCACTTTTAATCTTCTGAGAAAATTTACCTTCATTCCTCAGAGGGAGAAATGAGTAGGAAATGCTGTTTCTAATTCATCAGAGCATGTTGAATTTTTGAAAAATTCTTGGGTGGTAAAGATACATTGTACTGTGACTCTGGCCTCTGAATAACTAAATTGATAGGACACATAAAGTCTGAAAGTATTAAATCCCTTAAGGAAGGAATTTAATCCAGATCTTCTACATCTCAGTTAAATATCCTTACAAACTGGTCACTTGTCTCTTCCTTAACAGATATTCTATCCAAGATTTGCAAAACATTTCCTAGAGTGTTTCACTAAAACAATTCATCACAGCAAAATGCCTGGTTTGGGGGAAATGGTATTTTCTGAGAACAAAAATCTCATTACTAAAACTTTCCTAGTGGATATTCGTCATCATGTCCTGAGACTTATTTTGATTATTAGATGAGGAAATTTTTTATTAAGTTTCCATATACAAAAATACAACCAAACCAAACCAAACCAAAAAGAAAACCCCAAAAACCCAAAACCAGAGTGAAAAAAATATCATAGGAAAATCAGTGGTTCTAGCAATACTTTGATTATAAGCAAATCTTGCTAAAATAAATGTTGTCTCTGTTTTACAGCTCTATTTCCCTGAACAGCTCTGCATATATGTAAAATGTTATTCTAAAATAATTGTATCAATTATCAAATAGTATTGATATGGCATTTTTTCTGTCTTTAAAATGATACTTTAGTAACACAATTGCATTCACCTCGAAAATTTCTTTTTTTTTTTTGAACTAGACCTTAGATTTAGATAGGAAACAATGTAATTATGGAACATATTCCATCACACACAAAATGTGTCATCTTGTCTCTTATCACAAAGAGAGATTAAACTCATAATTATTGCGTTATATAACTAAAGCTGAAGAGCATGGTGAGAAAGGTGCAACTCAAATCGAATAATTATTATAATTTGCATCAGTGTACTTCTAACAATCATACTATATATTTATAGACACCAATGAAAATAAATGGAGTGCTCTTTTTACTTGTCCCATCAAAAACTTTCACAATGGCAATGACAAGAACATTACAATGCTCTCACTAGCAGAAAATACAATGTACACCTTGAGACAGATAAATGCTCCTTACTATATTTTACTGTGTAATTCTAGCACTCACCATACTTCAGCTTTTCTGTTAACACTTGCAAATTACTCCAGGACCAACTGGTATTCATGTCTAATTTGCTGCTTATTTGCAAGATATCTAAAAAGACAGCTCTTATTAAGAAGTGCCACCATTAGCTTTAGAGCAAATATATCTGACAGTTGAATAGTGGTTTGGGGTTTTTTTAGGTTTTTTTTGGTTTTGTTTTTTTTGAAAGTACAGCAAGTGTAAAAAGAATTGAAGCAACTTAGTCTATTATTGCTTCAAAGTGGAAGATTTCCTTCTCTTCTTTGATTTTGCAGAGGAGTTAATATTGCCTTACCTCTGACCAAACCATTCTGGAAACTAGAGTATCTGAAATTACATTTAATTATTTAATTGTATGGACAGCAAGTAGTTAGCATTGCTTCTAGACTGCTCACATTTCTAGATGGGCATTATTGTTCTCTCTGTGGCATGAACAGAAACAATTATCACATCAATAAAATAAGAGGTAGCATTACATGGGATTCAAATCATGATTAGAACAGTGACCTGGCTATGACACAAATTAACTTACCCTCCTGCTTTTCTTCTTTTTAATAATTCAAGAATCCTTCTCTGTGTATGCTTTTGTATGTTCTGACTTTGCAGTCTTTATTTGCTGTTGTTAATATGCTCTTTCTGACATTTAAATAATTCTACTAAAAAGAGCTTGTAAATACTAAATTAAGCCCTATAATGTAAAAAAAAAAATTCTCTAAGCAAATATGTTGTATAACTGAAAACGTTTCTTCTTTCTTTTGTTTTTTTTTTCCTTTGCCTGATCACCCTCAAATATTTGATAACATGATTATTTACATGAAAAGGAAATTAAGTTAATTGAACTGCTTGGGTTTTTTCTATTAGGAAAATAGTGAAATTCACAAGTACGCACAATAATACTTTCTATATTTATAATCAATAATCTATAAATATAAACCAGAAATATCAAATTGCAGGAAACTATCTATGACAAAGGGTAAATGGGGAAGGAAAGGGAAAAAAAGGGAAGATGGAAAGGTAGATAGGGTGAGAGGTAAATTATTTGAACAGAAAGGGATTTTTAATTAGACTGTAACTTACATATAGAAGTGTTGCAGAAATCTCCAGTATAGACATATTCTAGATTTATGTGTTGTTAAATGTAGTATACTATATAAGAGTAATTACATTCCTTAAAATGAGAAAAAATGTGTCTTCTTTAATCCTATGAATTTTGTTCTACTTCAAATTTCCTTCCCAGTTTCCCTCTATTCTATATAAATATATTTTTTTGCCACTCTTAAAGTCTTGTTAATTTTATTTTTTTTTTTGCTTTGAGCTTTGTGTTTATACAATCCTTTTCTTTACAGATTTCTTAACTGTCCTTTACTTCTACAGCTCAAAGCAGATTAGTTACCTCTAGCCCATATTAATCACTTCTCTGTCATTTTTATGCATTGTATTACCATTTACTAAATAAGTTTTATAAACTGAGGTTTCATACTATCTTATGGCTGTAATTTGTGGTAAAATCTGAAAGGCCGTATAAAGATCATACTTTTTCTTCTCCATATGGATTCTCAGATCTGTGTGTCTATAAACTAAACAGGAAATGCAGAAAAAAAATATTGTATTCTGCATTTTTAGAGGGTGATCTTATGAAAATAGTGATTAAACTTAAATACTCTGGGTTAATACTACTGTTAAATAAACAAGTCTCATGGGGTAAGCATGATTTTTTCAAACAGAGCCCTGAACTAGATGAAAGACTCTGTAGAATGTTAGAAGTGCTGAACTTCAAACTCATATATAAATATATAAATGTTTAAAGGATTTTAGCAAAGGTGATTCTCATCTTACTGAATTTAAGTTTCAGGGTGCAGCATGAGTGGGGCTGGTCTCCAAGGGAGGATGAGCTGAGAGCCCAAAGCTCCCAGGTTTGCATGCACAGAATGCATGCTGCCTTCACTGCTAAGTGCAGAACTGCAGGATCTGGGCAGGGCATCACTGGGGACAGCGACAGGGGCCATCCATGGTGCCAGATAATCAGTGTAAGCAGTCACATCTAGGGTCCATCCAGGGTGACTAATCTGGAGCAGCTGGATACAGAGACAGGATTATAGACAAGGCGATCTGTAACACATTTCTGTGCTCCATCTGTGGGACAACAGCAGATAGAACTGGATGCTAAGTTACCCATAAGGTAACCCCAGGACCCAAGAGGTCTTTCTCGTCATTTGTCCCTCTAAAATAAATTCATATTAACTTCAACATATCAGCCTGTAGGAGAAGAAGAAATGGCTCTTAAAGGCCATGATTAAAGGTCATGTAATGTACTCCTTAAATACTAAAATAGTGAGTTTCTCTATAATATAAAGAAGGCAAGAAACTATAATGCAAAATGCTGTAAGCTCAAAATAAATAAACAGAGATCTAGGGAAGATTTCTATTTCAAAATCGTGTCAGGATACTGAGGGTATGTGTAAGGAAGGAGAGGATATAAGAAAACAAATGGTCTTTTCTAAGCCAAGAAAAAACCTCTTTCTGCAAACTCTGTACGCCTCACAAAGCCTTTAATCTATAGTCATGGAGCTATACATTTCATTTTTGAAGAGAATGACTATATACAGATACCACTCCAAAAACACTGAGTCACCAAGAGACAGATTTGTCACGCAGGCAGTGTCAAAAAGAATTGAGAGAGCATACAAGACATGAAATATGGGGATGTAT
This sequence comes from Alethe castanea, assembly GCA_024734035.1. Classification (NCBI taxonomy): domain Eukaryota; kingdom Metazoa; phylum Chordata; class Aves; order Passeriformes; family Muscicapidae; genus Alethe; species Alethe castanea. The sequence continues at coordinate 58,360,172 of JANRGV010000051.1, read as the reverse complement.
GTACTGATTAAACCAAATAGCCTTGTAATCTCCTTTGTCTCACAGTGGCAACATAGCAGATACCAGCGGAAAAAAACATGAGATTAGGATAAATATAGATTGTTGGGCTTATTTTTGGTCTGATATATCACCTCTGCTAACAATATCTTTCTGCAAGCAAGGGATTCCTAAGATTAATGTATTTCTGTCTCCTTGTGCAGAATAGCTCTTTCTTGCATTAATTTGTCTGACACTCCTTTTGAACTCCCTTGAGGGTTTTGGCATCCACATCTTGTATCAATGAGTTCCACAGTGTAAGTATTTATTATATGGCAAAGTAATTCCTGATCTTTCCTCAAAACCTGTCAGTTAATTTCATTTGATGAAATAGCAATTGCCCCCAATCCATGTGCTATTCACTGCTTTCATACCATTCATGATTTTACAAGTCTTCATCACAAAATTCTGTTCAGTCTTCTATTTTCTGGGCTACACACTCCCTGCCTGTTTAATTGCTTGTCATAACAAAGTTTTCTGTATATCCTATCATCCTTGCCAAACCACCTTTTCAAGTTTCCTATATTTTGAAGTTAAAAAAGCAGAAGCCTGAACAGACCTTCACAGAAAGTTGTAGATGTGTATTCATCATGGGATTATCTACTGACATAATGCTGTTTTCTCTTGTGTTCTTTAATCTTTTCATAATAATTCTTAGCATGCCTTACTGAGTGCCAGTGAGCACAGAGCTAACATTTACAAAGAACTATTCACCATGACAGCAAGAGCTCTTTCCTGAATTGTAATAGATAATTCAGGTCTCAGTTTTTTGTATATAATATTTTTTTTACCCAAATATTCATTATTTTGTAGTTATTGACACTGAATTTCCTCTCATATTTTACCTTCCAGCCATTCAATATCACTTTTACTACTCTACTACTACAATACCCCTTTTCCAGATTATTTATGAATAGACTGAATAGGACCAGGAAAAAATTATTTGTGGTGTTGCTTTTTGTTTCTTTTTCCTTTTGCCTCTTTCTTATTTTTTATCTAACTAGCTATCCATGAGAAAATATAGCATTTTAAACTGACAGCTTCATTTCTTTCAACTTTTCATATGAGCCATTGTCGTTATAGAATCTTACAGTCATAAAATACCAGGTTGGAAAGGACTTCAAAGATCACCTAATTTAAATTTCCTTGGCAAGAGCACAGTCTAGGCAAGATGGCCCAGGACCCTGTCTAGCTGAACTGCAGAATTATACAACATTTGGGAACCCACCACTTCCATGGCAGACTATTACAATGGCTAGGCATTGCAATGTGAAAAATTAACTCTCCTGTCCAATCAGAATGTCCCCATGAGTAACTTGTTTCCATTATCCCTTCCCTCTTCTTTGTGACTACTTGTGAAAAAGGGAGTCTCTGTCTTCTTTGAATCTACCCTTGAAATACTGGAACATGGTGATAACATCTCCACTAAGCCTTCTTTGTCAAGACTGAACAAACCCAGTTCTCTCAGCTTTTCCTCACATGTTTCTAAGTCCTTTCATCATCTTTGTGGCCCTTATCTGGACTCCCTCTAGCCTGTCTGCAGCTATTTTGCATAGCTGGGATCAAATGTGAAGTGAGAATTTCAGATGCAGCCTGACAAATGCTAAGTAGTGTAGGATGATGACTTCTTTATCTCTCCTTATGATGCTATTTTTGACACAATCTAGCATCCTGTTGGTTTTACATGAATACCTCTGGCCAATTTCAATTCTAACTGGGCATTTACATTTCTAACTGCATCTCTGGACATACTGGTAATGTCCTTGTAGCTTTCAGTAGGTATTTGTCTGCTTTTCAATCTCTGGAATACTTGTCTTATAAAACATTTCAATGCAATAAACTCTGAAACAGTCTACCAGTCTAAATATAAATTCTATCTACTAAAAAGGAAGTAACATGAGAAAAAGCCATGACATTTCACAGTCTAAGAGTATTTCTTGAGACAATAATCTCTGTATATTTAGTAACATGTTACAGGAAAACTGTGACAGAGAACCTCTCTGCTCCCCTTCACTCCCATGACTCATGAATTTGCAGATAGTATTCCAACCAGGGTAGTGTGATTTTCTCTGTTACTTCCTTCCTGAGTAATGAGGACTGCTCAAAAGATCAGGTTAGTCATTCCATCCTATGCAGAAATAGAAAATAGAAGATGGTCTCAGAGGGGAAAAAGACAAGGAAGAAAATGTTGCTATACTGTACATCTTGTCTAGTCAAGAATTTGCCATAGCATCCTCCAGATATTGTTAAGAAGGTGTTAGATCTAGATTCTTCAGGTTATTTAGAAAAGAGAAATAAAATCAACACCCATCCTCTATAGAAGAATAGGAGAACATGAGGTGATCCATGTCCTGGAAGAGTTTGATCACGTGCTGCTATCATTCCTACAGATGCAAATAAGAAAAGTTCTGACGAGCAACAGATCCATGGCATAGATCTTCTGACAGTAGGAACCAAAGTTACAACCACTAAGAAACAGGTGAGAAACTGAGCTATTGTCAACACATTCCAGGAGCAAACCAGGAAAATATTAAACAATCCCAGCAAAGAGTACTTCATGACTAGACAGCCTAAGGAAACCCAAACAATTTGCATCTTTGTTTTTTTCTGTACAGCACTTTGACTACTACAGTTCACTCTGCTCTTCACATAACCAGTAGCAGTTTGGAGACTAAAGGATGTGCAAGTTTTCACATTAGTAGAATATCTGCTAATATATTCCATGATCACAGACAACAATCTATTTGTTCATGGGGATATCTTTAGCTTTGCCCCCAGCCAGTCTCTCACATGGTACTGAGAGCAGGAGTCAAAGAGCAAGATCAAAGAATATTTAAATGTGGTTAATAAAAGAAGTCCTAGTTTAGGTGGCTTGCATTATTTATCTCATTCTTTATTCAGTCTGATGCAGCTCCTGGGTCATGGCAAAGTGGTTTTACTTTTCATCTTCATGTAAAGTGAAACTAAATTCTTACTTACCCATTGGCAACAAAGTACTGCTATTTAGCCTATCTAATGAGCAGGAAAAACCAAAGTGATAATTTGTTACTTGATGATAAGAAACACTAAGGGATTCCTTCTTGGCTTTGCTCTTCTGTGTCTGTTGTTTTGGGTTTGACTTAAATTCTTTATGCTCCTTTCTTTCTTTGTGCAGAGTATGAACAATGTAGACATATGACACTGGATAGAGCAAGACACAAAAATAAATACCAGGCACTTACATTAATAGTACCAGAAAGAATTCACAAGAAGACAGGATACATGAAAAATAGTGTCACCCTGGATAAAAATGTCCATAAATACACATGTTCAGATCTGACATTTTATTCCACTGTATGACACAATGAATGCCTTTCCATTTAAAAAATGATCAAAACATTCAGAGCTGAATTCTGATATGCTTATTCTTACTTAGTAGAAGTCTACTTTGAAGAGAAATCCATTAACATAGAACAACTTGAGGAGCTAGTAACTCTTCAGAATAGATTGAAGCATTGTTCTACCCATTAATTGCACAGAAACTCTGTTTTTTTTCATTCTTTCTCTGGTTTAACACTGTGTTTCTACCTATTTCAGAATAGAAATATTAGGATATCAATGTCTTCACGTATCAGCTAGAACAGCTACATCTTCTTTAAAACAATTTTTATTGAAAGTACATGAAAGAGAAAAATATGCCACTTTCAGTCCTGACAAAAGAGCTTCTAGACCTTGCATAACATCATTTTGCAGTTTTGTATTTATGTGAGGAAAGCACCTTCATTGTACAAATTTTGATTAGTATTTGGATAGTTTTTAAGCAACATTTCAAAGAGATGCTAAATGTGATTCAGTTTGACAAAGCAGGTGGAGCATAAAATGAGTCAGAACAGAGCAGATGACAGGTCTATCAAAACCAGGATACTTTCTCCAACAACTTCCTACACCAGATGTTTCAGAGGGTTGAAAAAAATAAATAAATCACTAGCAAAATGTGTGAAATTTGAGAGGTGTAGAGAATGTTCTTTTCAGAGCTACGATGTGTTCTGTTATATCCTGACCAAAATGGATTACTGACCTTTAGGACATCATATGAAGCAGGTTATTCACAAACCCTATTCTTCAGATGACTGTTTTTCCCTTTTCTAATTTATTTGCTTTGAAAAGCTTTAGAAACAAAAGATAAATATTTCAAACATCGTCTTACCCATTGAGTCTTTCAGATAGAGTAGTTTCTTCCATTACTCTATTACTGGCTCTGTTTTGTTCTCCAGGCACACAGTCAACACCTCTGAATTCCACAATTCAGTTAGTATACTCAGACATTTACCAATAATAAAAGCAGAAGAAAAAATGCAATTACAGGAATTACACACGCTTACAAAAAAAAACATCAACAAAAAACACTCAAAAAATTAACTCATCATATAGAGTTAGAGATAAATTTGCATTTATTTATAATTTAATTTGCAAATGACTGGATAAAAATATAGCTTATAGCTTTCTCATATTGTGGGCTAAAATAACCTATATTTACATTTACATTTACAAGTCTTCACTTAAACAAATAAGCAGATTTCATGAACTAGAAGCCAGAAAGTTTAGTGGCTCCTGAAGTGCTGCAGAACTCAGAGGCTGAAGTATAGCTGTGCATCTGGTGGGAGTTTCTATTGATATTTATAATATATAGAAAATTCTTGTCCAATTCAGTAAGTTTTTTCCAAAGGTAAACATCACTATATCCCATTTCTATCCAGCAGAACAGTATAACATAGTCAAACAAGGGTACTGATGGCTCTTCTACGTAACTGCATGAATGAAACAGAATACAGGCATGATAGGTGAGCATTGTAGGTGTATAAGATGGTTTATTTGCTCAGTACTACCCTTTGCAGATGCCAAGAGAGGGTAAGACAGATCGAGCCGTGTTGGAAATTATCTGACATTTTAACACCTTGGAAAAACTCTGAATGTTATTCACTTTTGGACTTTATTGTAATGAGTTTGAATTAAGTTCAAGGCTAATACATTTGCATTTTGTGGCCATAAAACTCAAAATTTACATCTCTGATGAACTACTGCCTGTGGTTGGGAAATAGCTGAAGGCAGAGACTCCTGCAAAATATAGCTTCTATCACTGAAAAAAATTTTAATTTGATTTGGTTATGAAACATTGTCAGTCTTCTAACTATTTTAATATGTTGTTGTTTTGTTCCTTTTATATAGTCTTTCAACTTAGCTGTCCACATATAGCAGTCCACCATCAATCCAAACTTTTACTTACATAGCTGAATTTAAGCCAAGGTCCAAGACTCTGTGATTTCTTCACCACACTCAAAAAAAGAAGTATCTTCAAGTCAAGTTAGAAAGGCTTGAAGTGCAAGCACTTAAGCATGTGGGATAACTGTTCAATCTGGATTCAGAAAAGGCACAATGTGGCCAATGAGTTTTGAAGAATTTCCAGGTTTCAACGTGCAGAACTGCTCTGTCCCAGCTGCCTCCAAAGTTAGAAAAACTGTCCATGCTCCAGAAAATCCCTTTGAATTTTAGACTTAAGAGAAAACGAGTAAACATACTATCTTTCTTAATTTGTACATGTGCTTCTCACTCTAATTCTCCAGTTTGTTTCTCCATTTTGAGGACGTTCCTTGTACTGATGGAGCATCAAAAGATGTGAACAGAGAGAAAGACAGCTCCTATCCCACAGTCCTTCAAGAATGGCAGAAGTCAATTGTATTTGTAATATTTTAGTGTGATGCTTAATATTCGCAAAAGGAATAGGGTAGGTCTGTGTGGGACCAGTTTCCTCAGAACAATTCTACAGACATACAAACTATTGGAATTTCCTTTAAAGAACATCTAAGCAGTGGAAATTTTTGGATTTCTGAAAATTGAAGAAATCATGGTTTTGTCTTTTTATTCATCTTTCTATTAGTCTTTTATCTGTTACTATTTTCTATCTACTATCTTAATTTTATAAGGATGCTGTTGACTGTTTCTGAAGTTAAATACTCTTAATATCAACAATTTCTGTGAAAAACAGCAGTATTTATTCCTCTGGAAATTTAGGATTTAGGAAGAATTATCCGTTGCTGCACATTACATGGAAAGAAATAGTGGTCTCTGTTTTATTATTTGGTCACCCTTTTATGCACAGTATGTATGATACTGAATGACATATTCCTTAAGATGTGGAGGTGAGAAGTTTAAAAAAATTCTATATGCATGAAAAACTATTAAATACTTGTGCTGATTTTTAAAGGTTTTCATGCAAAGCAAATTAATGAAGTTTACTCTTCATATTTCATATGAAATGGGCATTAATTACCCATGCATGCTTTGCTGATTTGCAGTTCACATGGCAATACTTATAAATAATCTTCTGAAAATGCTTGGGGAGATTCATTCATTTGACAGAATCCATCAAAAACTCTGCTCTCAGCTGATAACTTAGGCAAGAAGTGCATCTGGGAAATAAAAAAGAAAAATGTCAAAGGCTGGAGAGAAGGAAGAAATGAACATTAAAAATGATTCACAAGATGGAGAACTAGTACAGTCAGTGAAAAAGTTAAGGAAATTATTCTTTTTAGGTGATCAAAGACAAGAGAAATGTCTTGATTATAGTAAGTGGAGTATCTCTGGAGAGGAAAAATACTGAATACAGAAGCAGTCTTTTTAATGGCATAAAAAATCCTAAAATGACCCAAGAACTAGATATTGAAGTAACACAGATTGGGTGATTTCGTTTTATTGTTTTGGTTTTTTGTTTGGTTTTTTTTTTAACATTAAGAGTGATTCACAGTTGGAAGAAATTGAAGTAGTGGCCTTGTCATCTCTTGATGGCACCAAATCATGAAAAAATTCATTTCCAGAGTGTATGCTTTAGTGAGAAACAGCTAGGAAAAAAAGCTAATAATGAGACAGTTGGTATATTAGCATCAAGATGAATAATTTAATGATCAATTGTGATGTTAACATTTAAACATCTAAGTTAATATCTTGATCAGTTTTGTGAGTATCTTGAGTGTGGTGGGTGATTCATCAGAACAGTCATTCCTACTCTGCAGAAGGCTATGTTTGCATAAAAGTCTGCTTTAGAGCTGTCTTCCATAACCATTGCTATTACATCTCAGGGCCTCCCGACTTTTCATTTGCAACCATGTCAAAAGAAATCTGGTTTAATCACCAAAAACATTTGAGGGTAAATAAATATTGAACAAATATTGAACATTTCCATTTAGGTATCTGAGAGAGACTGGACTGTTAATGATTAATGACTCCAAATATTTGCTGGTTTGTACCTGGGCATTCCCACCAAGGTTAAGTGTATTTTAACACACAAGACTCTGTGTTTCACAGGCTTCTTCCCTCACATCCAATGGATCACAATAAATCAAGATCATCACTTGGACCAAGAGACAAACTGAAAAAATCAAGCCTTGTCATAAATCCATAGGTGATTATATCTTCCTTCCTTCCTTCCTTCCTTCCTTCCTTCCTTCCTTCCTTCCTTCCTTCCTTCCTTCCTTCCTTCCTTCCTTCCTTTATTCTTTCATATTGTCATATCACTGTAGATAATAACCAAAACAGCCACACACCTGCTTTTCATTACAAGCAGATTATCCTAAAAAAAACCCAGATTGTTTGTAAAAATATATGTGTATTTTAGAACAAAGATCATTCTGTGTCATTTCAATCTAATCTGGCCCAAGGGATCTACTAACAAGAAGCTAGGTTAGTCTTGCATGCTGGGGCAGGTTGCAACAGTATCATATCACCTTTATAGTCAGGGTTAGATTTATTTCTCCAAAGTTGTCACCTGTATCAAGATTACAACATGGATATAAATTAGTAATGCAAGTTAAGTAGGTTTTTGAAAAATTAAGTAATTTAATCTTAATATCTAATTGTGAAGACAAGCAAATTAGAGAATTTGAAGGAATACTGGAAACGGCATTAATTCCACTCAAATTTAACCAACTAGAAGCTAAGCATTTTATACATTCTCATTAGGCTCTTTCTTTAACTAGTGCAAGCAGGCAATTCCAGAGAGCACTTTATTGCTGTATTTTAATACCCTTAGATAGGATGACAGCCTCTGGAGTATGCCCTTGTTTCCCTCTGTCAACTTTGAAAACTTTGTATTAGACTAGATATCTGATTTAAGCAGCTTAAGTTAGGCAAGATGAACAGCATCCCAGCACTTTTTACTCACTCTTTCCCTTGTATCCCAAACAGTTTGGACAGTGCATATTTTTGGTGTCTGTTAGAAAAAAAAAATCTCACCAGGAGAGGAGAAGCCTCAACTTCACCACACGCTTATCTCAGGCCACCTATTTACTTACTTGTCTGCTGACATGCTGGAGTCCTTGGACAAGACAGAGCATAACATTGGGAGGAAAAGGAAAAAAATCCCAAAATAATGGAATGCTTTTACCAGGAACAAATAAAGGAGGAAGTAAGGAATTTTCTTTTCCCCTTTCTAACTCCTTGGGAAACCTACCCCATGTATTCCTGCTAATAACCACAGTGGCCAGGAGGACTGGTAGGACCAAGCTCAGACGCACAGAGAATCACCCCATGATCTCTGTCCTTCAAGTTCTGAGATCTGAATGGAAAGTCTCTCCAACAGTACACATTGAGTACTTGTAACTTTCTTAGAAAGTTATACTAAAATTTATTCAGCAGATTACTTTAGTGTTTCTCTTAATACTGATACAAGCCTCACTAACAGGGAATATCTAAGTTTATATAAGTGAAGAGAGAGGTGGGGGGTTACATATGTCCAGATAAAAAGATATGAAAATGAAAAATAAATATAAGTAAGAAAAAATAATTCTACCAGTACAATACAAAAGTGTATGCAAGAATTGCATCATTTAATGAGTACATAAAAAGGAAAGTGAACTTATATGCCATCCTTTATTGATATGAGGCAACCATATGATCATGACAATCTTTATCCTCTTCATCCCTGCTGAAGTATACAGAGGCAGGGTCTTCCTAAGATGCAGCAAAGCTCCTCTTTTGTTAGCGTCACCAACTGGCTTGTGGTGTAATTTGTTTCCCATTTGCATCATAGATGTGTCTTCCCTTCTTTACATTATTAAATAACTATTTTCTAAAGAGTACCATCTGACTTCTGGTGCAGTTCTTTACACTGTCAATCAGAGAAGGAAGCAGGACTGAACATTCTGATTCATCATTTGATCTGTAAGTCCTTGAAGGGACTACCTCTCAGTGCTCAACACAAGATCTGTTTTGCCCTTCTTCACCAAAAGAAAGAACAGCTTTCCAGGTGATACATAGGGTAGCCTAGTGATGCATTATAACATGTATGAGAGGATAACAGGGGTAACTGCAGTCAGGACTGATGTACCTCCTTTGAAGGATTTCTTGATGGGACCCTAGGTAACTTGTCAGTCACTATTAACACATTGTTGGGATTCAGCAGGATACCCAGGAATGCCTTTGCTCACAATAGAATTGTGAAGAATATAGTTTAACTGACAAACTTGCATTTTATGCAAGGCTAATCCACACAGCTTGGAAGGATCATTCTGTATTCAGGGCTGTATTCATGCCAACTGATACAAGCATGTAACTTCCCATGCTGACTAATATTAGCTGTTGAAACCAGGTTTGCTAAAACATTTATTACCACTGATCCTCTCCAACATTCCAAACCGCTATAGTTTATAATTTAGTCCAATGACTGAGCAGTAGCCAGCTGTGCCTCCTTCTAATGTATCAATCAAGGAACTGTGCCTGGTCGGAAACTACTGCATGTTAACCAAGCCATGTTTCTAGGGAAGCAAAATCAGGGAAGAAGGGCAGGTGGTAGCCATTTCATTCATTCACATGTAACATGCAGTTCAGGAGGAGCCAACACAGTGAGAGGTTCATCTACCAAATCTTAGATTTAGAAAAAACAAAATAAAAGGATTTTTAAGTCTGTACAGTTCTTACTGTTATTTTCAACAAGTGATTGAAATCACCCTTTATTGCCAAGGTCAGCAATGGAAACATTTATACAGCAACTCAGAGCACCCAATTAAATTAAACTCCCTCTCTCCCGGCTCTCTCACTTTTCCTTGGTGTATGAGATTATCTCGAATCTGAGGAATAGAAGGAAAAGAAAGAGATCTGTACTGTCTTCACATGTGCATATTCCCAAGCAATATTTAGGAAGAATTTCCAGAAACTACCACATGTTTTCTACAGAAGTACACATGTATAATTAGTATGCAGGTTTGAACAGAATAGTCTTATGTAACCCATTTTGAATTTTTATTTTGTTATGTTCTACAATAAACTTGAAAAAAACCAGACCCTTTTGATGTCTCTGAGATCAGTTTATTTTTGTTCCAAGTGCTCCCTAGGTGCTTGCTGTGTTTAACAGAAAATGCTTTAAAAGAAACTTTACTCAAGTAGAACAACATTGTCTTTTGGAAAGCATTGAGGTGCAAGAATTAAATAAGTAGCATTATTCATTAAAGTTATATTTAATTTTTAAGTGTTTTTCATTAAAATAATATATGATGCTTGGACTGACACACGTTTATAACACTTCAGTAATATTTTTAGGCTTCTTAGTTCTTTCTGAGGGTACTTGATATTACAAAAATTAATCATTTTTTGTTTTGACTTGGTTTGGTTTTTTTATAATTTTGTTTGATGAACTAATGAAACCACTTACAAGACTTGGACCTTAAGTATTAATAATGGGTACACTATGCCCTTGAATTACCCTTCTCTCAGTTACTAAATCATACTAGCTACATTGAATTGCATTTAAATTGGCTTGCCACTTATTCCTTTTATCATTATTTGTACTGTGATGTGAAATAGCTTCATCTTTTTCTCCCTTTCTTGTTTTTCCATTTGAAGTTAAGTGGCTAGATTTTCATAAAAAAAAAAAAAAAAACCTGTGTATTTGTTCTGCATGCCACATGTTAAAAAAAAAGTTGCAGATGACCACATTACACTTTTGAAAGGAAGTTCCACTATTTTAGAAATAACCTTGATGGGACGGGAGCATATAAAAGCAGCTATGTTATGGAAAAGCCGTTACTGAAACTAGAATGAAGAGGTTTTGAGTGTTTCATTGTGGGTTACTGTGGTTTCCAGCATAGGTTGTTTAATGCAGAATTTCAGTATCAAACAACAACAGTTCAGAAACATGTTAAGCAAGCAACATTATTTCAATGTTTCAAAATCATTATTTTGTCTTTCATCATGAAGATTGCTAACAAACAACTGTATATTGTTCACACTGAAATATTTCCTTAAAATATAAACCTCATCTGAGGTAAAACTTTGCTACTGCTTTATGTATCACAACTGTAATACAGGATGAAAAAGCCTAAATTGTCTTACATGCTGAAGAAAAACATTTGAGTAGGAGGTTAATAATTATCCTAATTAGATTTGCTCAGTACAATCTGCTGAGTAGTCCTTGATGATCACAAGTGCTCATGACCCTAATTCTATTTACATGTCTCACATCACAGTTAAGACAGGGATCTAAGCAGATCTGTACTTCCTTCATTTTCTATATTTTTTTTACTGCTGCTACTTTGGATGAGACACTGCATTTCACAAATTAAGTTAGCTTCTGAGCTGGAGCTGATTCATGACTGGGCAGCTCAGTGTTGGGAGACTCAGTAGACAGCTGCCTGTATCTGGGTACACAGGCATGTTTAAGCAGATGAACACCCTTAGCCTGTGTCAGATATTGTCAAAGTCACACACAGTCAATCAGTTCATGTTTTCATTGTGCAGTTTCTCTGCCAGGGATCTAGAAAACAAGGAAAATAGAGATGTCGTGAGAAGTCCACATCTTCCAACACATGACACAAATTTAAATTTCCTTCAGCATACAGCTGCAGGCAAGCATGTTAAAACAGTTTAAGTTATGCAATGCTGCCCCTGAACTTGCTTCTTCAGTTTCAGAACTAGTGGCTCAGTTATTGTTATAAAGAAAAAAAATAAATGCATCTGCAAGCAGAATTCATTTGTTTCATGGGGTAGCATGAACCTCCTCCTCTGACAGCCACCACTGTTGTGATCACAGGACACTATGAAGGTTTAACAAAATTATGGCCCTGACTGGTTGCAATATTTGCCAGCAGAGAAACACCATGGTTCTCTGCAACTGCCATTCTCTTTTTTGGAAAAGTATCACATTGTAAAAGGAAGGATTTCAAGAACTGCCATCTCAGCATTGTGCAATTTTAAGGGAAAGGGTTCTATTCTTCAGTGATGACAGTGGACAGCAGTGTCATGTCGTCTAAGAATAAAAACTGCTCTATTCAATTACATTTTTAAGTTAGTCTTTGCTATAGGTTGTTTTCATATGAAGCTCTGGGAATATGGTGTAATTATATTAGCAATTTTTTTAGCATTTCAGAAAAGCAATTTTTAATGTGTTATTTCAGAATAATAAAAGTGAGGGAGGTGCCTTGTTACTAATATTGCTAGACATACATGTCATGGCTGCAGCAGGCTTATTAGTCCAGTAATCCCCTGAAAAAATTATTACACAATAAAAATGAAAGACAAGTCAGAGGAGAATTAAAATACAGAAACAAAAACTGTTGCAATGGACAAATAGGATTTGCTTGAGAGTACGCCAGAATACCTCAGGATAAGGAGGACATCCCTTAAAAGCAACAGGAAGCAAATTACACCATCTGCTCAAAAAAACAGCCTTTTTAAAGTACCTTAAGGGCTGCACATAAACACTGTCTTAAGTGTCTTTTGCAGTACGTCTGTCACTGCCTGGAAATGCTTCAGAAGATCTACCCACAGAGATCTATAATCTCTAGTCAAAACCAATTATTATAAATGCATCTGAAAACATAGCTGAGTTTTCAAAATCTTACCACATACATTCTACTGTATTGCAGAGGTCTTGCTCTAGTACCATGACCTATTAAGCTTTAGACAAGGATGTTTAAACATATTTAAGATATCCGACTATTGCTAATCACATATAAGGAACACAATAATGCCAGGATAAATTCAATAACCTCTTTTCTTTCTGCATTAGTTACTCTCCACCACAATTGTGTGAATTCTTTTTGGATCCTCTTAATAACAGGTGTTACCAGTCTTTTTTTCTGGAGTTGCAGCTCCTGAAATGAATCAGTTCGTGTTGGCTGCCGGAGGCTTCTGAGGAACTTTT
>JANRGV010000051.1:58276806-58345453 GCA_024734035.1 Alethe castanea | reverse complement strand
GAAAAAAAAGAAAAAAAAGAAAAATTGACATATATTTAGCTTAAAAAATATTTCTCCTCAAAATATGTTTTGCTGTCTGAAATATATAAACTTCATAAAATTTATAGGCTTTCAAGGAAAACTAACTGCAAGATTTCGCTACGCTTTTGCACATAAACAGGCTGCTGGCAGCTAATCTCTCTGATTATGCAAAAATGGAATTATAGTAGGAATTACTGATGGTCTTGTAGCCTTGGATTCCCTGCTTCAAAAAGACTGAATTCTTTTATGTTCTGTGACAAATGACTTACCTAGCTGTTTGGCCATGCAGTGGAACAAGCACAGGAGCTTGATACCAGTGAAATGTAGTTGTAAAAAAAACCTAATCCACCTTGAGTTCTAGCAGATTGTCTCAAGATAATTAATGCTATTTCCTTTGTATCAGCTTTGTATTTTGTTTTCATTTTTCATAGCCTTAGAACAGGAGAGGAGTGCAGAAAAATAGGACCATACTTCAGGCAAGAGCCTGCCAAATCATCACAAAACACTTGCACAAAAATATTTGTTGACTTAGGTGTCTTCAGTGAAATTTAATGAAGTTGACAATGTCCTTCATTAGTCTTATAAACTCATATGCTTTTAAACTATATGCAAGACTGTGTAAGAGCTACATTAAAAATATTTCATAGAATTGATATGTGCAGAGACCATGATTTCAAGGTCTCATAAGCCTCACAGACGTCCACAGAGAACTAAATAACAAGTCAGATCCATTCAATATGTAAAAAATATGAGCAAGTGCTCAGAGGAACTTAAGCACCACTTCTGCTAATGACACAGTTGTGCTGGTGGTTTGTTTTTACAATAGCTTCCCATTTTCTTCTTTCAGAGTGGAATTAATTTCCCTCTTCTTGTTAGAAAGAAATGAAAACTAAAATTTCCAAAGAATCCAAGGTTGTCATATATTCACTGAAAAATTCTTCCACTTAAGCAACTATTACAATTGATCAGGGACCAATTTTGAGATGCCTTCCAAGTGAAAATGCAGAATATTCAACCAAAACTGTTTATAATTAAATGCTAAATAAGTGTGTCTTGGCAGATATAAATTTACTTCTCTGATCTGAATTCTACTTTTTATGATCCTCTTCAAGAGCAAGGATCTGCAGAGAGGAGGAAGATACCCAGGAAGACATTCACCTTGTTAGATATATTAAATTTATCTATATGCAAGATGTGACAAAGCTGCAATTCATAGGATAAATCTATTTCCTCAGAGCTGTCTCTGCATCCAGTCTACTTTTCTTTTGATATAGCATTTTTGTACAGAATCTTTTTGAGTGAAAATTAACCCAACACACAAGTTGACTTCTGCTCAGCTGTTACCCCCATTACTCTATTGTTGGCAGGAGGTATGGAATATCAGCTGTCAGCATACCTCTTGAGAAGCTGATTTCTGTGAGTTTCTGTAAATTTGACAACATGGAATTGCCACTGATTTAACAGGCCGCAGGATGTACCAACTGTAAGCCTCATGACTGAATATCTTAATATTTGTTTTGTCTGGGCTTATTTTGGGGATTTCTGGTGCTTTGTTTTAGCTTGCTTAGCTGTAAAAACCATTTTCCAGTAGCCAGGTGAATACTACCTTTTTTTGTTTTAATTTTGCTCAGCTTTGTACAATTTTGTATATCAGGTACAATATCTGGTGTTACAAAAATACTGATTAATTTCTGTTACATGATTAAAGGTATTTTGTGTAGAATCTATTACCCTAAAATACTGGTGGGATGCAGAGGAGCACAAGCACGGGATGATAGCAGAAACCTTGTAAGCACATGCACATGACAGCCTCAACAACAGATCAGCAGTTGTTGGTTAATGAGTATTAAAGGGGTGCAGCCTTGTGAGATGGATAGAATTTGTTTCAGGGGTTAACAAAGAGAGCAAGAAAGAGGTACTTAGATCAAATAAACCATAGCATGTATAGTAAATGTGGCTGTAGTGTGAAGTTAAAGAGCAACAGAGAGAGAATTTGGTGTTCTCAATGTGTCAAAACAGCTCTTAACAATGAGGAAGAAAGCTCCATTACCAATACCTGGGTACCCACACCAGTATGCATAATCCTGAGAAGGATTTGGGATACTTTCCCTTCTAAAAAGCGCCATCAGAACAGCATTGGTTGTACAAGCAGGATCCCAGGGAAACAGAGTTTTGCAAAACTGTTTGCATAACAGTGCTGAAGGTATTAATAATGGTTTTTATTTTTTATGGATTATTTGGATAATTTAAAATAAAACTCCTAGTATCATTACATCATGACTACTAATAATACCTATTGCATCTTGAATATATTTACATTTTAAATAGATTAACTTTTTAGCTTCATGTAAAAGATGTGCTGCTTTGGCCTGCAAAGACTGTACAAGTAGTAAAATAAGTCTTCTTTCTGACTGGCTAAAAAACAGGTCATGGTCCTATTGTGGCAGTTCATGAACTAAGAAAAAATACTTTCTGCTCTTTCTAGCTGCAAGCTTTCAGCAGTCTGTTTGACCAAGAGAAGTATCAAATATTTAAAGAAAGACTGTGACAGAAATCATTAAAATGTTGAGCAAAGAAGCTATATATCAGTCATTCCAACTCAAAAAGTTATTTTTAATGGTTATTCTAGACTGTCAATGAGTTGTTTTTCTAAGCTTTAGGGCCACGAACCTCTGAAAATGTATCTCATATAATGGTAGTGAAACCATATCAATTTCTGCCATGTATTAGCTATACAAAATACATATTTGGAGTACTACCTTAACACAATTTGTACCTCTCTCTTTGAATCCATGAAACCTATGGTATTCTTGAGGAAAGGATGGAACTTCTTTAAGGTGACAGCAGGAAATTATCTGCCCAAGGAATTTTAGATAATGAAATTGGTTCCTAAATAGAAAAGACCCAGATATTTTCTGACTGAAGAAATAGGAATGCCATAAATAAACAGCTGGAAGAACGTTTCTTGACTCTGTACAGCAGGTTTTCATTTTGTCCATCACTTTTATAGAAATAAATTGCATATGTATGCATACATATATATACACACATATATATTTTTGTTTGTGAATAGCAAGGTCATACACCTTTGACTGCTTCATTTAAATAATCCTTCTGTGGCACGTTTTTGGCTAGCAAATTTTATGATCATTGTCCCTTGCATTATTTGTAAGTAAAATGGATTCATACAAGAATTAAAAAAAAAAACCAAAACAAAAAAAACCAAAACAAAACCAAAATAAAAACAAAAAACAAACAAAACAAACAAATTTTAAAACCCCATAAGAATGACATATGGAAGAGCGAAATGGTGTGCTTGAGGTAATCAGGAAATGTGTTACATAGCCAGAAGTTGAGTACTTATCTCTTAATCCAGTGTCTTAGTCTCAATCCCATCCAATCATATTTGTTCAGATACTCTTCTAAAAGCAGATTCTAACACAACAAATTCCTGTTATGTAAAGGGATATTTATTTGCATATATATTCAGAGTTGCTTCTTCCTTTTCTATTCATGTATTTATTCATAAACACTCTGTCCCAGAAATTAAATTACTTGGCAGTTTTGGTAAATGTATGGAAGACATATGAAAAATGTATATAAAACAAATTCAAACCTTAAGTTGAAAACTCAAATAATTCCATGACCAAACTTCACCTGATACTGGATCAAAACGTGGAAATTAATTGCATGTGATTCAAAAGCCTGCTGCAGTCAGTTACATCAAATCCTGCCCAAGGTAGGGAGCTTGGAACTAGATGATCTTAAAGGTTCCTTCCAACCCAAGTCATTCTATGATTCTTTAAAATCCATTATTAATCATCCCTGCTGCTTTTTTTCTGTGAATTTGGGGGTTTTGTTTAACTGGATTTGGGCTTTTTTTTTTCTTCAGCTGAACAAGATATTTGAGCAAGTACTAATACTTTATCCAATGTTTTGTCAAAAGTTGTCTGAGGACATAATTTTTGTAGAGGGAATCACAGAAGCAATATGTGGGAGACTACATTGCACAGCTTGTTTTTTTATTGCCCTTGAAGAATACCAACACAGATCATAATCCCTTAAATAAACTCAGGCATATTCTATATGTTTTCAGTCTGTACTGCAAATATTTCACTAAGGTACCATAAATATTAGCCATGATTCACTGACATGAAAAAAAGTGTAACGCTCTCCGTGGCTACCTAGTAAGCCTGTCAATAGCCCAAGAATTCTGATATTTACTCTTCATTCAGAAATATTACACTATAAACTATATAAAGCTCCTCAAGTAATAATTTTCTTGGTTTTTTTAGAATTTGTTAATAATGCATAGTATCACATTATATTAAAATCTGAGATGTTTGCTGCTTATTAATTCAAAGAATAGGGTGAGCATAAATGCAGATCCTAGCAAGGTCACGTATCACCACCACTAGAATTTCCCTGTGGAATCACATGTAAGATGGAATGGTGATGGCAAGTTGAGGTATAACAGTAGGTTTACTATGGAAAGTAGATTAGAATAAATTGTATTGATTATTTAGTACTAAACAAGCAGTATTAGTTGTCAATCTTATGTAATTCAGTTCTTCAGAAATTAAACCTGATGTTTAGCTGTCTACTTGACATCTTGTCTTTTTCAAAAAGAAGCTATATTATAATCACACATTGAAATAATTAATCACCAAGAAAAGGCTGCAAAAGCAAATAATATATCTGATATTGATGTTACTGTCTTAAAGGAATTCCCTCCGGAATTTTTTACTAGGGGTAGAACACAAAGTTAGCTGAGGCATTTATTTAGTTAGACAAGAAATTTTGTTAAGAAAGGAATTGTTGTGAGAGAGATGGGACCTAAAGACAATGCTAATCAACAGCAAAATTAGAGATTAAGCTACTCAGGTTCTTCTTCAGCTCTTCATAATAAAATAATCTTTAGTTTCTCCTGGAATAATCTTTGTTTCTAGATTCAAAGAGTAGCAATCACAAGAATCCCTTATTTTCAGCTATCCTGGAAAGCTTGCATTCTTTCCAGCAAGACACTCAAGTAACTGCTTGGGTGCTTGGTTCTCTGGGTTGTGACATTGCAAATTATTTTATTCAACTCTGGAAGCCATAGGTGGAAAAGTTTATCCTGTCACAAGCCTACTTTCAGTTACTTCTACTGTCCAACATTTGCAGCAAGAGTCCACAGGCTCAGCAACAAATCCCATTTCATTTGCATTAGCAAAATTTTTCTGCATGGAGTATGAAGAGACCACAGTTTCTAAGAGTCTGTAATGGGAAAGGACTACATTATATCCAACTTTCATAGAAAGCCTGCTCTATACTCATTAAAAAAAAGTAAAAAAAAAAAAATTTACAGACTGTCTCCTCCTGAACATTTGATGGATTTTCAGAGAAATTTCTCTGTGTTTATTATCTGGAGAAAGTCTTTGTTCATGGTTATCAATTTGGTGTGACATCTGACGTGGTAGTGCAGAAGGATGAAGATCTGCTCACGGCAGACAGCATATCTTGGGTTCTCTAATTCCTTGGGGCCCCTATAATTCCTTTGAAGTTCTAGAAAGGTATATATAAACTGTGCAAGAATTATTTTTAGTTTTTCAGTTAGAAAACTGTAACATTCCTTCGAATAATTTTTTATATAGCTGTTCTTTTTTTTTAAGTAGAGATCCTAATCCTTTGTAGTCACTCAAGTTAACACTAAGACCAACAGAATTTTTGCCTGAATAAGAAATGTAAATTTTGGAGAGAAGATAGTATTCATAAGTAAGAGAATAGCTTCTTTGTGCTGATCTGTGAATCACGCAACAGATTTGCTGAATAGCACACATATTGCTTGCAGCTGAAGAGCTGATTATTTCTGATTATAAAGCAGATAATATTCATCTGAGGATAACTTCAGATTTTAGACATCAAAATGTCATTAGGTTAAATGCAGGGGTTAAAATACAATAAATTAAGTATCCCAGCCAAGCAGAGACTGGATTTTTATTCCAACTGCAATAATGAGACTGACTAGAAGCATTTAGTTTTTGCACATTCTTAACCTGGCCTGGAAACACAGTATATATTTGCTATCCTCCATCAAAAAAGACAGGAAAAGTGTTACTATTAATGGTACAAATGACATGCATGTATAAATGTAAAAAAGGAAAATACCTGTGTTCTAGCTTCTGTAGCTTAAATAGCAATAGATTTACAAGGGATTTGAGAGGAAAATTCTACTCATTATAAGTAAGAGAACTTGTTAAGAATATCGTTATTTTGTTTGCTTTTAAATTCACTCTGCATTCTTTGGAGCAGAACAGACTGGAAATGTATGACAAACTCACAGTTATGTAAAGAGTTAAAATGTTTTAAAAACTGACTGCCTATCTACAAATGATCTTCTGCCTATTGCCTAGATACTGATGTTAATGTTCCTTTCTACTTTCCTATTGCCGAACTTTTCTTTCTCAAGGCTACCTGTGCTTGATTCAGTTGCTATCACCATTCATGATGACTGCAAAAGTCTTTAAAAGAAAAAAATAAATGAAAAAAATTGCTATTCTAAGATGATGCTTCTATTCTCACTCCATCAGGATATATCTTTTATTGCCTTTGATCCCTTGTTTTTATCACTTCTCAAGGCATAGTAGAATGTTTTGGCATAGAAAGATAGTTTAAATTATTATTGAAATCTGGACATTGCAAGCCATAATATTTCCCTGACTACTTTCCTACTGTCATGTCTATGCTATGTTGACTGAAGGCTTTGCAGCTGAGCCTGTAAGCCATTTCTTTCTCTGAGTTTGTTTGCCTGTTTTAAGCACTAGACAGCACAGTATGATATGTGTACTTGTTTTTTCAGAACCACATCACAGAACTGTGAAAAAACCATATTTCTCAGTGATGCACTTCCTACCATCTCTCCCATTTTTGACTTTCTCTTTTATATTCAAGAGTTCGCACCTGTTCATGTCACTTTCTGAAATGTTGCACTGACGCATCTAACATGCATAAAGTTAATTTAGGCTGCCATTTTCTGTATGTTATTCTGGATAATGAAGCAAATGTGGTCTCTCGAAAACAGAATAGCAGGATAATGTCATACCTATGACTACAGGGTTGACCTTCTCAATACCTGATTTTTTTTTTATTTTATGGCAATATTTCTTTTTTCAGAGAGGGAGTCTAAGCAGTCCACAAAAAAATCTGTCTACAAATGTGTATTTAAGCTACTATAGGCCCATAGCTCAAACTACTACAGACTACAGATGATGCCAAGATGATCCATGCCATATGCCATCTTCTCTACTTAATATGTGCTAAGGCATGGATCTGTGAGAGATTAAGTCCTCAAAAAACTTTTATCGGATTATGATGACGGCCATGCTACCCTGTATTCATAGATGAAACAGGAAAAGATAAAACACAACCTTAAAATTCCTTTGTTTCTCCACAGACTACAAATAGAGCTCAGGATGCCTAGACCAGATATGTTTATCTACATTCAATCAGATGAAATCTATTCTGGGTGCCTGAATTAGCAGCCCTGGCTTCATAGGCCAGCTATAGAGAGAACTATGGCAAGGTATTGATTTCCTCCCAGGCAAAAAACCCAAATTCAGACCAGGGTGTTCTGAACTATTTCATTCTCCATTCACTTTGCAGAAAGACTCATAAACTTCAGTCTACATCTCATAACTCTCAAATTGCATCATAAAGGCAGACATTGCCTTCTTCACTCTCCCAGAAAATCAGATAGTAACAGCTAAGTTAACCTGACATTGATTTAGAACAACTTTTATGGGTACAAGGACCATAAAAATTCATGGACAATTCCCAATGCTAGATCAAACCTTCATTTGTTTATTCAAATCCTAAAAACATGCAGAGATTGAGATTCCTGAACCTGGGCGGGAAATCTGGTCTCATGTTACACTGCAGTTGTAGTCAGTATGATTGTTATTAGTGATCAGTATTATTAGTAATCAGATATTAGAGTATTTGAAAATGAGAAGGCTGGGGTATGAATTGCTCATATAAATAGGGTAAGGTCAGTTCATATAAAAAGGTAATTAGTTCAGTTGAGGCAATAATAATCTCATTGTATTTTTAGAACACCTCTGCTTTGATGAAACAAGGTGATAATAAATATACAGATAAGAAATATATTTATTTACAGCATGCATGTTCCACAAAGCATTGAAATATCTTTCAAATCCTAATGGTAGTGCAACATATTATTCCATGTATTTCTATTCCATTTCCAAGTATTTGAATATTTGTTGTCAGTCTTGAGGAACTAAATATTCAGTTTAATAAGTCTCAACAATAGAATGGTTTCTGACCTTCACACTACTTTTTCTCTTATTTATTTAGACCATTATTCTGAAGCTCTGTAGTTCACATCCATTATATCTTTTGTTTCACAGATTTCTCATAATTTTGAATGCCACAAGGGCTCAAATTCCAAGATAATAAGCCTGATTAAATCTGATTAGACTAGATGTTTTTTTAACAGTAACCAGGAATAAAATTTTTTATATAATTTCAAAAGAGGGGGCAATTTATTTTTTTTTTTATTTTCTCAAAAAAGAGCAATTGTTGTTTGGAAGAACCCATAAGCAAATGGCTAAATGCCTGGGCATTTTGGTTGTAACTTATACACTTAAACAAATTTGCCTTGGGTTTACTAAAACAAAAAACCATTTCCCATGCATGCCATCCTAGGAAATAATATGTATAACAGTTTTATAGCTGTGTGGACTAAGGATGTATCATAAGTCAGAAGCAGCAGCTGCTCCCTTTGTTAGCCAAACCATTTGAACAGCATTTGCTCATCAGTTTAATTTTTTTTAGCAGGTTCCAAACACAGTGACAGAAAACAATAAATGTCTTGGCTGACAAAATCCTGGGTTTAGCTCTAATCACACTCTTCTGCCAAATTTAAATGTTTATACCAAGTTCTGGTTTTGGCTTTTCTACTCAAGAACAGTTCACAGAATACAATTCAAAACAAAGTGCTTACAAGGGTATTATTGAAATTAAGAAAGTTATAGATTATATAGTTGTCTTTCAAGGATTAAGATTTTTGTAGGTTTCTTTGACTTACTAACTGCAAAGACTAATTTTTATTAAGTGGTCATTTTTATACATTTCAGTCTATTGGAAATAATAGACTTTCATAACATCTTCTGTGTCCATTTTAGTTAATGAGCCAAAAATGTTCTTAGGCATTAATGGCCCTCTCACTGTAGTCAACAACAAATAGAATCATCATGGATGTTAATTGTAATAAGATAAAGCTTCTGGGACTAAAGATTTCTCTCAAAAAGGGAGAAAAAAAGAACCAGGAAAACCTCAGGTTTTGTGTGGAAATATTCCCTATAGTTGATGCAGCTCCCATCTCTAATCAAAAAGCAGCAGTATATCAAGAAAGATGTCAACAGCAGGAAAAAAAAAAATGGAAAAGAACCACAAGATAAAGTGAAAGAGGAACATCAGACATTGGAGTCAAACCCCAGGCAGGACACATGCCCTGTTGTATAAAACAGCTTTACGGACCCACACTACAGATGTTTTTTCCCTCTTCCATCTCCTGATAACATCAAAAAGTAACCTGAATGCAAAAAACAGTTTACATTAATTTGGTTGTATCATCTGCTTAATTGATTTCTTGCAAAAATGATTATATAATTATTATATTGAAGTATTGAAATATTGAAATATTTAATAAAATTTTGAATAATAGTGAAAATAAATATGTAAAAATATTTTTCTATTAAAATAAAAAACAGCAGATGAGACAACGTAGTCTCTCTGATTAGAACTGTGAACTGCTTTTTCATCTCGAATTCTTGGTCTTGGTCTTATTTACAGCTTTATTAAATTTTATATTCATTGAAGAGAGATTACATATAGTGCAACTCCGGGCAAAGATAGTTTGCCTAACTTTTCTCTCAAGTTTCATAAATTTAGCAATCAAGAAAGACCTGTGCATATCGCACCTTACCTCCACTAAATTATATAATTTCAAACAGTAGTAATTCCTAGTTTCAGTAGACTTGCAATTGAACTGTGACTTCTCTTTAGAAAAAAGTCATAATCCTGCAATTACATTTAGTAGTTGCCAAATACGAAAAATATACTTTTCCACTTGAGAAAAAAAATGAGGGAGGGGGTGCAGATAATGTATTTTAATTTATCAACTTTGTCACTGAAATAATTAAAACAGGACTCTGAAATTTGGAGCAATAGCTCTTTCATTAAATCCCTTAGGAAATTATGAGAAACTTACTCCAATTTCACAGGAGTATACAATTTTTAAAATGCATGCAATACCCTCATTCTGGCTCTATTTCCCCGAGGTAAAACATAAAGCAAAGCAGCAAAGTGCTCCTTCAAGGAACACATCTGCAGAGTAAGATGTACATGTAGCTAAAGAGTATAACAGTTCAAGGGAAAACTGTTTCCTAACAGGTTTGGAAATGTAAAATCTGAATGAAATTTTTGTGTTAGCATCAAATTGTAGAGATAATTCTCAACTAATGAACAGGAAATAGAAAAACCCAGCTGAAAATACTGTGTGAATTGTGCCTCCCTCCGCAGTACAATTGCCCAACATTTGAGGTCCTATAACAGACTCAGCTATTAGGCATCAACACATATATATCTGCATTAAAGGCATGTTGGGAGGAATAAACTGCAGCTGAAGTTCGTCATTCTATGTATTTATTGCTTGTAAGCAGTTCTTAGATATTAGCATCAACATCCGCTGCTCAGAGTTGACACCATTATCACAGAGAATTCAAGGACTTGTCCTTAGAAACTATGGTTTTAAAAACCTGTCATAAATTGTGACTAAATAATGCATTTCAGGCTAGATTTACTATGCATAACAATAGTGAACAGATGCCAGTAACAATGGGCTAAATAAAGATCTAAATGTACAAATATCTGCATTTACTCTGACGAGTTATACATCAGTGGGAACATGGAGTGAGTATTTCTACTCTATAAATAAAATGCTTTCAGAATCAGGCTATTAGTTTTGTAGTTAATGGACATCACTTCTAAAAGGCACCTAATAAAACTAGCACTGCTCAGACATGTGCCACTAAATTAGCTTAGTTAACTGGCTCACCCTCTCAATTACATTGAAAGAAATCTATATTTCTAGAAAGAAAATATATCTTATAGCTGCTGATTAAAATCCCATTCTACAAAGCATCGCAGCAAGTGATTAGTCTAAAACACCTGCTAATTTCCACTGAAGTTAAGGAAACTTTGGTATGTGTTAAGGTTTTCCTGAACAGTTGAGAGGTGATATAATCAAAACATGTACCATAGACAAAAAAGAAAGTGTTATATAAAAGGTCTGATTTACAGGATACTTATTCTTATATGTGCTTCAGTTTAATAACACAAGACCGAGGAGGGACAAAACCTAGTTACAGATATCCAAGACATTGGATATCTGGAAAATACAGACGTTATTCTAAGATATAGTGTTAAGTTATAATGTATACTTTGTTAAAGTTCACAAACACTTGTTATGCATTACAGTCCTTGCCTTTACAGTGCTAAAACAGACTGATTAAGCATTCTTCACTGTCATTCCTGTCACTAATTTACTATTATTTTGTTTAATGAGGACCATTTTCTAAGATTAACAAGCAATATCAAAGTATTTTTAAAATGGCTAAACTGTACATTTTCCCAGACCAAGCAACATTAATTAGAGCTGTTAACAGGAAAAGGAAAAATAAACTGAACATCTTAACGTGCAGAGCATGAAGTCATTTAACATGAACCAGATGAGACACAGAGAGGATTTTTTAAGCTATTTTTGCTTCAGGCTTCTCAGTGAGGAGAGGATACAGAGCTAAAAAGATAGGTGTCTTTATTTATAAACTCATTTAAAACACAAAAATAACTCTCCAAATTTTTCATAAGCTATGTCATAAAAATATTACTCTGAAAATATGGTTTAGTTTGCTTTCAGTGAAGAGATTTTCATCTCATTGAAACCAATGTAACACAATATAGTGGGAACCTTCATCTTAATAAAATTGCCATTTTTGATACTTGGATAATGAGTGAAAATATAGAAATATTAAAGAGAATATACTTATCCTATGCATAGAATACATAAGAGATATATTTTCTTTATAAAATAAAGGGTCTGATATTAGCCTTTATCAAACATATATAGGCTGAGCCTATGAAATAAATAAAATATACCCAGATAAGTGGCAAAATACTTTTCCATTAAATGAAAACTGAGAGGATGGATTGTATAGAAAAACTGCAGGAAATAAAGAGAAGAAACTGAAGAGGAGATCAAATATGTTGTTATGGAGATGACTGTTGGAGGGAATTAATAATTTCTTGAATGCACAGAGAGCAACAGAGTAGTATAAACACATGTTAAGAAAGAGAAAATCCATAAAGAACATTCTTATGCCATGATCAGTCATCATCATGTTAAAACTGACTATCTGAATTCTAGTACTTCTCCAGAAGCATTTTTCTCCAGAAGTATCATCCAGAAGAATAGATTTGGGAAACTCAGTATTACACCAAATGGAGCAAAACTCTTCACATGTAAGCAATTATTTTCCTAAGAAAAGAGTAAGAAATAGCATAGAATTGATATGGCCTTGTAAAACAGAGACAAGAAAAAAAGAAGGTTTGTGTAAAAATAAAAGCAAATCAGAGAAACTAGAAAAAAATCCAGGTAAATGTAATTCCTGAGGGAGCTGCTTTTCACTGCTGCTTTGTTCCGAAGATTTTTTTAACCCTCACCTCAGATTTAAGAGAAAAACTTCTTTATCTTGCATAGTATTTTCTGACTTGTGAGTTCTGAACCTACTGTTTTAGCTACTCCCTTTTGGAAGCTAACTAGTCTCTTGGCTAGTCTTGATTAGAAACTAGAGATGTCTCTGCCCTATTTCTATGTGCCCAACATAAAAACAAACTATTATCAAATTTATCTCCTTAAAATATCATCATATATTTTTCTCTCGTTATCATTTTACTGTCAGGCCTAGATTTGATGTCTGGGAAGATTTAAGTGTAGTATTGAGTAAGCCAAATACAGATGGCAAATAACTTCACTGCAATCATCTGGAATTCTGTGTGCTGAAACTGATGAGAAAAAGAGAGCAGGAAGCAAGTTCTCAAATTGAGCCCCTGGCAGTCCATTTGCTGTATTTGTTTAGACTGCTCCAGTTAGCACTCTCTACAACAATGCCTAAACAGAGGTCTGAAAGATTTTTCTGGGCACCACCCCAAAAACCAGAACTGATCTGCACAATTTGGCTACTTTCACTCTGAAGAGTCCATTACCATCCGGGGCTTTTCATCCCCAAGGATTTAGCTTCCAGGGTTTGTCATGTTTTAAAAACACTCCTCTGCCTGGCTGAAGTTCAGCCACCAAATTGTTTCAGACACATTGAGCTGAAAAATCACAGAAAGCTGTAACCATGCGATAGGGCCAAGGAGTTACAGGGCAAGGCCCAGAGGGTTGAGTGCAGTGCAGCATGGATGCAGCTGCTACGGTTAGGGCAGCCAGCCCTTGGCACAAGAGGTACCAAATGGTCTCCAACAGGTGCACCTAGAGAGGAGCAAACATAATCACCCCATAGTTTTCTTTAGTTACAGGTATAGTCATAATGCATGTCTCCAGATAGAAGTGCATTTTTGGTTTATGAAATCTATCAGTGAACCAGCAACAGATTTCTAAGAATTAATGGAAAAGTGAGCAGCAGTGCCGAAATCTAAGGTTGAAGACAACTAACAATTCAGAAATATGCAAAGCAGGAGATTCAGATGCTATTGCTATGCTAATTCCAGTAAGCTGAATGTGCCTGGGACAGTTCTGTGTCATAGAGGCCAAGCAGTATGAAATGACATTCAACCTGTTCCAACATGTTTTACCTCACTAGACAGAATAGTGGCATGCAAATGGCTTGTTCAGAAAGCTCTGTGGCACGTGTCAACCCATCACAGATGTTGAGGAAACTAGCACCGGACCAGTCTGCTGACTTCTAGAATGGGTTATTGAGACTTGGGCTCTAAAAAGATCAAGAATCACCTCCTCCAAAGTCAAGAATGGTTCATCTCAGAGGTCAGGAGCTAAAACTAGAGGGCACAAGGAGATGCTGACAAGACTAATGGGGAATTGAGACAAGCAAGAGAGGGAAGCAGGGACCTTGGAGAAAGGTAGTGTCACTGAAAGCATGCTAGATTGAAGATACGAAAACAAAAAAACAAAATCCACCTGGACTTTATCTGGCAAAGCATGTGAAGGGCAACAAAAAAGGCATCATATATATATATCAAAAACAACAAAAAAATGTAGCCTAGGATGCAGGGTGGAAAAAGATATGGAAATAGATTAGGTAGTCAATGCTGTCGTTATACCACTCTTTAGTGGTATTGACCAGCCTTCATGAATCTCAGCCCCTTGTGACTGAAAAATTCCTTGATGGAGTAGGACCAGATTAGGACATATTTGAGAAATCCAACAAGAAAAAGTCCATTATGAAACACTATTAAAAAGGAACATTTCTGCTCCTCTAAGGGTGTCCAGTCAAGGGCATTTTCACAGTAAATAAAAGGGATAATAAGAAACAGAGGAAGCCATAAACAGCAACATACAGGGGCACACTCCTAACTGACAAATGATAGGGGAGGCAGTGATAACTACTAAACCTAGTCAGTCATGGTAATGGATGAGGACATGTGGGAGTGTGACAATGTTTATTCAAGTAAGGTTATCTGGGTGACAATCTTGTCAATTGGAAAACTAAGGGAATATAGAGAAAGTAGAAGCAAAATAAACCAAATACAGACATGACAAAACATACATGGAGACAATGAAAAGAGGCAAACCACACCAGTCACACTAACTGATGACCTATCCAGAAATTACAGGCACTACTTCCAGAAAGATCAACCTGAATATTACAACTGATAAGGCTGTCAACCAGGGGAGAACCAGGCTGGGTGGGCTGTGGGCATTAACTGAGTTGTACAGACACATGCTGTGATGTGTAGGGAAAAGAGGATCAGCGAGGAACTAAAGGGGTAGACAAAAAGTAGTATGGAAAGGGCTGGTCATGTGTAAAATGAGCCTTATGCTCAGTCACCCCAGACTGTCTAGTTTCAGTCAATCATTTCTTTACAATCTCTCAGTGTAATCTCTTTTTTTCTCATAATGTTCAAACTGAGTGATGTATAGATTGTGAAGTACACTGTACTACAAGCAACAGATTATGGTCATCACTGTGAAGTCCTCTAGAGGCAAGTACTGTATTCCAGGGATTGACACTGACCCCATTAACACAGTGCACTGTCAGCAAATTTGCAGATGATGTAAAACTGGGAGGGGTATTTGGCAACCCTAGGGTTGTACTGGAGAGCAGGGCAGAAGAGCTAATGCTGTTAAACAAAGACAAAGGCAAAGTATGGAACCCGGGGATCAATAACCCCATGCCAGCATTTGGTGAGGAATGACCAACTGTAAAGTGACTCTGCAGAAATGGTCTTGGGAGTCAAGGTGGACAAACTGTCAATGACACAGTGTGAGGAATCAGCAAAGAAGGCCAACAGCATTGCAGGCTACCTTAGAAGAAATGTTCCCAGCAGGTTGAGACAGGTGACAATTCCTCTCTGCTCAGCACTGGTGGGACAAATCTGAAGTGCTATGTACAGTTCTAAAGCCCTCAGTAAAAGAAAGATACAGAATTAATGGGACAAAGTCAATGAAGCGATACAAAAATTAGACACAAAGGTTCTCTAATGGGCTGGAGTGGGAGACATAGAAAAGAGACTGAGGGAGCTAAGGTTATTCAGTTTCAAAAAAGGCAGATTCAAGAGGTTCTTATCAAAGTGTACAAACATCTGATGGGGTCAGAGAGTAAAGAAGATGGAGACTTCTTCAATGTATGAAGTGATAAGGGAAGAGGAAATGGATAGAAATTAAATTGTACAAGGAATTACAAGTAATTCCACTTGAACATAACCTTTTTTTATTTTTTTTTCTGAAAGTGGAACAGACTGCCCAGAGAAGTTGCAGAGTCCCTTTCCATGGGATGTTAAAAATATGATTGGCACTGGCAAGCTTACTCTAGCTGGCCTTGCCCTGAGAAGGGGATAGGACTAGATAACCTCAAGAGGCACTTTTCAAGCCCAGCTATTCCATGATTCTGCCACTGTTTGCAAACATTTATTGAGTTACTAGACAGGATAAAGCCAATATGACTGGCTATTCATAGTAGCTGATGCCCCTACATAAAAAGTAATTCCACTTTTCCAAACAGTTAAAAAATTTGATTTTTTTTTTTAAATTATGAAATTACTCACTAGTGAAGATTAATCACTCTGTTGTGATTTGTTATGAATTAAACTAATAATGAAGACAGTAATTACCAAAAATAATAAATTCAGCATGTGTAGTTCATAATTTATTTTTTAATCTTAATCTAGCAAATAAGAAAGAAAACATTAAATCTACACCAAATGATCCCATTTCAATAATCTGTATATTTTACAGCTTTTCTTGCTTTTAAATGGACTTCAGATTTCTCATATGTATTTTTCAATATGTGCTCTGAATCATCCTGAAAGTTATTCCTGTTCCACTTAGTTTATGCAAACAATACACAGCATGTTTTAGGAATAATAACTTCCAGCCTTCTGCTCAGGAAATAGAATAACAAGAAAAAAAGAAAGGGAGAGAAAAAGGCATTCATACTTTGATGGGTAGAATATAGAATTAAATTGTTTGTAGAATATGCTAAAAAATCAAATGAAAACTTCAGTTTTCAATATGGGCAACAATATTGATTTTAGTATCAAAAAGAAGATGAGAGTAGAAAATTAAAAGATTCATATCTGAAATGACAGTAAAATCAGGCAACTTAATGCAGTCAAGGATGAAACATTGTCTCCTGAAGAAAACTGCAAATGAAATTGCAGTTGTAATGGCAACATTTTTCAAAAAATGCATCAAGTTACAGATATTTCTAGGTAATCAAGGAACAGCAGACAAGGCTAATAAAATGATGGACAGTTACTGGACAGTAACAAAGCAGGCCTTAAAGGTATGTAAAACTTTAGAAGGTGTTTGGAAGGAAAGAATAATTAGAGACATGAAGGAAAATGCTTAATGGGAGAGATGGTTCAAGGCATAGATTGTGAGCTATAAATCCTTCTTTGACACCTACTCTTCAGAGTAGTGAAATGTAGTAGATGAAACATGTCTGGATTTCAGTGAAGCAGATGACACGTTGCCACAGGAGAAATTACTCATTGAATTTGAGAAGACATTATTCATAGGTAGAAAAGAAATTTGGAAAATTAGGGATACTATAGCAAAAACCTCATGCAACACTTTTTAAAATAAATTTATTTAGTATTTTAATATTTCTTAATGAAAGAAAAAGTGGTGGGAAGGTAAGGGGAAGGGAGGGGATGGGTTAGGGTTGAGAAAACAACAAAGCCCAGAGCTCCAAGCACACCACAGCTAAAAGAGCCTTGCCAAGTGGAACAGAAGAGTGCCACACCATGGCTCCCCCCACACCTTTCTACTTGGCACCAGCCTCACCCCCATGAGGTTTTACTGCTTTGACCAGGATTAGAGTTACGCCTAGGGTTAGAGTTACTCATTAGTTAGGGTCCAGAAAACCACAGACTGTGCAGCTACAAAAGCCATGCCAAGGGGAACTTAGGACTGCAACAACATGGTTCCCTCCAAATCTTTCTGTCTGGCACCAGCCTCATACCCATGAGGCTTTTACTGCTTTTCCTTGGGGTTAGGGTTATGCCTGAGGTTAGGGTTCAGAAAATCATAAAGCCCAGTGCTTCAGGTACTGTGCAGCTAAAAAAGAGTGCAAAGAGAAACACGGGACTGCCACAACATAGTGCCCTCCATGCCCTTCTACTGGGCACGAGCCTGAATCCAAGGCTGCTTTTACTGCTTTGTCTAGGGTTAGGGCTACACCTAGGGTAAGGGTCCATAAAGCCACAAAACCCAGAGCTTGAAGCACCCTGCAGTTTCAAAAAACATACCTAGGGGAGCACAAGATTGCAGCAACATGACTCCCTCTATACCTTCCTGCTCAACACCAGCCTCACCCCCATAAAGCTTTTACTGCTCTGCCTAGGATTAGGGTTATGCCTAGGGTTAGTGCTCAGAAATCCATAAAGCCCAGAGCTCCAAGGGCTATGCAGCTACGAAAGACATGCCAAGGGGAACACAAGACATCCACAACATGGCTCCCTCCACATCTCTTTGCTGTGCACCAGACTGAGCCCCATGAGGCTTTTAGTCCTCCGCCTAGGGTTAGGGTTCCACCTAGGGTTAGGGTTCAGAAAACCATAAAAGCCCAGATCTCCAAGAACTCTGCAGTTTCAAAAGGCATTCCAAGGAGAACACAAGACTGTTAGAGCATGGCTCTCTCCCTGGCATTCTGCTTAGCACCAACCTCGCTCCCATTAGTTTTTTTACTCTTCCACCTAGGGTCAGGGTTATGCCTAGGATTAGGTTTCCGCCTAGGGTTAGGGTCCAGAAAACCACAAAGCCCAGATCTCCAAGCACTCTGCAGTTTCAAAAGGCACTCCAAGGAGAACACAGGACTGCCACAACATGGCTCCCTCCACGCCTCTCTGCTTAACATGAGCCTCACACCCATAAGGTTTTTACTCTTCCACCTAGGATTAGGGTTACTCTTTCTCCTAAGGAGGAGAAAGGAGGGAGGGGAGGAAGAAAGAAACTGGAACAGAATGAAATTTCAGTCATGCATATTAAAGCAAGGAGAATCGACTGATAGGGGAAAAGCAGTGAAGACACAAAAATGTCAAATACTATCTGAAAAATGTTTGTGTGAGGACAGATGTGAAATAAGGCACTCATTAACCTTTGTGTAGAATACCCTACACAGTTTTGATCATCTATTTTTAAGAAAGATTAGCTCAGATTTCATGTCTGATAAAGAATTTTTATCAAGAATACTTTGGGAGCAATACATCCATTGATGCCTAGAGAGGCTGACCTAGAACAGAGACTAGAGAGACCTGAAAGAATAAAGTAGATATTTATTGAAAGGCCTTTTAAGGATACACCTTGGACAGTACAAGTGCCTGGACAGGGCTGCACCCAGGGTGGATCAAAGATGGATCTCTGTCATGAGCTTTTACACTTTTATCAGTTTTGGTTCATTTATATATTGGGGTTAATTGTCCAATTACAGCTTCAGATCATGAAGTCCTATCCTCCTTGTTTGCTGTCTTCAATTCCCCATTGTTTATGCTTTTTGGGCCTGAATCTTGTGACGATTGCCCTTAGTCTCAAGCTGGAAAAAGATTTTTTCATCTACTTACCCTGTGGAGGGAACTTACTAACACTTAATATAAAGCTCAGAGCTTCAGAATCTGAAAAATATGAAAACTAAAACTTAAGGCATGACCATTTGATTAGAAGACAGAAGAGCATGGCTTGGTTTTTACAGAAAAATGAAGAAGAAAGGGAGATATGATTGCTCTGTAAATATGTTGGGGAAAATATCAGCTAAGGGAAGGATTCATGTAGGATGTTCAGAAAGTCAATAATACATTTATTTCAGTGTTGAAAAAAAATGAAAAAATCTTTCACATACTGGAATTGAAATTCAAAACCAGTTTCCAAATTAGAAGCAGATTTTCAGCTTCTGTTAAGGAAACTTATAAACTTAGTGAAAGTGATTGGATTAAATGGTTGCCTGTGAAGAACTCCACTGGATTCAAAAATGCTGGAGGTAACGTCAAACTCTACATTCCTGTAAGAGATAAGAGACTGAAACTTTCAAGCTGAGCATCATAAGGCTTTATATACCTGATAATATCAGCAGCAGCCCTTTCTTCAGCCTTTTTCAAACCATCAAATCTTCAGAGTCCAGAAGCAAGATTAAAACTTTCTAAGCATCAGGGACAGAATAAAGAGTTTGCTGCACCAGTTTTAGAGTCATGCACACTGACAGACTTTAAGGCCATGTCAGCATCTTACGCATCAAAGACAACTCTGCTAATTGTGTGGGTGGGAGGAAACAATCTAATGCTGACTTTCTGAGATGACATTGCCTCAATTGGAAAAGGAAGGAAACAAGATAGGTATCCATCCATCAAAGACTTTTTTTTCGGGATTTTGCTGCTTTTTTTCTTAATTTGGAGCCTGAGAATGTATTCATTTTTGTAGTGTCTCATGGTCCATAACCAATTCCAGTAATAGAAACCAGGTAACTGAAATTTCCACTGTTGCTTGTGAAAGATTGTCAGTAAGCAAATTCTATACTTATAAGAAGCTTAGCATCTTAGCTATTCACTAAGGGGAAAGCAGCGTGACTGCTAAAAATTAAGGGCAAATAAATTTGCAAACAATGGCTTGGCAGATATACCAGGATGTCCTCATCTAGCAGTTGTTCAGATTGGGGCATCCCTTAGAATCCTTTGAAACTAGGGCATGGATTGGGACAAGTCAGTGAAACTCCACCTCTTTCTGTGATTGAAGGTAAAAAATAGAACGTGCAACCTTGGTGTCACCAGTTCAGTGGGTGGGGGTTTATGCCTTTTAACTAGACATTCTTCATTTTTCAAGAATGTTAGAAACTCCTGTGGCTGAGGTCATGAAGAAACTCCCTTCCATAATCACAATGACAATTATAATCACTAAATTATTGAGCAAAGAATGTTTCATATTTTTTAATATTTGACTACTGAAGAAGGATCCCTCTTAGCATTTTGAAAGAAAAGCTGATAAAAGAGCTTCAGGAATGTTCAAAGGATAGACGAATATGTTTGAAGTTCATTACTTTCACATTCTGTGTCATTTTACAATGATCATGCTGACTCTACGAACAGGATTAATGTGGATAGTTTTTAGAAGACTACATTCATAATAGCAACATTTTATAGCCATTACAGTACAGCTAATGTTATGAGTGACTGGTTCTTATTAAAGATGCATGAAGCATATCAAATGAGACATGACACACAACTGCCTTCTCTGTAAACGTAGAGGGCACTCTTCAAGTGCACAAACATAACATTATAGATTGGAAGGGGCCTGTGTGGCTTGTATGGCTCAACACAGTTCAGGATGCTCAGTTTGAGTGGAATCTGGAATATCTCCACCTGTGGAGACTCCATAACTGCTCTGGACAAGTATTTCTGGTGTTTGATTGTTCTCATGTTTTTCTAATATAGAATCAGAACTTCCCTCAGTAAATTGTACTTGGGTCTTTTGTCTATCACTGTGCACATCTCAAAAGAATCATTATATATATTCTTCACATCTTCCCATAAACTAGTTGAGGTAGCAGCAACATATCCTCTGTCTTCCAGAATACACCCAGTCCTCACAGTCACTACATCTACACAATGCGCTCTGAGTCCCAATCACCTCGGTGGCCTTCCATTGGATTTAGTCCAATACATCCGTTTTTTTCCTTTAGGATGCTGAAGGCATATGCAGAACAGACATGTGGGAGAAGGTACCTATAGGGGCAGGCTTGTGCCTAAGTGTGAATTCCTAAGTAGCAAAAACTGATACATGACCTGATTAGCAAGAGAATTGCACCACAAAAGTTAAAAATAATTAATTTCTATGCTGGAAACTCATTTGTCACCAAGCTGGTTAATTTAATTGTTCCTGGGCTTACAATGGTATGCTTTTTCCAGATTACATTCTGCACACCATTTCACGAAGTCAGCCAAGTCTAACTTCTCAAAAGTCCAAATTTCTTTTGTAACAATGTAGTCAATGCTGCGGTCCATAAATATTCTGTATGAAAGACAAGCACAAAGTATTCAAAGGAACCACATTTCATTTGTTCACAGCATAAAGTATTCTTCATTCAACATGGTCTAATTAACCTCTGATCCAGATATTCAAATTCTTTAATATGAAAAGTATGTCACTAGGAGAAAGGCCAAAGCTATTTTCCTATACAGGTGGTTATTGACTTATTCTTAAAGATAAGATATCAACTGGGCAGCAAAGTCCTCTATCTTATAACCTGGATTGTTTCAGTGATGATAGAGATTGCTTTCAGCTAAAGAAATAAAAACAATCAAAATAAACAAGAAACAGAACAACATGGAAGTGCACAAGTGAAATATATCTCCAAGTAACACTTCTGCTAATTTGCTCATATTTTAGTAATCTTAAGGCCAACACCAAGGTTTTTCACTCAGATAACACTGCCATGGACTTCAAATTATTATTCAGATCTCTCTTCAATCCCCTTGAATACTCTCTGTTTGCTCATTCACAGTGTTGGCACAAGAAGCTCCACCGTAAGTCATTTGGGTAGAAAACCTTATAGTAATGCAGCATACCCTTCCTTAATAAATGGGTACCTACAGAAGCTAAGTGTATTCTAAAGAAAGTATTTTATAATTTATATAATAATAAATCAGAAATGTGCTTCACCAATTACACTTGCATTTTAAAATCATGTTTTTTACAAGACTTTTTTCCAAATCTACAGGTCTAGCTATATGGTTTTCTCTCTGGCAATTTAGAAAAATTCTGGAACTGTAATTATTTTACATAATAAATATGTTTTAACATCTTGTTTCAGATTCTAGAAGCATCTAACAAGATGCCTTGAAAAACAGTGCTGAAATAGCTCTTATACATTAAATACTTTTCACTCAATAGTGACTGAGTTCAAATTAGTTTAATGTAATAAAACTCTGCATCTGAAGACAATCTTATCTGGTTCCTAAGGTATCTACAAATGTATCAAATTATAAGATATGGTTATTACAGAAATTTACACCTCTCTGTGCAAAAATGTTCTGGGAATTGATGAGGTAGTCTATCAGCATTTCTTTCTTCTTATTTAATTTTAAAAGTGCCAACAGTTTTTAGGTTCTCCTTCTCTGTTGATTTGATATTCAGCAAAAAAACTAAGCAAAGGCTAAAGGTAAAGGGCATTTAAATGAGGAAAGTAAATTAATCTGCTATGTCTGTTAAATTTCTGTCCTTGTTTTCAATTATTTAATCAAAATGTCCAGTAAACAAAATCATGTATCTGGGGATAGGATTATCTGGCATAAAGTAAAAGAATTACAGGATTTTCAGACTTTGTAAATTAAATTGTGTGATTCATGACTTTTCTAAGGGTCTGAATTACTTTCAAATGATGCAGCCACTATGCTTTCTAATCCTTTATATGAAATAAATAAGAAAAATATGCTGATGAAAGTTTTTCTAACAATATAGTCACACAAGTGGCTTTCAAAAACATGCACCAATCACTTAATTTCTTACTTTTTTTATTCCAGTTTTTTTAATAGATTAGGGGATTCGGGCTTTTTGGTTTTGTTTGGGGCTTTTTTTACTCAATCAGAAACTTCTGAAAGGATTTAAAATTACCTCTCTTCTTCTGAAGACTTGGAACAACCTTGAGTGCTTGGAACAATCCTCAGCTATTCACACTAAGAGATTTTCAGACACAAAAATAATGTTATTGAGTGTTTATTTGGTGAGGATGATCTGACAGGAACTGGAAGGAGACACTGAAGTAAATCCTTATGATTTTATTAATTGAAATGTTATTGATTTATTTATAACATTCATATTTATTCATTTGCATTTCTTAGCTTTTGTTTAAATAAATGAAAAATTAACCTTAACTGAGAGACAGTGCACAAACGGTATTGAAGTACTGAACTGGATGTATGGACATATTTTAAGTATGGTCATTTTTCAAGAATAAAGGAGACAAGGAGGTTTGTATGGTTATGTGAGCAAAGTACTGTTCTTTACATTCAGTCTATACCTGTGAGTGCTATGAGACCAACAGCCAGGCTCTAAGAGTGGTGCTCAAGTCACACAATCACATCAGTCAGATCAGCTCAGAACTGAGTTATATTAACAAGCATACTTTGCTATGTTTTCTTTCACTTATTGTCAAAATGTCTTTCCAGCAGAGTAAAGCACTGCCAGGATGATCTGAGGTGAAGAAAAACAGAAATAGAATGTTTGTATTCTAACTCTTAGAAAATTAAATTGTTAATAGCTGCGAGGAATGAAGTATTTTCTTTCCAAACAACATATATTTTCTATTATACAAATATACAGTGGGAGTAGGAGAAAAACACTAAAACAGAATACAGTGTCTATTACAAGGAGAGGAAGAAAAAGATAACACATAAGTGCACGCTACATAAGATCAGAGTCACCCTAAAAGGACTCAGAATTTCTTTCTTTCCTGTTCCTTTTATTCCCAGTTTTCCATCCCAAGCCATCTCTACAGATCAGGGTCAGGTTTTGTCTATTTGGGATCAGATTCCTTCAAAGATTTTCATCAATCTCTACACAACTTGATCAGAGACAGGGTTTTATGTCGTATTTATATGGACAGAAAGTGAATGAACATGTGACAATAATTCAGACTGCTTCATTGTATTGACTATATAAAGCAGGGCATAATTACTGAAATCCCAGAAATAAATGAATAGTATAAAACTAATTATTGAATGGAAGGGTTAACCTTCACCAAATGCAAGACAAATATTATTCCTCTTTTAAGAAACAAATGCATTATTTTTTAGGTAACTAAATGGCTGCAATGTATTTCAGGACAGAGTGTGTGTGTATAGTATGCTTCAATATAGTTCAATATGATACCTCAGTTACAGACGTGCTGATCTTATTTTTCTCCTTTGACCTTGCATGAGATACTGACAAAAAGAAAATAATTTTTCCTATTTAACCAATTTTAGCTGAGAAATAGACCCATTTAAGAAGGCAACTTGCTGTGACTGTGATGCATCATCAGCTTACTGTAACCTTAGGCATGCTTCTTGTGTCCTCAAGCTCACCTTAAACTGAGTGTATGGGGATAGAATAAAAGATCTTTAGGAGACCAGAGCTGCAGAAAAATAACTGCAAAGGATTAACACTTTTCATTTCTTTAGACAATTGCATAGATCTGAAAATCCCACTGCTCTTTGTTCTGCATCTTTGAACAGAAGATAAAAGTATGAATTATTTTTCTGCCTTCTTATTTCAGTTTAAAACCATGCTGTTAACATGTTTTTATTGGTTTTAAGTCATAAGATGTCAAGCATTCCTGTTTTCCTGAGGATCAGCAGCCAAAGATTAATTTTCTCCAAAATTTGGAATATCATTTCATTAAAATTTTAAAAATAAATTAAGTTCATATATAGACTCTATAATGAAGCAAAGAAAGCAAATAGCTTTGATGATAAAAATATTTGTTTATTCTAGGAAAGCCATTTTTTTAGTCTTAGAAGAAAGCAAATTCTTAGGTTTTTTAGCAGGTTTATCAAGTTTCACAGAATTGTTTTCCTGTGTTTATTTTAAAAATTTATTTTTAAAAATAGTTTTCCTCTCCTCTATTTCTATACAAGTAAATCTGAATCTAAAAGAAAAATTTTCAACTACAATGAAGCCATTTTTAGAGTTAACCTTAACTCTAAAGAGCTAAGAGAAAGAGATTTAGTATCCTATATGCCTTCTTTGCTACAGAGGATGGAGAAAAACGAAAGAGGCTGAAGTAAAGATGCTACTACTTGAGCTTTCATTCAAATCAACACTGTTTACAGGACCTTCTATCTCTATCATTTTAGCTTTTGTATTTTAATCTGCTTGTTAGCAATTAATAGGTGGGTTTGTGCACTTGCCCTGGAGGTTTCATTTCCCTGGAAATGGTAATAAAAAAGACTCCAGTAGTCATTGAAACAA
Source organism: Alethe castanea (assembly GCA_024734035.1). Lineage (NCBI taxonomy): Eukaryota > Metazoa > Chordata > Aves > Passeriformes > Muscicapidae > Alethe > Alethe castanea. The sequence continues at coordinate 58,319,697 of JANRGV010000051.1, read as the reverse complement.
AAAAATTTACATGTTCTTTTTTCAATCAAGATATCATATGCAGCAAATATGGAATCAATTACAGCTATGTAGAAATGAATGAAAATTGAAATTTAGTCCCAGGGAGTTCCAGAAAAGGATTCATAAAACACTTATTACATCTTTCTCATTCTAGTAACTAGAAAGTCAGAAATAGAGCTTTAGTGAGTAACTGTGTGCCCAGGTCTTCAACACCAAATGCAACAATTAGACTTTAGCATTACAGTAAAATTACAGTGTTTCAGGAAGCAGGGGAGAATATGCAATCTAGACAGGTTTTTTTAATATACTCATAAGATTTATTTAATCTGACTCATCTAGGAGTTCTCTTCATGTATGAGGGTGATCAGCATAAGGGTCCTTTATAGTAAAGGAAGTAAGGATCTTCACACGATAAAAAATAACACCCTACTTCCCCGTTACCAATTCTTTTTCCTAGACCTCAAACTAGACCTGAAAATTTTGCATTCCTTTCTCAGTTTTGAAAAGCATAGCTTTTCAGCTTTCAGTCACAGCCCAACTATGTTTTCTTCTTGAACTTAACTAGTAACTAGTAACTTAAACAATCATGATTAATTTCTAGGATAGAAAACTGAAAATTTTACTTAAGGTCCATCCTCAGCCATTGCAGTGGTAACCTAAATTAACCTTCTCTCAAGGTGTCCTCGGCTTGCACAGTCTGAAGAAAAAACACCTAAGATTCCTGTAAGAGTTATGTCTGTACATAGCTGAGAACATATTGTACATATTTGTGTTTCATTCACCCTTTTATGCAAAAACACAGCTAACGTGACATTTACACAAATTGTATCTCCCGAGAAAAACAAAAATAGAGAAACATTAAGAGCTACACATAGCCTGTCTGTGAGGATCTCATCAGTGTCAAAGCCCTTCCTAAATACTAGTTAGACAATATCCATTGCTCTTTATGGATGTCCAGTTTGCTCATGTATTTCCTGACCTGGACAAAGGATTGTCCCCCTGTTCTTTGGCACTTCAGATTCCTGAAAGACAGTCTAGTTAGTAGAGACTTTGACAAAGACACCATTCAAAAATTTAGCCTATTCCATGCCCTGGAGCTGTGTAACCACATCCCTCATCTCATTGAGCAATGGACCCACATTTTTCATAGAACTTTTATTTTTCTTTTATGCCATCCATGTACTTACAAAAGTTCTCCTTGTTGCCTTTGGCATCCCTGGACAGAAGCTATACCATTTGGGACTCAGCTTTCCTAACTTCAACCCTGGATGCTCATTCAATGTTTCTGTATTTCTCAGGTTACTCATCCTTGCTTCCACTCGCTGTATATTTCCAATTTGTGTTTGAGTTTGGCCAGGAACCATTTTTGCCTGATGTCTTATTCATTATGAATGAACTGTCTTTGCCTTGTAGGAGGTGATCTTTGAATATTAATCATCTTTCTTGAGTTCCCACTTCATTCCAGGGCCTTATCACATAGAATCTTCTAATATATTAAATGTATGTTTTCAGAAAGTTGCAGCATTGCTAGAGAAAGTCGCTTCTATTCTTTTTTCTATTTCTGTGTTTTCCTCATGTATTCGTAAATATTTGACCAGGGGAAAATTATCGGAGAAATGTTCTAGCTTCTGTGAAAGAAAAAATTCTCTCTCTTTGCTGTGTTCTTCTGAGACATCTTCTTTGACTGAGTTCAAATACCACAGAAACTAGAATCCATTAGATTAAAGAGCATTGCCAAGACAGTATGTTGGACTAGTGTAGCAGTCACCTGCAAATAGAGTTGAGGAGCTGTCAAAAAAACCAGTTTCTCGTAAAAAGCAATCTTATGTCAGAGAGATAAATCTAGAAGTCTGAAAAATTTTGGGGAATTACCAAAACCAAAATTCTCCTACAAATGTTCTATGAAACACTTTTTTAAGCTCAGGTGAGAAACAGTGAAAATACATTTAATCAGTGTAATTGACTACAGATTAAAGGAAAGGCTGACAATGTGGAGCAAGCAGCTTCAGTGAATCCATGAAAAGGAAGTGAATTGATGCCTAGAGGTTACTGCATGATTCACAAAAGTTATTTATAACACCCATTTTTCATTAAAGCAAAATAGCAGCAAAAAAGATAGCCTGAACTAACCTTATAATAAATTCAGGTAAAAATGGCTGTGTGAAAAAATCCCACCAGGTTTATTAAGTACATTGAAGCCATTTTTAGAAGATGTAGTGGTGTAGGATTTCAATCATTGTGCTCTATGCTTTAATGACATTAGCAAATAAGACACATATTTACAGTAGTTCAGTAATTTTGAAAGTTAAAGGCTGTAAGCCACACCTGAATATTGTTAATATATTGTTAATAGTGATAAGTCTTTATTTTTCAAAATTAGCTGGAAAGTAATTTAGTGACATTTGCCAACATTGATTGTCTAAATTTTAGCCACTTAAAATGTACTCTTACACAGAAGAGACAGTATACCCTGCATCACACATTGTAATTCATATTCCTTGAAACTATCCAAAAGCTGTTATCTTAAACACTTTGTTGAACCCTAGGATTAGTTTTATTATCCCAGTTACCTATTACTCTTCTTAAAATATAAACAGTAAATACAAAAGGGAAAGGCAAGAGGAAAATTCTTACTTCATTATGACAATTATACTCTTTCCATTTTAAATTAAAATCAGCGAGAAAACTAGCCTTTCCGTGTGACACATCTATTACGAGAACCTACCTGAACAAATACAGTGTGCATCTTATTGTTTTGTGCTGGTTTTATAGTTGTTTGTTTCCATGTACACTTAAGATGGAAGGCTACATTTAAAAGAGGATTTTTTAATGTAAAGTTGTACACAATTATTTAGGTGACTTTTGGGACACTATCCTCTTAAGTCACATGTGGGAGCCTAGGCTCTGTAACCAGTATCTGGAAAGAGTTAAGGTCTCACCAGAGGCCAAAATACACCAGGGCATTGTTAGAAGGCTGACCTGAACTCAGTGAACTCGGTGTGACTTTAACTGAGAGCTTCCCTGAGTGGTTCACTGAGGAGAAAGCCTCGCCTGAAATCTTGGCTCTTGCTTACCACAGCCGAAGAGTTTGTGTGACCTCTGTTTGATCAGGACTGTAAAAGCATTGTCATTTCTTCCACAGGACACTTTTTCACTTTGCCTTTTCCAGGTCTGCCCACATCATAGAGTTGAGGTGATGGATCTTTGTGACTGTGTGTCCTCACAAGAAATAAGGAATATAAGCTTAGTTTTTTCTGCTGCCTTTAAGAAATCATAGAATGGTTTAGGTTGGAAGAGACCTTAAAGATAATCTAGTTTCAACTCCACGCTCAAATAATTTTTTCTACTTTCCAGTAGAGAACTTAAATTGCCAAACTGAAGCACAGCACATGCAAGGAGGCTTTCAAACTCTTATACCATAGCCTTGGCCATGAGTAAAAAGGAACCCAAGCCACAGTGGGCCATGAAGATACCAGAAGGAAGAATTATCCCACTAGTACCTACAGAGTGAGGAGGCTCCTCTACCTGAAAAGAAATTTTGAAGTGCATTCAGTTACGAAATCTCAATGGCACACATCATACCACTCTGATACACAGAGATTACAGACACCAGGCTCAGTTTAGGAGAGGTTTCTGCCACACTTCCAGCATGTCATGAGCCAAGAGGGTGAGGGACTTTCTTCAGACTTTGGGCTGACAGCTTTTACAGTACAGATAACTGGAATGTTGGAGTGGAAACCTGCAACTTTCATGCATGCATCCCAAGCAAGCATTTTTTTCCTCCCTGGGGTTGCTCTTTCCTGTGCAAAGCGGTGCCCAGGTTTCTACTGTGAGCATAGCAAGAGCAGCAGTCTCAGTCTGTCCAGCAATAGCTTTTTTTCCATTGTCTAGGAGAGCCTTTCACTTTCTGTATATTTGTTCCTTGATAGGAAAACAGATGTTTCCCTGCAACTCTGAGTGACAACACTGATTTTCTGGAAGGCCTTTATGAATGATGCTTCTTCATAATTTCTTCGTTTTCACCTGGTCAAGGAAAAATGTCTTACTTCTTCTCATGGTAAAAATAAGTCAGAATTCTCCCTGATTATTTTTCATAAAAAAACATATTCCTGTTAATGTGAATACAGTCAGACAGGGAGGGATAATATACTTGGATTTCTCAAAAGATACCAATTTAATTTAATGATTATTGTTTGATTGGGATAAGATTAGTGCAAATTCCATCCAACAGTCAGCTGGTGCTAAAGAATTACATGGTGTTTAATCAAAACATATTTCCTATAATATGTAAATTAATAAAAATTAAGTATAGCATATTAATAATAAGTGAATAACCAGAAAAGTACAGCATTTATAGTACAAAGTATTCCAAAGTACTGAATGAATACTGTATAATTTTTAAGATAGAAGTTACCATCACAAATTATAGGAAGAAAAACATGGGTCAAATAAGAATCTGCTAATATACACCACAGTGATGACAGTGTGAAGATGGAAATGCACAAGAGTTTTGTTTATCAGATACAAGTACTCTTTACACAATACAGGCCCTGCAAAGGAACAAGCTGTGAAATGGTTTGGGTTGCAAGGGACCCCTAAAGGCTGTCTCCTTCAACCCCTCTGCAACGTACAGGGACGCCTTCCACTATATCAGACTTCTCAGAGCCCCATCCAGCATGACCTTGAATGTTTCCAGGGATGAGGCATCTACCACCTTTCTGGGCAACCTGTTCCAGTGCTTCTGGAAATATCAAATTTCTTCCTTGTATCTAATACTCTCTTTTAGTTTCTACCACTTGCCCTATCACTTACACCCTATCTTATAAGCCGCCTTTAAGTCTTGAGAGGTCACAGTGAGGTGTCACTGAAGTCTTCTCTTCTTCAGGTGGAAGAACTCCCACTCTCTCATCTTTTCCCAGAGGAAAGGAACAAAGACTTCACAGCCTCACCATGCATCCATAAAAGGTCAGGAGGAAGAGGAGGGTATACAATAACAGTTCTTGTAGATTTCACTGTTTTAAAAGTTGTCCTATACAAGAGCTACCCAGATGCAGATGTACCTAGATTTAGGGGAATGAAGCCAAACCTGTGTCCATTAATGCCTCTTTTCCCTGGGCACAGACCCTGACTGGAATGCCATAGAACACACAAGAAGTGGATTTGGTACTTCAGAAAGAACTTTTCAGTTCCCCCCTGCCATAAAAATGGAGATGGAGAGGGGAGGACAGAGATGAATAAACACATCAACGTATTCAGGAAAATAGGACTTGCTGCTTCTGCTACTTCAGTCATGACCAGCTGGACCTTACAGGATTTCAGTAACATGAAGTTGTAAGAAAACCATCATCAACTCAAATGCAGCTCTTAGATCACTGCGCTATTCAGCTTTCCCACACAGCAATTTTATTTTTGCTGTGCCTAAAGACAATTTAGTCTAAGCGGTTGGCAAATCTGGAGAAGTTGAAAAATGGGATTTATTCCTCTTACACATCAGTGCAGGCTGGCCTGAGGCTGTCTTCAAAGGTATGCACATTTCCTCTGTCTAGTAATCTTGTAAGCTCTCGGATAATGAGAATCACACTATACACTGCACCTTTCTCCAGCATAATACAGTTGTATGACAGAACATAATCAGTGTTTTCTGTGATGAGGACCTCTGATACAAAGCAATTGGCTTGAGTATCATGCAGTTTTAACAGTATGTTTTAACAAGCGACTGCAAAGTATTCAAAAACAGCATTTCAGCTAAAGCATTTCTCTTCATTTTTATCTCAGACAATTATCAGTGCTGCTGCAGGTATAAATTCTTCCTGCTGTACAGATGTTTATGCAGTTTCTTTTTTGCAGTGACTTTGCTCCATCAAAAGCTTTAATAGCATACTTCTAGATTTTTCTCTTCTTTCTTTGTCTCTTTTTTCTTGAAGAGATCTCTTGCTATCAAATTGATGTAAAATTACTTGTTATCAAATTTTTCAAGGACCTACATATTATCTAAAATTCATCCTGACACAGAATCATCTTAGACTTCTGGATTTGAGATGGATGGAGAGAAAGGATAGGATGAAAAGTAAAACAGAAGAAAACAAAACAACCAAACAAAAAAATCCAAGTGAGCCACTAATTCCTGACATTTAATGGGAAAAATTCAGATTTCTGAAGATTCACCAAAAATTACACTACAGCTAATATTCTGTATGCATTGATTTTCTGGACTTTGTTTTAGTCTTAGATTTAAACAATGAACTCCACTGCAGCTAATACATAATAAATCCATGTCATCTATAATGACATATGTAGGCTGGCAAACAGGAATACAGCCAAGCAAGCTCTTTTACTCCTACCCTTTCTAGTAAAGCACTCTGTAGTTCTTTTGCGGCAGTGCAATGCACTTTTTATTTTCTGAGATTGCTAGCTCTTCAACTTTTGATTATTTTAACAAGACTGATTGATTGTAAAGAAATGTAAGCATTACTTTCTGAAGGAATCTTGTAAAACCCTTCAAGTGATACAAAAATCAGCTCGTGTTAATGGTTTTATTAGTCATTTCTGTCAAATCAAATACCTTCTGCTATGGAACAACAATGCCCTTTAAAGACTTAGAAATACTTTAATGCTTTCATTTTTCATTATTCCAGTGAATTTTCCAACAGAACTAATTTTAAACTGATCTAAATGCATTTTACCAACTTGTTAGATTATGAACTTATTGATTTGCATAGCAAGGTTAAAGCTTGTTTTTCAGCCTTTTTCCAGGGGAAAAAAAAGCCAAACAAAACCAATCTCAACAACTTTTTGTCCTTGAAAAAAGTAATACTTGGAACTATGGAGAGATTATGATCCTATGACAAGGTTTATATGTCAGAGCAAAATTCTGTTAAAAACCCCTTGAGTATACATTGCTGAGGAGTGCTCATCATCATAGCTTCTGAGAAATGTGTTTGTCAAATGACCAACAAATGCTAATTGCTTGTTAGAGACAGTGACGCTAGAACGATGTTTAAAGTAGGAGCAGTGCAGCATTGGCCCTCCTCACCAGCATAAAATTATTTGGATTGGAAGGGACCCTAAAAGTCATCCAGTTCCAAGCCCCCTGCCACAGGCAGGGACACCTTCCATTACACCAGATTTCTCAAAGCCATATCTCATCTGGCCTTGACCACCTAGACAGATGAGATGTCAAACACATCTGCCAAATCCCAGGAATGAAACAGGGACCTTTTGATCTTCAGTCTAACACTCTCCCAACTGATCTCATTCAGGTCTTAAAATGCTTCTCAACATCCTGAGGTGGATCCTGAGTGCAGCCTCTGGACAGACAAGGAAACCTGCTTTCTATTAGAAAATCACAACTGCAACCAGTCTTTTGAAGAGAGCATTTCTTTATCCTTTAGTGCTTCTTTTCACTGCTTTGAGTTTCTAGTAAGCCTTCTATTAAGGAAGGAGATTTAGTCTGATGCTTAAGAGAGAGAAGTAGAGGATAGGAAGACTTTTTTTACATTATAGCCATTTTTGTTAAGGAGGTATACTGTAGCCCTCCCCTAAATGCTAAGAGTTTCATGGCAGTATACATCATACAGTTATATGGCTTGAAATGTGACAAATCACCAATAACTGAGATTATCATAGGACAGAGTTCTCTAGCCAGCCAGAAATGACAGGAAGCATTACCCACAGATACTGTGATGTCAGTAGAGACTCTAGCTTTGCTTGTCTGTCAGAAAAGTAGACTGGTTGAGAATGAGCATCTTTCACATAACAGTGCTGCACCAGAGGTAAAACCTTAAGTTTTTCTTTGTCCTACAAATAGAACTTTTGTGTTGCTCAGACTTGAGTTCCAAAAATCTGTTTTCTATTTTTGAACTGCCTATTGCCTGTCTGCAGTGTTATAAATCAGTGTGATTCAGGGTAGGAATAAACTGTCTAGGACTTGTGAGTCTAGATGCTAGCGACAGGCACTGGTAAACCAGGAAATTGACTATGGTGGCTACTGCTGGGACCAGTATCTTTGTTTAGGATCTTTCCAGATTCTCATTACTACTTTGACAGAAGTAATGGAAATCAGCTGTAGTGGGGCTGAATACATAAATCTATCATGCAAATTCACAGTCTGACTTTTGCTGCTCCTCCCTTCTAGGGGAAGAGTGAACATGTACAGCAGTTACTGCTACCCTGGCCTGGTAAAGATAGTGTAGATGCTAAATATAACTAGAAAGAAAACTGATCTTGGTGGGATGTGAAGAAAAGGGTTCAAATGTCTTGGAGTGGGTTTCTTCTCTCTTTAGGGAAAATCAATGATTTTGATGGTTATTTTTATGGATCTCTCTCATCTCTCCCAAATACAATAGCATTATATCATAAGGAACAGCATTAGAGGATCCAGAAGTATGAGTCTTCAAATGACTTTACTTATTTAGTGGATGTTACTTAGCAGTACCACTAGTGTTATCGCCATCCTCTGCTGTGCTGCATCTAATACGTTTTCTTCAGAATTTGCAAATTGATTAAGTGCTCTTCTAGCTCATTTGGCATGGTCAGTGTAGCTTATATACAGTGTATTCCAAGCAAGTTTTTTTATTGCTTGGTTCTGACAAGAGCCTTGCTCCTGGTGGGCTGCTAAAATTTAAAGAGTAGTGCATAGTAGAATAAGCAAACCTATGTGTCCCTCATTGCTACTGATGACCCAACTTCCAAATAAACTCACCTTCCTGTGTTTTTCATCTCTGCATCTACTATCACTCTCTAAATTCTCATCCTTCTTTTTCATTTGAAAAGAAACACAAGGCTTTTGCAACTCACTTTCTTGGTATTACCTCTATTTGTACCCAACCAGCTGGATTTACAGAATACATTTGAACAAACTAAGACTGTATACTTAAGCAGCCTCCAATGAATTTCTAGTTTACATATTGTGATGATAAATTAAGAGCTTATCTCTTGTCCTCCAATATCCAGAGTAAGGTTAGTTAAATGTTTAAATTTTGCTATGATTACCTCAAAGCATTTTTTTGTTTACCTTTGAAGTGCTTATGGAATGAAATAGCCTCACTTGTTTTATGGTTTGGTTTAGTTCCAGCTTTTTTCTGCAGACAAAAGAGGTTTGAGTTGATGGTTTGTTTTTGTTTTTTTTTATTTTGGGCTTTTTGTTTGTTTTTGTCGTTTGGGGGTTTGGGGTTTGGTGGGGCTTTTTTTTTCCTTTTTCTTGGTATCTGAACACATTGAACAGTTTATACAGTTTATGGGTCTAGGTTAGCTTTACAATAGGGAGGGAATAGTCTTTTCTGCTGGGTTCTTGCCATCCAAACTGCACAGCAGTAGAATGCTACAACAGCAAGTAACTCTTTTTAGTGAGTTTACACTTGCCAAAACAGTCCATCAGGTCTGCATCCCATCCAGAATTTACCTGCTAACCTCTTCAAAAGATGGAAAAGACAGCTGTACCTCTCCCAGGCTCCTCTATTTATTTGAGCACAATACGTTGCTTGCTTATGTCACTGTCCTCAGGAGACCAAGAAAAGTCCATCAGCAAAGATGCTGTCCAGGATAATTCTCTTTCTTTTGCCAGGACAATACAAGTAGGCAGTAAGTCTGTTGTTAGGACTTGCCTTCCAAAACACGGGGAATCCAAATTTTCTACAGAAACATGATTCAGAGCAGTGTTCACAATATATGGTATGTAAGACCCCTGACTATCTGGTAATTCACCAGTGGATTGTCTACAATATCTCCACATCCCTCTTCAAATGGAGACTGTGGGATCTAAAGCCAGATACAATATTTCATCTTCATCCTCACCAGTGCCAGTTCCTGAGGAGTGATACCTTTGCTAGCTACTCTGCATGGTGAACTCATTTTGAAATGAGTGTGATGTTGGTTCAGCTTTGACTTGCCATCCACCATACTCTCTGGTACTTTTCAGACTGCTACCTGAGAGCCCTTTCCTAGCCTCCACTAGTGTGTAAGGTTCTTGCTTACACCTGAAAGGCAGATCTCTTTTCCTCACTGATACTTGTGAAGTCTCTATTGGTTCAATATTATCAGTCTCACTCTGAACAGAAACACTACCAATCCTTGTGTCAGTCACTCCCCCTGTGTTAGTCTGATCCACAAACTCATCAAAGATGTGTGTTGTGTCCTCATCCACAAGTGTGGATGAAGATGCTAAAAAGTACAGGTCTCAATAAGATACTCGTCACCTGACATCTGGATCATATGATATGTTTATAAATATCCCTTAAGCTCAGGAGTCTATCCAAATTCCGCCCCATCTAAAGACCATACCTCCTTAGCTTCTGAATAAGAGAACTGAGACTTATGGTTGAAAAACCTTATCAATATTTCACAGAATATTTTGTATAAGCCTCTCCAGGCACAACCTACTCTAGTCTACATTTGGTTCAGCACAAATTATTGGGCTATAGAGAGACCAGTATATACTGTTATAACCAATAGCTGGACAAAAAGTTAGGCATCACTCAATTCTTCCCAAGAATCTGGGAATCATATTCTGGAACCAATCACTAAACAACAGTTTACTAAAAAGAATTTCCACTGTGGTGAGAGCATCCATGCAGGCACTGCATTTTCATAGAATAGCAGAATAGTTGAGCCTGGAGGGCGCTTCTGGAGATCAGGAAATTCAACCTTCTTGCTCAAAGAAAGGAGAGTTGTCAAGCATTAGAACAGACTGCCCAGGGAAGTGGTGGAGTCACTATTCCTGGAAATATTCAAGAAATGGCTGGACATGGCACTTAAGTCTATAGTTTTGTTTGGTGACAGGTTGAACTTAGTGACCTTGGAGGTCTTTTCCACCTTCAATGATTTTATGATTCTGTGAAATTGTGCATGGCTTTGTCCAGCTGGGTTCTGAGTATCCGAAAGGATGAAGACTGTACAATCTTCAGTATTCAAACACCTCCTGAGTTTTAAAAATATTGAAGTTTTTTATTTTTAGGTTTAAATATGATTTCCTGTCTTTCAAGTTGTGTCAGTTGCCTGCTGTGTTTTTACTGGACAATGATAAGAACAGCCTACCTCCACTTACTTTAATCCCCGCCTCAGCAGATATTTGTACACACTAATACGACCCTCCTGATCCTTCTCTTCTCTGGGATAAACAGTCCAGTCTCTCTGTCAGTCTCTTCTCTTTGGAGAGATGCTCCAAACTTGGTTCTCCAATGAGGCTGTACTCCAGTAAGCCCTTGTCTCTCCTGTACTGGTGTGTGCAGAACTGGACCCAGCATTCCAGATTTGTCTCATCAGTACTGAACAGAGAGGAAGGATCCAATTCCTCAACATGTTGTAACACTTTTCTTATGCAGCCAGGAAGCTGTTGGACTTACTCACCCCAAGATCAGATTGCTGTGTCATGGTCAGTTTTTTGTCCATCAAGGCCTTCATTTCCTTTTCTGCCAGAAGAAGAAAAGGGAGTTAAAGCTCTAATTTGTCCAGGTAATAAGACAGCAATATTTTCAGAAAGCATTTTCTTTTGAATCTTTTTTTCTTTGATCTGTAACATGTCATATCAAACCCTTGATTACCTTCAATTACATCGGCCACACTGATGAAGTATATTGCCTCTGTTTACTCCTAAACTCTGTCCAAATCATCTTTTCACCAGCAGACTTCTTCCCCTCCCACTCTTGCAAGAAAAAGTACTGGGTTTTTTCTGCTGTGTCTGCAAAATACATCTGCTTGTTCTCATCTGCACTGCCGTACTGTGACAGTGTACATAAAGGAGCCTCAATATTGCTTTCTTCCCTCACTTTTAGCAAATAATCCTCCTTTTCCCTACAAAACTGTGTTGACGTCCCTCTGGCCTCAGCCAAGCAGTAAGTTGTGAAGTGTCTGCAGCCCAACAGAAGCACTATGAGATCTTTACACTGATGCAGGCATGCTTTGCTGAGCCTCCAAAGCACGGTTCCTTTTAAGTTAATACACGGTTGGCGGAGAACTCATTTCAGGGAGCTTGACACCCCCTCAGAGGATAAGGAACTATTGCCTACATGTGTTCATAGTTGCAGCCTCAGGGAAAATAAAGTACCAAGAGATCCCAGAACCCATGGAAAATATGTCATTTTGGATCATGCCCTGGAACCTGTAGAAGAGATCACACAGCCCACCTGCAGAACTCCAAGCCTCCTCATAGACAGCCTCAGTGTGCAGGCAAAATGAAATCAGAATCTTCTTGGAGACAGAGTGCTATGCACTGTTGGCCAAAATTAATTTCCTCTCTCCAGACCAAAGATAAATTTTTAGTTTTTCATGGGCATGTTTGCATTGGATTATTTTTCTTGCAAGCTCAAATCTTGTCCCAGGATGACTGCATGGAAAATAGCTCCAGGCAGAAAAGTATCTACTGGCACAGAAGTTACTCCAAGTCTAGAAAAAATAACAAGACTCTAAGGCCATCTTAAGAATTGGCAGTAAACTGTAAGCTATAATCAGCAGGGGAAAAAAAAAAAAGGAGAAGGGGAGAAGGAAAGGCTAGTAAGTTCACTTAAAATTTAAGTAATCTTGCTGAAGATTGACTACCTGTAACTGTACATTTACATGTTTAATCTTTAACTCCTTAGTGTACAGTAAAGAAAAATGTTGAAATCTAGCTTTAGTATTTATTATTTTTCTAGTGTTTTCTAATTCAAGGTGAAAAATTCACCCAGAATTTCCTGCTGCCTTCTTCAGCAGCACCAGCCCAGGACCCATGTGCTGGACCCCAGCCGTGCCTGGAGACCTTGGGTCAGGCTGAAGGAGGCAGATGCCACTTTCCCAGTTTTAGGTTCAGCCAGGAGTGAAGTTGAGCACATATCCCAAACAAACACATTGAGCAGGGGACACACACAGGACACTGACACAGCTGCAGACAAGGTGTTGCTCCAGCATCCCCCACATCCAGGACTCACACCAGACATGGGCACACAGGTACATGTCCCCTCCTCCTCTTGGGCAGGTAGAGGCAGAAGGTCACAAGCACATCAAACACACCACTCTCTTCAGGTTCACAAGCACATGGACACTCACAGATTCCTCGAGCACCACATAGCCCCTCTGCCAACCTGGCATCCCTGACAGGATTACAACCCCCTTAACTCACTCCATGGGTCCCAGTAGCTCCATTTAAGGTGCTCACTGAACACACACTGCATTCATGCACTCATCCCATGGACACCCCTTAATCCCAAGTCCCCCCAAATACCAGCACAGACCCTCCACCTGCCTGATAGCCATGCCTGAACCTGGGGTTGATCCAGCTTGGAGTTTTCCAGCAGATCCACATGCACACCCGGTGCACAGCCAGCAGGGCAGATACAGATGCTTGCTCCCCTCAGCCCACACCCAGGCTGTGACCCACAGCACTGCTTCAGCCAACAGCACCGAGCCCCTCACTCAGCTCTGCTCACGCCCTCTGCTCACCCTCCAGGAGCTGTCACTGAACTCTTGCAGCACCGACACACACACAGAGTAGAGAGTGAGATCACACACAGAGATTGTTAAGAAATTATTTATTAAGACAGGGCAGACCAGGGTGATCAGGAACAGAGCTTAGCCTGACAAACTTAGCAACAGCTCCCATTTTACGTTAGCCCCTTTTCTATCCCTTTATGCGTGTTTCTTTTTGGTTCCTGCCTGCTCTCCTTTCCTCTGCACATGGCCTCATCTGTTGACATAGTCCCGCTGGACCCCTTCCAATGTTCTGGACACTCAGATTTGCATCACTAGCCGTTGCAAAGTCCTACCTTTGCAGTTGCCTTGCAGTTTTTTGACACCCTAACAACTAGTGTGACCGACAAGATTGTTTCTGGTTGTGGTCTTTGTTAGTGCTAATTAATCATGTTTTAGAACTGTGTTTCTTTCCCTGTTATATTCCCAATTGAGAAAATAAACATCCTCATATTCCATATATCCTTATTAATCAGTATATCTGACTAGGGCTGATCTTATCAAGACCTCACTTACCACATGTTTGTCTCTGTATGATCTTGTTCATGCCTTGCCCTGATCTGTTATCATTAAAGGAGCAGACATTCTCCTTTCACGTACCTTTATAGGCTTCTTTCCATCCTTGGTGGACTAAATAGACACCTGTAGAAGATGATTCTTCTGTTCCTTATGTAGAAGTGTCAGAAACTGATTGCTGGCCTTTGGGGATGTGTGTCTCTTTCCATTACCTTTTAAAGGATGAGGATCACGGGATCACATGAAACACCTGAAGGGGATCCCTCCCCCAGAAAAGGAAAGTTAATTGGGAAAAGCTACTGAAAATGGCAAATTATAAAAAAGTGGCTAATTTAAGAATAATTATAGTCTCCTATGTATTGGTGTAGAGGTTTCTTTATCTATTATTATTGGATAAATAAACATGTACAGTGCAAGGTATTTGTAAAATACTGAAATCCCTGACACGTTGAACCTTAGCTGCATTTCATGATGCACTGGGAAAAAGGTTCAGTTTTCATGTTTTTGTAAGTGTATTGCAAAATATTTTTGTATTTTTATTGGCTTACTTATTGTGTTTGAAGAATTTATCAGTATGCTATCTGTCTCATTACATCAAGACATATTTGTTTTCATAATTTCAGACTTCATGGCTATTTCTTTGATCGCTTAGCTGGAAGGATTAAAATAATAAAATTCATTACTTGACTGATTTCTGTTTATGGAGATTCTGTAGAAACTAAAGGTGTTTGGGGATTTTCATTCTTGTGTTTATTCTACTAGTTTGTGTGCTTAGGGATGACTAATGAACTACAAACATACAATGTCCTTTAAAGGTAGTATTTTGCAAACAATATTAAAGCACTTTAAAAACCACCACAATACCAAAAAACTCACATGGAATCAAGCTGTAAATAAATATTATGGTGAATAAAAATGTCATAAAAGCACTTTCAATGCATGTACTTGAAATGGGCAAAATCCTCATATTAATGGTCGGTGAGCTATTATGGTTCAAATAATATATACACCTAGAAATTGATATGGAGCCACTCAGAGAAGTTCTATGACCTGCTTTATGTTCAGAAAGCAAGTAATAAAAGTACCTTTTGGACTTAAAAACTAAATGGAAATGCCCAACATATAGTGAGGTAGAAATCTCTTAACAGCTACTCCCCAGGGTTTTCATATATTTCCTGATTTATATCATCTTATTTTTAGTCAGAGAATTTTACAAGTGTGCTCTAAATCTTCAGTCTGCAGCTAAGTTTTACTGTATTTGTATTGCTAGGCCAGAAAAGAGACCTGATACAGGCACAGACCTTCATTTCAGGTAAAATGATGCACCTCTCTTGACTTAATTGAGTTTAGTATCTACACTAAGTATCTAGTAGCTGTAGCATGGTTTGAATAAATTTCCACCAAACTTAACTGGATTTATTTTTAAGTCACTTCTTTTAGTTAGCCTGCCTTTATTTCCCTTTTTCTTATCCAAGTCTTTGGTATACGTACAATTGTGTCACAAACAACGATGTGATCAGGTTTCTTGCTCTTTAGAATGCCATCAGATAGATCCTGGAGCCAGTGTAGCTGCAGACTAAATATAATAAAAACTTTGATTGTCTAAAATGGTAAACTGGGGATATTAGACCTCTAGCTATTCAATGAGAAACCCCTAAATGATAAAATTTTACTCTGTGTTTTCCCTGTTTCATTTTATGCACATTGAATGGATGACATAAAATTTCAGTCTCTGTGCCTTTACAGTTCAATGTGTTTCAGTGTTTTATCTTACTTACTTGTCACATTTTTTTCGGTCTTTCCGTGAGAAAAGTGGCCATGGGACTTCCACATGACCATCTATAAACCATAACATTGATTTTACCATGAGCTTCACTATTTCTTTTATAATATTGGCACAGGATTGTACATGGGGCAAGCATGCAAAGACCTGGGTTTGAATGTGGGTCCTTCAATATTACAGCAAAAGTCAAAGCAGGAAATCTTGTCTTCTCCGATGAATCTGATCAAAAAGTAACAATTTTTAAGATCATGGACTTTGTGTTTTACTGCTGGAAGCATCTGCACTGAAGTTTGTTAATAATAAAATGTTAATGTGTTTGTGTAATAGATGGCTGTAAAACACTAAAATTTAGAAGACGAATATAGTGGGGGGAAAAAGGAAAGAAGGGAATAAACCCACTTCCTTTTTCTTAATATTTTTACTTTCAGTGATGCATGCCACTGTTGAGACCAGCAATAACACAACCATATTCTTAGGATTTTAAATGAAAGATTTAAGATAACTCTAGCAGCTATCAGGACTATATTCTGATTTTAAAAGCTTAATGCATAATCAGTTGGCTCCATTATATATTTCAACATGCCTCTCCAAAATATTACATTTTACAGAAGGTATTCTGTTCTATCAGAGTTATTATTTTACTCTGATGGTCTAATTGTTTCTGCCAACAGGCAAAGTTTAGAAGTTTAGTCCACACTGATGTGTAAATTATGAAAGTTTCCTTACCTGGAAACACATGGAATCCATTTGTGATTAAAATTAATTTGCAGCAGTACAGAAAAAGAAATTTATTTCTAGATAAAATGAAGGCGTGTCTCAGCCATTTACATTTAGATCAAGACTAGTAAACTTTGAAAGTGTCCAGGTATTTTTATTATTAATTCCTGTTTAAAAAATTAATATTTTCTATTGTTTATCAACAAATGTGGTTTTTTGATATATACACATAAAGATAGATACATTAAAGTGCACACAAGTACAAATGGCACAAGATGTCATGATGTATATGGGGTGTATTTTTATTTCAATGAGCTACATATATAAAGGCACAATATTCGATACATTACGGAAACAGATAGACTTTCAACCATAGACAAAAGAAAAGTTTTTTCAAAGTGTTAACATCAAGATGGAATATTATAAGCCAGGAGATGTAACCTTCTAAATTAACAATGCCTAAATTAACAGGCACCTGCCATCTGCCTGACTATATGCAAATAGTGTCCAGAATTTTGAATTTCTGGCAAGGTACCAGTGTTTAAAGTCTGGAATCTCTGCTGAAAACAGCCATGAACATCTGGGGATAAGAACTATTCCTGTATGTCCTCCAGCATGCACGGATGCAACTGAGAATAGGTGGATTGCCAGTCTCATAAGATAGCTGTTACATCCAAATCAAAGCCAAAATATCAACCATGCAAGACACTATGGAGCAATTAGTATTCAGCTAGCCTTCTACCCAAGACACCAACTTTTCAGACAGCAAAGGTTAAACACAAAAACTTATCTCAGTCTTTCAGGCTCATGTATCTTCTATAAACTGATTTACCTGGTGATAGCTGTAATTAAATGTAATTCCCATATCCCAGATGCTCTACATAACATGCTTAAATTATTGTTGAGCCTCTTCATTCTTAACTCCATAGAATAACTCAATTTCCAGGGTTCTGGTCATCATATTCTGCT
Organism: Alethe castanea; assembly: GCA_024734035.1. Taxonomy (NCBI): domain Eukaryota; kingdom Metazoa; phylum Chordata; class Aves; order Passeriformes; family Muscicapidae; genus Alethe; species Alethe castanea. The sequence continues at coordinate 58,302,275 of JANRGV010000051.1, read as the reverse complement.
CTTTTTGAACACTGTAAAATGAGGAATTATCCAGACTGGACATGTGACGGTTTCTGTAGATGAAAAGTGTAATCCTTAAAGTTTAATGCATCCATAGGCTCTACATTTGCAAAATCTAATTTAGGATATTGGAAAAGTTATGAACCTAAATCCATAACTGAACTAAAATAAAAAACAAACAAACAAACAACTGCTTTCAAATCATAGCATAGCTTGTCAGAAAACACATCAAAAAAGCCTGATATATGTCTCAAAGTTGTATTTTTGTTTGATAGATATAACTTAAAGTTCAGATCAAATGAGATTGTGCATGATTCTGCATCTTTCTAGCCACTGATCTAGGAATACTGCTGTAAGATTTTGTTCAATATGCTTATTAAATGAGCAGCTGCCAAGGAAGAAGAAAATACATATTAAGCTTCAGCCTACTGGTTTGCTTTCCACCAGATCACATTACTTTTGAAGAGAAGGCACATTGTTGACAATCACCAAATCATCCTCATTATTCAATTGATGGGAGGCATCACAGTCAGGAAAAGCTGCAATGAAAAATCTTCCTTAAATTCATTTCAATGAATGTGTGTATTTCCATTGATGTGTTTTGGCTCGGCTTAGCTTTGGAGTTGCCTGTAAACAATCCAGACCTTTCAAGAGCCAGGACGAGTGCAGGCATTTCAGAAGACCTTGTCAGTCCTTCCTCACCTTTACGATGACAATCTGATTCTGTTGCCTTTGAAGTTAATGAGAGAGAAGAGATACTTTTCCAACAATGTTGTGAATCCAAAACGAAAAAGTTATTATTTTTTCTTCTTAATAGGCTAAAAAAAAGGATAGCCGCAGGAGTTTCCAAAAATATTTCTCCAAACTTGTTGCCAACAGAAGAAGAGGAAAATACAGACAAAAAAAGAGTTTAAGCATACTATTGCTTTTAGTTAAAGAATAAAGCAAAATTAATTATAAAGGAATTAAAGAAAAATACACATTCTTTCAAAACATTAAGTATTTTATTCTGGCTCAGCCTTTCTCTGGAACCCCTTTAGAACCTACTTATTCTCTGCCCTTCTGCTTTATCTTGCCCCTGGGACAAATAGCTTTCATTCATCCTCAGCTGCTGAAGAAGACTAAAGGAGATCAAACAACTTACTTACTTTCTTTTTTTTTATAACTTTCTAGCTGCTCTGCCTGGTAAATCCCTGATCAGCCCTACAAGCTGTTCTCTGATCCTTTCCAAATGACTTTATTGCCAAGGTGACAAAACCATTCTCCTCCATGGGATTTAACTTATTGTCAGAGCAATTACGTTTAAGTGATACATTTTAAGCCAGTAATACTTCTGTTAGCCCTGGATCAGAACCCTTCATGAATTTTAGTTAACGTTCAGGCTAAACTACCGCAGGAAAGCAATGATTGTCTTTGCAGTAAAAATAAAGTTTTCAATTTGTCAGGCAGAAGCAAAACACTTAGTCTCAAAAATGAAATCTGCGCACTGGGCAGATAATGTCCTCAAACTGTTGCACTAACTGAGTAAAAGCATATTATTAAAGTGAGAGGTTTATTTTCAGTCATTGTTTCAGCACAAGGTCTTGGGCAAATACTATGTTGGAGAAGAAAATCAAGGGATGATTATGGCTACCAGCAGAGAAGGGAGCAATACAAGAAACATGGGATTGATACTTCCTGATGGGAATGGTTGCTGTTTCACTAGAGACTCATTCCTTTTGCTAAAGCAAAAATGACTCTATAGCAACTACAGAATGAAGAAACAGGGAACAGCTTACAAAGTGCTGCTAATAAGCTCAGAGACATGATGTGATATAAGTATCATTAATACTCACTATTCATTTTGGTCTAGTAATGGGGGATAATGAATGAGATCCCAGGGCTTGGGGAGTCTCTACTTCTCCCACTAACACAGTACACAGGGAGCACTTCGGGAAAGAAGCCCAGGGAACTTCAGCGGCAGAAAGGTTTCCATAATATCTCTTTATAAGAATGCATGGGCTGCATTCTCAGCCATGTTTTAGTACAAAAGTATCCTGGAGGGCACTCATTGAATTTGGGCCACATTTCTTGTGCAAAAGTGATACTCCCTGAATTTTCTTCTTCTCTTTTTCAGTTTCATGTTTAAATAACAAACATACTTTGGCTTCAGTTCTACTCTTCTGTTGTGATTTAATCCTAGCTGACAAGCAAACCACACAGAAGCACTTGCTCACTTACCCATCTTGGGGTTGGGTTAGAGAATGGGAAGGGTTAAAAGTGAAAAACTCATGCGTTGAGATAAAAAACGTTTAAGGCAAAGTCTGTGCATGCAAGCAGAGCAAACCAAAGAATTCATTCTCTGCTTCCCATGGGCAAGAGGGTGCTTAGCCATCTCCAAGAAAACAGGGCTCAATCATGTAGAATGGTGATTTGCAAAGACAAAAGCCATCACTCTGAATGTTCCTCCAGTTCTTCCTTCTTCCCACAGCTTTGTATGCTGAGTATGATGCTACATGGAACATCTCCATGGTCAGTTTGGGACAGCCATCCCAGCTGCCTCTCCTCCAGCTCCTTTGCAATGGAGCAAGACACAAAAAAGGCCATGACTCTATAAGAACTGCCCAGCACTAGGAAAAACATCCCTGCATTATCAACACTGTCTTCAGCATAAATACAAATCACAGCCCCATACCACGTACCGTGAAGAAAATTCACACTATCCTAGCCAAAAACAGCACACCTTTGAACACTCAGTAGTTTTTTGTGCCTCCCAAAAAATAATTTTTGTCTTTTCCTGTGTGGCAGTCATTTTGCACTTTAGTGAAAATGTGCCCTCAATCTCTGTTTTTTATTTGTTTCTAGACAATGCTTCATTTTCCAATATTGGTTGTTTTTGTTTTTTTTTTACCCCACTGCAGCATACATCAGTCTTCTTCCCACTCGGATTTTTCGAGGTAAAGGTCTCTTATGTATTTATGTGGTATCTAAAATAGGTCTTACTCATGGCTGAGTCCACTGGCACTTCTGTAATTCAAATAATCATTATAATACATGTAAAGGCAGAATACAAATTTAGATAATCCTTTTTGAACTCAAAAAGCAAGTAAAACCGCAAGTGCTGTCATCATTCTTCCCCGTGCGTGCATGGGGAAGTTTTATAAGGTCATATCCTAAAGGTATAAGTTGGCATAGAAGGGAAGTGTTCCATCTATGGGTTTATGTTACATTATCTGGCCAAATAAACTTTTCATTGCTTCTGAGAGTCCTAAAACTATTGTAAAACTGTTAGTTACCATGCTGTTTGAGAGCTGTCTTATGGCTGCTTTTCTATTCTATTTCCATTCACTGTCTTAACAAAACCAGAATTTTGATATGTAGAAAAAAGGGGATAAAAAAGCCATGTAAGTTTAAATTTGTGTCTTTGTAGGAACTAGAAATCTCTTGTTCATTTAATTGAAGATTATTTCACAGATCATCCAATGAATGCAAAGTAAATTCATTTTTCTGTGATATGTATTCCTTTTTGAAATGTAACCTAGGTCCTTTTCCCTTTCCATTTCAAGGACATTTTAGACATCTGTAGGACTCCACCTTTTATCATAATTTCATGCTGGGAAGGTACAAAGGATTGTCTGAGTCAATAAAAGACTATTCAGGATAATAGATGAAACTTTAATAACTCAGTGATGATAAATCTTATTTCAAAAGACAGAGATGATTTGACCTGAGTGTGCTAACTCTTTAGCATGATGTGTGATTAATTGAATATGCTTCATAGGAGCTAGTGATCTCCTCCCCATGCAACAACCTTCTTTTATAAACCTTCAGTAAGATATACTTGAGAGGACTGCAAATTTATCAGCACACTGTAAAGACTACTGGAAAAGAATTGCACTGTCTCACTGTCCAGCTACTTCCCAAATGGAACATATCTAAAATGGATGAGCAGTTCCTTATAAATTAAACATGATATGAGTATAGTAGTGGCAGAACCCACAAAAGCTTACCAGTCTGATTTCCATCTCAAAACTACATGGTGATATATTAAATCCCACAGATTAAATACTAGTAGTTCAAAGCACCTTTTGTTGTAGAAAAGATATTCTACAGTTGCCAGAATGTACAATTTTACATCTCCATCTGAATCAGCTCAGTGATGTTACACTCAGAGCCATCATAGTTTTCTAGAAGGATCACTGGTCTCCTCAGAAGAGCCTGCTCTTATGTTAAGGGTGCTAATCATGTGCATTTTCCAAATAGTCAAGAATCTATTAAAAATAAGTAAGAGTCTATTAATTTAGTGAAATAGCAAATGACTCAGACATACAGCAGTACAACATGAGAGAACACAATAAATGCATACCATTGCCATGTATGTGCTAAAGTAGTGATTTATAGGGCTACAGAAAGGAGAGAAAATTTACTGCCATTCTGTATATTGACAGCTTTTGGCATCTGCACAGAGCTGCAATAGCTGGCATCAGTCTGAAAAGCAGTAGTGAAGTCAATTCTGTGTGTATCCCCACGGCCAGAAGAAGGGCTGATTGTCTGTGGGATTTTCAGGAGACAACCAGTAAAATACCTATCTGTTCTGATTGCATAAACTACACTTTCCCCCTACAAGCCAGAGACAGCTGAGTTTAAGTTTTCTCAGAGCTTTCAAATGATGCATTAATGGGGCTGTGAGGTTTTATTTCCTCTGGAAGCAAGGAGTCATTTATTTGCAATCACAACAAAACATTCTCTTTAAATGAGAGTGATTACAAACCTCAAATGTTTGCCTCTATTCCATTAGATAACACAGAGAAGATAAGATTTTAAAAAGTTGTGGCATCAATATGTTTATGATCTATTATTTTATCTAATGCAGTCTATGATTTGCATAGTATTCAGGAAGTGATCAAAAACGATTAATGGGGATGCAATGGATAAGAAAATAAGATGACAAAGCCAATAGAGCTCTGCAGAAAAATGCAAGGCACTAGCCAATGCCCAGAAAAGCAATGAGTAGCAGAAAAAATTTCATCAATGACTAATGAAGGTCAATCACCCAAGCCGCCTTGTAATGCTTTCTCTTTGTGATTTTAAAGTTTAAGTAGCAAATCCAATGCTTTTGAGGGATACTTCTGTCACACTGAGAAAAATTAATGGGCTGTAAATACTGACTGAGCACACATCCAACTTTTCCACTTCAAATTTAATTGCATTTCCTTTATACTTTATGCATTATTGTGATTATTTATATCTCAACGACTTAAGAACATTTAGTAGTTTCTCTGCTACCAAAATTCTGCTTTAGTTATATTTCTGTGCATCTTTCATACATTCACTTTCAATTGGTCTATGTATATTTTTAATGTGTGATGATAACCACTTCTAAAAGACATAGAGGGTTAAGAGTTCACTGGCAGGAGTAATCTCAGTAAAACCAGGACCCAACTAATTCACAGCAGAACTTCGCAGAACTTCCACAGAGTAGTGGTAACATCTTCATGGGATCTTCATAGGCTTCACAGGAGCCCTTGATATTTCTTACAATGAAGAGTTTTGTAGGGCAGCTGAAATACATAGAAATGCCTTCACTTGCCCTTCAAACATCTTACAGGGGAAAACACAATAAAATAAATTTGAATTGTGAAGGCCACTGGGCTGAAGCACCCAAAACCCCAGGAACAGCAGGACCTCACAGGGTCATTGCACATCAATTTAACAATATTTCAAATAATACATTTAGGACAAATTTTAGTGTCTTTTAGGGTGACTAGGCACTCCTCTATCATAGTCAAGTAAATAGATGCATATATTATCTTTATTACTTTCTCTCCATTCTAAAAGGATGTTTTGACTTCAGCCAATTTTAGGAAGGCTTCATATTATTAACTATAAAAAAAAGACTTTTAAAATTATTTTGTTAAGCTACAAAAATTAATTTAATGGGTTTTTATTTTAAATAACTGAATATTTTGATTGGAGTTCCATTATAGGCATGATAAAAAAAAATTTGCCTTGAATTTTATCTGCCATCCAATAGTATTTCCTTGAAAATAAATTTCAAGAGAAAAGAAATATGATCTGAATGCTGTATGAAAAACAATTATTAACCAACTACTAACTTATAAATCAGATTCCTTAATATTCCTATACTGAATATCTTTCCTTTTGTCATTGTGCCACAGGTTGTACTACACTTAATTATCTCTGTAAAGAAGACAGATGGTCTGTGTTTTATGAGCTCTCAGCTTTCTTCCCCCTTGATTGACCATGCATGCCAATATTCACAAATTACAAAACTTATACTCTCATTTTCCTTAATTAGCCTCAAGCAAAAATAAATCATGGCTTTGGATCTTTTATTTTTTTTCCTCTTCTCATACAATATCAAATTGCTTTAAAAAAATTTGAAATCTCAAGCAGACTTCATTTTTTATAAGAAGTCCCTGGAAAATCTATCACTCTCTTATGTCTCTAGTATCGAGTATTATAAGAGGTAATACTTCTGTTGCCAATGCACTTCATGTACTGCTCTTTTACTGCAATTACTAGTGATATTTACTATACAGGGATACAATCAGTGCTCAAGGAACTTCTGCTAGTTTAGAAAATACTCTTTTTTACACACTCTTCTATACTTCCATGACTACCAAAATAGTTTCCATTGGACATGCTCCATCACGTTGCACAGAATGTGGGGTTTTGCATCATGAAAACACAGATGAGTGTAAGCAGCTCTAACTTCAATGTGATTTGAATATCTGCCTGTGGTAAGACACAAATTAAATATTTCAGTGCAACATATTTTAAGATAAATCACTGCTGTCTAATTGAGTCCTGTGTTAGTTGTCCCCTTAAATCTTAAAATTCTCTTCCTTAACTTTTAATATTGTATGGCTTTTATTTTCTGCTTTTTTTTCTGAGAGGTGCAGCTCTTTGGTATATGGGTCCGCAGGAGGAATGGCAAACAAACAGCAAAGATCTGAGATATGAATATCGGGGAGTTTTTCACTACATCATATATAGCAAAATAGTAGCTGTCCTGTTCCTTCTTTGCTATACTTATGACTAAACTAACAAGCAATAGTGTTATGGTTGTTATGAATAAGTGTATGATGTACATCTGATTGTAAATGAAGGACCTTTAGGTTTTTAAATATGTCAGTGTAACTTTCTCATAAAATAAATAATTTGCAAAAGGAAACCTCTTGCATTTTTACATAGTTTAAACAATCTACTCTGTATTTTCAGTACACCACCAATGCTTATCCCATTTGCCTTTGTATAATATTGTTTATTCTTTTAGTACATGTAAATTGCTTTTCCTTCACTGAGCGAGTGTGATCCACTCTCTTGACTGTATGTCCATTCTTCTCGTGTGCAGTGAGGGCTATGCCTACCCATGCCTCTTTCTCAGGCCTCTGTTGCTCTTGGCCTCTGTTTCTGCTCTGCCTTTAGGCTGTGGCAGTGCTTGGGAAATTTGTGTTGTAAAAAAGAGAACTAAAGGCTTTCATAGGTAGAGAAGATTCTTTCTCTTCATGCTAACTAAATAGCCTCTGAAAGTAATTTTTTCTCCCACTGGTCTGAATCACTTACTGTTTGTTAATGTAAGACAGAGGGATGCCAACACACCTGAAGCACTTTCTCATTCTCTCCATTTTCTTTTTACACACGTAGTAACCACATTTAATGGGATTTTGACTTGACTCAAATCTTACATGTCCCTTCAATACCTTCATTCAAGGTGAGCTTTACACTCACCCTCAATCTATTCTGTGATTTTTTGGATAAACAGAAAATAAAAACTGTAATTGAGAATACTTTGGCAAGAGGAAACCCATTATGTTTGCTCCACTGCAATCCTAACTATTCCAAGTGATCTTTAATCTGCAATTCTTTGCCATGATACCCCAGTGTGATTCCATAGGAGTAATTTGTTTTATCTTATGAATATGCACTTGGGGAATCTATAATCCACACATCATTGACACAGCAAACTCTAACTCATTTTTTACTTTGAGTTATTGCTATCTATTTGGTCAACAGTTGCTGTATTTGAAAAAAAAAAAAGACAAGATCTAATGCCTTTAATTTATATATCAGTATGTGCACAGCAGGTATGTATATTCAAAATTGCTTTAAAAATAGCTAGCATATGCGTGTAATTTTTTCTTTAAGCCAAAAGGACTATTTCATTTTATTCAAACAATTCAGTACTAAATCCAAATTACAGACTACTTCTATCTGCAGACCGCTTTAGAGATTTATTAATCAAAAAAATTGCATAAAACAACCAAAGTAATATTTTAATTGGAGTAATTATAATTTGCAGTAATACATGAAAATAGCTGAAATCATAAGGACACATTTTGTGACATGTAAAGTGAAAGTAGCCTCTGCTCAAGTCTAACTTGATTTCAAAAATACCTAGTGGCACACACTTTTCTAGTATGAAAAAAGAAATATAATGTTTCACCTTAGCTAACTCTTCATTGTATTTCTCCAATTTTTGGACAAATGTGTTCTGCGGTCACCTGGATCTCCTCTGCTCCTTTCTAAAAGCACATGATTTTATTAGACTCAGAATAAATAAATGCATTTAAAAAGTAGAAAGGATCACCATTTTTTTCAAGTTTCTTTGTTTCTAACAGATCTACTAATCACGTAGTTCTTTAGGTCTACTTTTACCCAGCCCTTTCAAGATTACCATAAAAAAAGGTAGTCCTTAACACCTGGTGTCTTATTTTCCATGAATTAAACATAGGTTAACACTATTAATTTCAGTTACTATCTTAATGATTGTATCGTCTCCTTAATAGAGAATTACAGTCCCTTTTCATGACATTGTGAAACACATTGACAAAATTATTATTGCTAAGCATTGTTAGACCTGGCCCTGTAGTTGTGAAGCTGCACTTAAATGAATCCATGATTGGCCATGTCACAAGCAACAAAGAGAGCTCCAGGAGGCCATATTGTGAAGAAGGCTTCTTAATACCTCCCTCCACTGATTAGAGCAGGAGGAAATGAGGATTTTTACACTTTTGTAAGGGGGAAGGCCTAATGTAATATTAGTTTGCATGTTGGGATAAGGGGGTAGAAATTAAACCCATTGGGTTTGGTAGTGTGAGTTCTACTGAATAGGACAGAAGAGCGGAAAATAGTGGAAGTCAGTGTATCTGTAAGGGATGGGTGTGGATACTTTAAGCAGAGGTTTAAAAGTCCCCTGTCCTTCTGTGCTCGAGAAAGGACAAACCAAAGGCAGCACCCTTGCAGTGAAGCAGGCATAAAGATTTAACTGGAGAAAAAGGTTATCACCTTCAAAATGCATTCAATATAGTAAGGGTTTAACCATACAGGGCAAGAACAGCACGGGCCTTTGGATGGCTTCAGCTTCATTAGACTGACAGGAGCTGTACCTAATCACTGAGTGTTATAAGTGTTTAACATGTTGTTGGCTCTTCGCAAGTATCGGGATAAATGCTATATGTATAATGTTAAAATAGCATCTCTATATGGGTATAGTCTTTGTCAATAGTAAAAGTTAGACATAAGTTTTTTAGAGATAGTATGCTTAAACTACCAGCCTAGTCAAGATAACGGCCCGTGAACAGGTGATGGGGACCCCGCAGCTGACACAACAATTATCAACTCTCAACCGACTGCAAAAGCCCTGGACCACCTCCCAAATGAAAAATGGTAAAGTAAAATATAAAACCACAAGCCAAGAAACACACATGCTGTAAAAAGGCAGACCCCAGGAGTGGCCATGCTAAGCAGTTCTCAGAAGCAATTGACTATGCATGAAGGTCTATGAATATGTAACAACTGAATGGACTGTAAAACGTATATAAAGGGGTATTCCTGAAACAGCAGCATGCTCTTGGCAGTGTGCCAGGCACCTGGCAGTTTTAACCCTTTGCTTTATGTTTGTCTCCTATTGTCTTGTTATTAAACCTTTTAATTCTCTCAAGACAATGAATCGTGTTTTTCACACTGAGGTGGCAGGAACTACTCACCCTCTGCACTTTCACTCCTTGCAGATGAGTGTCAACAGTCATTGCTTGCTTACACATTCCTCCATTGGGCAGGAACTGACCAAATTAACAATTATTGACAATGTGCACACCTGCTCCACAAACCAACTCTTTATAAGGCCAGCTTCCCACTCATATGTCCACTTTTCCTACAAGCCCTGGTTTTCATGTACAGAAACCTGAATTCATGGGCCAGATGAACGTCAGGTCCAACCCAGAAGAACGCTTTCTTCTAAAGAGATCCCAACATGCACCAGATACATTTGTCTGCACGTCACCTTAGACAGTTCGAGGGACAGGAAACAAAACACTAGGGGTTTTTTTCCCAAGAAGAAAAGAAAGCTAGATTATGAAAGTCAGAACTATTGTTCTGCTTTCATGTTCTGGATCTTCGTTTCCGAATATTTACTATCTGTATAATACTTCTGCAGTATTACTGTACACTTTTTCTTCTCAAGTAGGGAATTTAAAGAAGATTGTATCAGGCACATCACGTGCACATTACATCAGAAAGCAAAAGCTTCTTTTCAATGCAACTATTATATTTTTAGTTTTATTCTGCTCCTGCTAAGAGTTTAGATTCTTGCGTTAGAGGCCCAATGCTGCTAGATTTTTCAGAATTAGTAGTAAACTTCCTTTAGAGGGGGAAAAAGAGGTTATTTTAGTGTTTTCCTTGCATTTTAACTGCAAAGCATTTTTGATTAAGTAGATTAATGTTCTTTTGTGTCTGCTTGTCCAGCTGAAATCTCTTAAGGTGTTTCCACGCCAAGTGTGATCTTTTGTAATGAATGACCTTTCCCAGCTTAACCTCCTATCACTTTCCTTGTACCTATTAAAATGCAATTTGTTGTTTGTTTTGTTTTTTTTTTAAGGCAAATGTAAATTTAAATTTTCACCCTAGAAGACAGGAGTGAAATCTATTTTCTAAGGACAGTGCTTAATTTCTCATTAGACAAAGACTGATTAAGTTCCAGCATCTGCTGATTTAAAGCTTGAAATGAAAACCTGGGTGGCTTTTTTCTCCACAGACTGAACAGAATTATTGTTGACTTGATAATTAACTATGGCTATTGTGTCTGAAATTGAAATATCTGCCTGCAGCTGCAGCTGAAACATTTTCTCTAAAATAGATTGATTCCAGGGTTAATTATCTTGGATTCCAAACAAAACTAAATTAAATCTGGGCCTGCCTGCAGTACTTTTAAATGTAAAAAATATAATTTTTTAAAAAATTCCATAGTACAGAGGCTCTGCATCAAGTAATTCAAGAGAGAAAGGTGCAATCTTTCTTTGATCAAGTGTCAGGGTGGCCATTTCAAGTGACATAATGACACAGAATTTTGTGGTTGCTGTTCAGTGACTTAGACAAAATACCAATTACAAGAGTTTCTTAAAGAGAGTTATTCAAAGAGAAGACAGTTTTCATATCACTGTGCTGTGACTTCCAGTCCTTGTCAGTGCTCTTGTCAGAACCACATTCTGCTTCATGATGAGGGAGACTGTAGCTGATGTACCGCTCTCAGCCTCATAAAAACATGTTACTTGGACAGCTGCATTGTGAAGAAAGGGATTGTTGTTATGAACTGTAGCTTAGAAAGAGCATCCTGAGGAAAACAGAGTATTTGAAAAAGGGTTAAAGTCACTGTGGTTATATTCAGCACCACTAAATGAAAGAGAGACATGAAGTCCAGCACTAACTGGCACACATCTACACTGCTTAAGGCTAGTTTCCTTTAAGGCAAATTTCATCTGTAGGTGGCTAGTGGAAGCAGACCAAACTCATCTGTAGAGTGGGCCAGCACGTAGGCAGACAGACCAAATCAGAGTCCTGTGCCAAATCCTGCCAATTGCACATCAGTTTAACAGTATAGAGGTATGTCTACTACTGCCTGTGGATGTAAATTCAAAGAGGACAAAACCATAAGGTCTGACCAAATGTAAGCAGAAGATAGTTGAGGAATTACCAAAATTATTATATTTGTGGAAAGGAGGAAATTATTCACACCATTTTACTCTTTCTTCACCTTTGCTCCTTACATAGAGTATCACAAGGAGACCCATGATTCCTCTACATTGGTCTAGGCTAATTGTACTTACAGGATAATGACTAGGCTGAAAGGGGCCAGAGAAACTTAATGTGTATTAATTTAGAGTTAGCTTTCAGATATGGCCAAATACATTTGGAAGAGGGATCTTGGCTTTATTTTGCAGATAAAGAAATTACAAGTAATGCTGTAGTAGGAAAGAGTTAAATAAACACAAATCTCTAGAGACACTGTGTATGGAATGGAGATCATTTTAAAGAGGCTAGCATAGTATTTTATTAGTTAATTTTAAAAATAATGACTTCTCTCTTGGTTCTGACAGCCATTTTTATAATAGACATTTTTAGATTTCCTTTTTGATAGAATTGAAACATAGAACACAGACATCTGTGTTTAGGCATCTATGTATAGTTTTTTACCTGAGACTTAAATGCAAAAGTATTCATTTCAAGCAGTGGGTATCTGGAATTTTTTATCAAGGATCTAAAGCAGCATCTCCAGCACCACTGAAAAGCCATCCTGGCTGGCCTCTGGCTGCTATTCCCTAAGGGTAAGTCTCCTCTGTTTCTCTTGTCACATTCACCAGTTTAATACAAATGCTAGGATGTCTCTTAAATGGCATTAAGGTCTCAATTAAATTATCTCAATGTAGCATCAAGTGTCACTTGGTATGCTTTTGTGTGACTTGAATCACCCTGGTGACAACTGAAGCCATACTTGGTTCAGCAGTACCGAGGAATTCTCTTTTCTAAGAGACCTATTTTTTTGGGTTTTTTTTCCCCTATACACAGCTGCACTTTATGATTGCAATCAATTGCAGTTTTTCTAAATTCATTTCTAAATCATTATTGGATAAACTTCAAAATCAGCCTTGCAATGGCACATAGCTTGAATGAGCAGTAACTCAAGTGAAACTGTGCTTAAAAGACTGACTTTTAAAATATGTGTGCAAAGTAACAAAGTGACTATTAATTCAGCTTTGGATTGTGGTATTGCAATATGCTGGTATCATGCATGCAGTATGGTGAAATAAATATGTTAGATAGTAAAATGAATCTTTATTTAAGTTTTTGTCATTTCAAAAATTGTGTTTACAATTTATATCATGGTGATTCAAAGTGTTTTTTACACTTCGTCATTCAGTGGGTAGGATTAAAGCCACATTACAAAGCTGGAATTTGCTGTCTAAGGAAAAGATAATTATTTTTTAAAACCCATATACTTTACATTCCAGTAGTTGTATAATACATGAACAATAAATTTTTTTCAAAAAGGACTTAACTGCAGCATGGATTTTTTTTCCCATGGCTTTATAGATACCAAAATAAATTAATTACTTGGCATGAGCTTCTATTCATGTTTCAAAAGAACCTCATTAACAACATTAGTATATCTTCACTGCATTAAATCTCCAAAGCGACACCAGCGAGGTTGAGAACTCAGTACAAAACTCTGTGTTTGAAATAATACTAAAGATCCTTAATAGGAATTAGATATTTTTACAGAAAAAACAGTGTAGTTTTAGTAACAAATTTCATTAGTATGAAGGTGGTTTCTATGAGCATATTCCTACCACTCTCTTGTCCTTGTAGCCTACATAAACATAAAAAACTAAGATTAATATTTTCTCTGACATTTTGAAAACTGTGACAAAACATTTCTTCAACTATTCTTGCTATGAAAGCTGCTAAAGAAATAAAAAACATGAATTTTCAACAATATACATGGAATTAAATATTTTTCAAAATATTTCAATACACGTTGCAAGGAAATGTCTTAGTTTTCTTTACTGGGCATAGCAATCTTCTTTCAGAATCAGAGTTACAGGGTAAATTTACTTCTTGCAATACTGTGCATGCAGTACTTTCAGTGTGTTTTAACATGATTAACTCTTGCTTCTGTGAAGAGAACATTGACATAGCTCCATAACATGATTGTTGATAGGTTTGATCCAAACATCCTACGATAGGATTCAGAGGATGCTCATGATACAGCAATTCTTCTGACCAGATGAATTGACTGAAGCTTCAGATTACAATTCGCAGTACTGACCCTAGTTCTGGTATTTAAGGACTTTTTCTGAGAATACTTTACCAGTCTTCACTTTTTCAAGAAGAGTATCAAACTATCAAATTCAGGAGCTTCATTTTTATAAACCCATTATCTAACATTTCTTAGATTTTTGTCAGATTCGGTAAGAATCTGATTATCATTTTCCTAAAACTTCTTTCCCTGGCATCATTATACTATCAATATTTTCAACAGTAGGATACAGAGTACATATTATTTTCTTCATTTATAAGAAAACCTTATGGCTATCTTATCCCATTACTTTAATGTAAAGCAATGTAAAGAAGACTGTAAATTCACGGAACTCAGAATGTAAATAAGAAGCCAAAATAATGGGCTTAATATTTTCTAAGTTTTTGTCTGATCTTTTACTAATCATTCTATATTATTTGTTAGATTTCATTAGACTTAGCATCAGACATAAAATGTTTTATTAATGACATATCCAGGTGCTAGTCTTGATTTGAGATATTCAAGCAATTTTTACAGGTTGCCTATATTCAACCAATTATGCTCTGCACAAGAGCTTTGAATTCACAAGGAAGCTACTGAAATTCATACGCAGAGAGCCACACAACTTGTTTCTAAAGCAGTGGGAAAGTCATTTCTTTTTCCCTTATATTTCCAGATAACTCTCAGTATTTGATATTATGTTTGTCCTTTTGTCCCCCTCTGAAATTCCAAGAAAGGCTCCCTGATCATCTGGCATTCTTTCTCCATATCTCTGAGGAGAAAGGCAATGTTTGCAGTCTCTCATCTTCCGATTTTCCCTCCCTAACCAGCAACTATTTCTAGGTATGAAATAATAACGTTTCTGGGGAAGATGAAATGGAACAGGATCACCAGATGAGGAATGGCTAATGAATATGGCTCAGAAAATGTCTTAGAAACAAAATTAATTATCTGGGAGGCAGAAAAATGAGGCTCCCATTGGCTCTTTTTTTGTTGTTTGTTTTGTTTCTTTGGGTTTTTTTTCCTTTTAAATCTTCTTCTGAGGAAGATCATTCTCTGCTTCTGATTTATAACTCCCTGCTTTCATTGGAACATCTCTGTGGCAGAATTAAAACAGTGTGAAAGAGCCTTGTAAGTTAAAAACCTTGAGTTCAACATACTGATAAATACCGCAATAAAGTTAATGTTTGTTCCATTTCTGGTTCTACTGTAGAAAATATAATTATCTCTATTGGCCTTAACATTCCTGGTTTTCATCATTCAACTTATTTTGTTTACATTAAAAAACAGAATTAGCATCGTTACCAGAAAAGCAGCTTGAAAGTATTTGCATTTGCATAAATAATAGTTGAGTCTTCCAGTATCAAAATTGAGAATTATAAAACAGCCTATCACTGAAATGGTCCTGCAAATTTACTGACCCTTCCAATCATTAATCACCTTGATATTTAAACAAGAAACCCTCTATAAAGAGACATTTCACACCTCTCAGAGTGATTGTTTCAAGATTACATTACTCTAATGCACCTCATACATTTATGAGCATGAAAAATATGATAAAAAAGATGGGCATTTCATTTCCAAATGAGCTTCCTAATGTACCACATTCCTCAAAAAGAAGAAAGAGTTCAAAGTGTTGTATGAAAGGCAAAAGAGTGTGACTAAAAAATCAGTCAGGTAGGACTTAATGACCTGAGCAGAAAAGGAGAGAATGAAAGGCATAATATGGAGGAAACATCTAGAATAAAACCTGATAAGAGCAAAAATGGCTGTCAATACCAGTTACAGCAGCAGTAAGAAATCTTAAGCTTAACGTCTAATTAGAGTAAATCTAAACAGTACAATGAATGCTGTGTCATGAAGACATACATGAGCTGACAAATTCATTTGTTTAATGGAAGCAATACTGTTGAATTACCTTCACTCAAGCTAATAAACTTTGTAGAAGTTGTTTGTCCCAGTGGAAAAATATAAAAATGCAGTTAGATATAAGGCAGTGCAAACACTTCTGTCAAAACAGGTAGGGCAACAGGACAAGAAAAAGGGGGTGAATGAGAAAACCTAGAGGCCGAGGCACTGTTATTTCTTTCCATAGAATTAACAGTTTAAGATGGTTTCAGAAAATACAGTCCCAGTATTAACCAGTGCAGAGGATAAGAGGGGTTTTAGTACTGAGGTGCACTATAGGGTGCCTCATTTTACTGTGCAGTAGAAGTCGTGTTCAAAACTTTATTTCCTTAGCTGTTCTCTCACACTGAATTCACAGTTTAGCAGGGGTATTCCAGCACTCCTAATTGACCTAATGTTATGTCTCTTATTGAAGGCAGCTTGGCATGGAATTTCTTTATCTCAGCCATTTCAAAGTCATTAGTAATTTAATTCTCCTTCTCATTTATTAATGGACCTACTTTAGAATGGTACCGATTTTTTCCTGATACATTTACACAAGCATATCTCATTCTCCTGCCAGAATTCATTAAGGGTGAGATAGTGCAGTTTGATAACAGATAGTAATAAGGGGTATGTTTAAACTTACAGCCACTTTGTAGGTTAAGTTCATACTGTCAGTCAAGCACAGGTCTGTTCAAATTCAGACATGTCATTGCTCATGACTGAGAGTTAGCTCAGTCTCAGGCTTTTACTGTATTCAAGAACACCCCAAATGGAAAGTTTCAGACATCTCATGGTATAATCAACAACCATGCTTTTCCTTCAATTTTTTGAACATGGTGAGAATGGAGGAGCTCAGTTCAGCAACTGGTATTTACAAAAAATAATGTTACATAGTGATTTAGTGATCCAGTTAGCATCTATAATACTCCTGTACAGGTAACACGTTTTTCATAGGCCAGTGAATTTCAGACAGCTGGTATTTGGAAAGAGGGAAGGAGATAATCTTCATTTCATTCAGATTCAAGGGCTGGGATCTTGCCAGATTCTACAAAAGTCCTATTCTCTCTGCTGCTGTTTAAATACATAAACCTCTATCTTAACACCTTTTTCTCTATGACAGGAATTATCTGACCTCCACAGCTTTTAGCAGCTCCTCTACTGGTTGGCCTGAAGTTCAAGAACCCATTTAGGACAGAATCCAAACTACTTCTATTCCAGTTAGGCCACTTCCAAGGCATTTCTTCCTGCTCTTCCTTAAACAAGACTCTGTCTTTGAAATTCTCCTTCTTTTTTTTCCTCACAGATCTGTAAAATTAATAATATGATATGACATGATGATATGATGTGATATGATATGATAGAATAAAATATATATGTTTTTGATACTTCTCCAGAAATTAATGAAGTTTTTTGTACACTTACTAGTGCTTCAGAAAAAGAAAAAAAACTTAATAGGAGCCCTGTAAAAAATATTGAATAGAAAAAATGTTGAGCTGGAATATACTTCTGGGTGTCTTCTTGCCTAATCTCCCACTGACAGCAGGACTGTTGCCAGCACAAGACAAATCAGCCATGATTTTGTCTTGTCTATTTTCACCCAGATCAGAAATTCTTTTCTGCCTTACCATTCAAATCAGATAGGAGTAGGACCCATCAACCATTGAAGTCCTGATCTTCTGCTGGCATATAAATTATGATGCACCTTTTATTGCACTAATACTTTATATTTTGACAGCACTTCCAGGGTTACAATACAAAACTTTCAGGAAAAACTCCTAACAAGGTCAATATGAAAAGTAGGCCAGTTTCCATAAAAGTTTAGTTATCCAAAAGCTATGTACCAAAGTACCATGAGTTTTATATCTGTAACTTACAGGCAATTCATCCTTCCAGTGGAATTTACTTAGGCTCTCTATACAAAAGAGGTAGACACCACAGAGATAGATCTAAAGGAGTCAGTACCCTCTGAAGTGAGCAAAGGACAATCAGCATGCTCAGCATGCTCTACCCTGAAGTCAGAAATGACTCAAGGCTTAATCAGAGTAGAAAGGTGCCTAAGGCACCTTTCCCTTGAGGGGCAAGGAAAAAGGATTTGCAGACACAGCCTAGCTGCCTGCATGTTTGGTCCCATGTCTGCATACTTCTTTACTTCTGCCTTCCACTGGAGAAAGGGGATGGAGACTCTGGTCATCTCTTATCACATGACAGTCACCTAAAAACAGTAAGCAAGATCCTGACTTTCAAACGCCTTGGTTATTTTTGTTTTGTTCTGTTTCTTTGTGGCTAGTCTATATGATTTTTTGGCTATTAATTGTGAGATTTTAATCCCTCTTTATTGTTTAAGAAATGTTTTTCCAAAAATCAATCTATAAAAATTCACATCAGCATTTCTTCTATGCTTAAACATAAGTATGCTTCCATTATATTATAACTTACAGTTCAGCCAGCATATCTTCTAAGTGTCTTTGGCTTGATACAAGTAAATATGTGTATATTAATAAATACACACATATTCACCTGTATCAAGCCAAAGACATATGGCTTTGTAAACATATAAGGAAATATTATGTGTATGGAATTTTGGTCTGAAATGTAAAAATCTTCAGGGTGTTTTTTTTTAAAAAATAAATGCATTCAACTTGCATGAGGTGAGAAAATGTAATGTTTTTTGAGAACAGTGCAGAACCAGATACACCCAGTGCTCAACAGCAGGGCCATTTAAAGTTGTCCTTTCTCAATTGGTATTGAGCTCTAGCTTTTTTTCTTGAGGAGGTGATTACAGTGAAAGAATATAAGCTTCTTATGCTAATGAACAAAATTATGTCACACCACATGAATCCCTGCTAAGTCCCTCTCAACAAACACAAAATCTCACCTTACCCGTGGATCCTTAATTACACACAACAATTTCTGGTTCCAAATTAGCAACAACAGCAAAAACCTGCACCTACAAGCCTCTCATAAAGGTAAGACCTTCATAGATCACTGAGCTGACAACAATTAAACCTGATTAAAAACATTGTAGAAAAGCTGTCAGGTTCCACTGTGAACCCTGATTTTCAAGTCTCTGTGACTCACTCAATTTATTCTTTTATATAAATGCAATTTGCATAATGGTAAAATTTGTTGATTGTTGCTTCTTTTTTTTTTAATGAGATGGAGTTGTCATAAAGAACATGGATTTTTGCCTTTAATTTCATAGCAATAGTCAAAAATCAGGGAATGACAATGTGGTTTGTATCAAGCGAATTCACCAACTCTCCCTCAAATTACTTTAATTTTGATGAGACTGAAATAAGTCATTAAAAGTCAAGCGTTAAAGATTCAGACCTGAAAAAGGCATATAGATCTTTTATGGTTAGCTGCAAAAAGTGACTGTTGTCACAGCTTGTGTGAAGAAAGTCTCTGGTGTTCAGATTCATTGGGCAAGGCACTTATCCTCTGTCTTCATGACAGAGGAAGAAGCAGTCCTGTAAAAGAACAACCTGGAAAAAGACTGCTGAGAGTCAGCAAAGATGTGCCTTTTACAGAATCACAGAATTAACTAGGTTGGGAAAGACCTTTAAGATCATCTAGCCCAATCTATGACCTAAAACCTCCTCAATCAAATAAACCATGTCACTGAATGCCATGTCCAGTCTTTTTTTAAAACATCTCCAGGGACAATGACTCCACCACCTCCTTGGACAGATGATTCCAGTGCCCAATCACTCTTTCAGTGAAGATTTTTTCCTAATGTCCTGCCTAAGCTTCCCCTGGCACAGCTGAAGACTGTGTCCTCTTGTTCTGTAGTCACCTCTTGTTAAAGCTGAGACACAGCACAGGTCATTAGGGGACCAGCAGAACCCTATGTCAGCCAAGAATTCAGAAGTACAGAGATGGCACTTTCCATGGAGAATGCCTTAATATCTTCATAGAAAACTTAGCAAAACAAACTCTTGTCCTTTAAAATATGCCCAAAGGAGGTGACCTACATGCTACATGGAAGACCACATGCCTACAATATAATACTCCAATAGCAAGATTTCCTGCTCAGTGAACAGAAGACCAGACTTGTTTGGAGAGCTCAAACCTCACCAAGTGTTTTCCTTTCATATCTGCAGGACCCAGGCTGAGAACAGAGAGTTGGCAGGAACATCACTTCCTCCCCTTATATTTATTACATGTGCCTTCACAAACGGTTGTCTGGGATCACTGAATGTGAGCCTGTGCAAGTGGGTGGGAAGAAAAGTGCCTCTGGAGAATTGTTCTCAAAAATACTCCCAGCTCAATGTGATCAGCAACACTGAGGACTGACATAGGGATTGAAGCACCAGATTGAGGATCCAGATGCAATATCATCACTGAACATAATCATTCTGAGCCTGTGCCTATATAGAAATAGTACAGGACTCCAACCCACTGCGAAACCAAGCCACTAAGCAAAACATTATGCTACAGACTGAAGTTCAGTGAAAGCATTAGACTCTTTGAACCATCACCCAAGTGTTTCCGAAGAAGAATCTGAGGCACAGCCACACCATAAAACCAGCCCTACAGGCTAGGAGGTAATACACAGTTTAGATGTATATATATTTCATGGGAATACTTAGCTAGGTGCATAAAATTCCAGTTTGAGACAGTTGTATAAATTACATTGACAGGGTTACAGTCAGAGTGTAAAACCACAGTATTTTTTAATACAAAGTGGCATCAAAGATGAAAATCAAAAATAGTTGATTTCATTTGGTACACAAAGATGATTTATAAAATGAAGAGATGATATTTTCCTGAACAAAATTTCACACTCTAACACTGGTAGAAAGTGCAGCTCAGGCTGTGGACTTCAGACCTGCTGTTGAGACTAGTCTCAACTAAGCATTCAAACCATGTCACACAGAGATCAGTATGCACAAATTGATACCTGGGGACAACTCAGGAAACATTAAAAAGTGTAAACATATTTTGCAAGCAGGTCTTCTAGCATACAGCCCAAATTGAATCTAACTTCACAAAAGTGGAAATCTTGCAGTTGTTTAAAGGTAAATAATCTTCTGAGATGAGTTATTTTTTCACAGAGGACAGCTAATTTACTGAGATTTGACCTCCTGCCCCTTTACTGACATGTACTGAATGTGAGTCTAGCCCAAGGGTAATGAATGGTGTTTGAATGAGAGATGTTTTACACCAAATTGTGACAAGGGTAATAGCATGTCACTGAGACTACAACAAATGTCAGGAAAAGGCTGAAATCATAATGGCTTTAGAGTAATCATTATTTGCTGGTGGAAAAACTGCAACAGATTAATTCACCACATATCTAGTGTGAATGTGGTACAGCTTGATGGAATGTGAGCGCAAGTAGTGTGTCATTGTTCCCCAGTCTTAACATATAAAGTCCAAATTGATGTAGCAAGTTGCATATCAACTAGTAGCATATTACATCCTTTGAAGAACCACATTTAAATTCATTTTGTGTTAGGTCTTTTCATCTTATTATGAACAAAAAGTACATGACACTGATTACATATATAAATCTTTACAAATTCCTGGCACATAGAATGAATGCTGAAACAAACCAAGGAATACAGATTATTTGAATAGAAAATGAACATCTTTTACTTTTTTTTCCTAAAAGAAATGATGCAGGAAATAAAATTATTTCTAATTAAGTGTGATTTTTACTTCAATGAAACCAAATTAGATTATATTCCTGATCTTTCCTCAAGTAGTCATGAGTCAATAATGTAAGAAACAGGAAAAAATGCCTTTAATTTTTTTTGTTTGTTTGTTTAATACCTAGATATTGAGTTCAGCAAGAGACTGAGAAAGTTAATTCAAGACAGTAAATAAAATAGGTTATCAAACTGTGGGAAGAAATCTAAACTGATACCTCCTAGTCCCAAAATATTTTGCAGTACTCTCCACATTGCATTTATACATCTAATTAAAGCAATTGTATGCAAAAATTGTTATGATTTTTGTTTCCTACTAAAAATGTAAAAATATTTATAAGGCTTTTAAGTTACCCAAGATGCTTCTGGCAGACATTTTCACTAAAGCTGATGTATCTCTGACAGTCGGCTTGACACTTTTCTGTCCTGGCACACATCTTAGTCCTAACTGGATTGGATCTTACCCTGGCATTTTTCCTTGCTGAACAATATGGAGTAATAAAGATAAGCGTCAGAACACAGAAAACTCATATTTATATGCTAATCTTGTAATCTTGTATGCTAATCTGCTTACCCTTAAAGGCCTTTAAACCCCAGAGTAACTCATCTGGGAGAATTTGTAGGATCAAAGACTAACAGCCTGCATTTTTTCAAAAGACATGCTGGTCCAAGACATCAAAAACAGAGATGTTAAATGCTACACTTCTATTTTTTTGCAGCAACTATTCCATAGGTTACTCCATACTAGTCCAAGCAGCAGTTACAGAAGAGAAAGGCTAGAACTCCATTAAAACCTCACTTCTAGCAAGAAGCAGAAAGATATGGCAAACTGTGAAAAAAGTTCCTTTACTGAACTGGAGAAAATCTGCAATCTAGATTTCTTGGTTTAAAGATCATTATCAGCATCAGAAAGCCAGCAGGTGAATTAAAATTTGTCATGGTTTAACACCAGCTGGCAACTCAGCACCATGCAGCCACTCACTCAAACATCCATCAGTGGGATTAGAGAGAGAATCAAAGTAGAAAAAACAGAACAAAAATGTATCTGCAGTGTTGCTGCTAGATGGATAGAGAGTGCTGCACACAATTACACAAAACAAGAACAAACCATGGTTAGCTGGCATTTAATTTTTCAACCATATGAAAACTTTCATAAACTCACTTTCAAAACAAAAGGAAACCCCAAGTCATAATTAGCTCTAGGTTTTTCAGTTAGATTGCAGAGTTGTTTAAAATAGTTGTACAAGTTAGTCAGAATTAATACTGGGATGTGAAACAATCAGAAAAAAAAGTTGTAGAGGCTAAAAAAGAAATACAGTGGGCCAATACAAGTTTTATGTCCAGCAATCAGGTTTTTGGTTTAAATTAGCTAGATCATCATGAGAGGGCATTGTGTGTAGTGCGCATAAAGGTAAGAATTACAATGGTGCTGAGGTAATGGGATAAAAATGCCATTAGAATATTGGACACCTCAAAAATCTTGTCTAAGAAGAGACTTCTTAGCACAATCATTACTTACCAGAAAATATCTTATTTTCTGCTCTGTTCTTATAATGTCTGTAAAAATTAACTTTTAAACACACTATTTTGATTTACAGGTGGAGAAGCTTTTCTGGTCTCAAAGATGGTGATAGCTATTGCAAGCATTTAAAGTGATATGGAACCTTGAAAGCAGAAGATGAATGTGAAAACAGGAAAAAGAGGGTCTAGAATAGCAGTTTCGAAATTAAAACAAATAAGTTTCTTTTTTTTATTTCTTTTAAATGCCTCATCCAGAATCACAGCTTAATATCAGAATATATTTTCTAGTTAAATATTAATATATAATTTCATCTAACTCAGAGCTTTCATCATCTAATTGCAAACTTCAGCCAGTTAGCCTAGAGTATAATTGGATAAATAAACCCAAAATGAGCCTTGAATATCCAGGATGAGAAAGAGAACCTCTTCTCTCAATCATGAATCTGGATACTTGCTGTATAATATGGACCTAAGCACCTTTGATACTGTTATGCAGTTTATTTAGATTGTGTCCGACACAAAACCAGAGAAACTTGATTTGTTATAAACTGTGTCACTTAATCAGTTTATAACCACTGCACCTGGAACAAAATATGAAGAAATCACACTCAAGTATCTGTCCTAAAAGAGTAATGCAATCATAAAATAGAATATAGATAATAGATTTTGTTGTTTTTACAATCACACACTTTCCATCTGCAACACAAAGAAAACAAAAGATCGCAGCTGCTAATTCTGACATCTCAGTTAACTTCCAGAGCTCCGCAGACCTCTCTTTGTATTCATGAATCAATGCTGACTTACATGAAGCCAAGATTCATCTTTTATTAAAACATAATATGTGAAATGAACGTTCTTTAATTTTCTTTCAAATTGCCATCTTCAGCTCTGTTAACTCTATTGAATTCCACTCTGTATCATCCAGGTCGTATCTCATTCCCCAGCTCCAAACATCCATCAAAGACTAAAAGGTTCTGGCCTATTTTACACATTTTTAATTATGTTATAAAGGCTGAAAAGACACAAAATTCAGTTTGTGAAAATCTTAACAGAAAAGATTTTAGTGTCAATGTTAGGCACAGCAACATAAATGACATCAGAAAATCATTAAATCAGATTAGCAACGATTTTTAAATAAATGAATGGCATTACATCCCAGCCACAAAGAAAATGGGGAAAAAAAAGTCATACACAAGGAATAAGCTGTACTTCACTTTAGTAGAAACCTTTTTGGAGCAGCTTTGCAAGTTTCCTTGTTGTTCTGCCATTTCCTCCTTAGGTTTTACTTTTGCTGTGTTACAATTTTATTATGACAGTAGATGACACAATTTAGATGAGAGCATTTACTCACTCTCAAAAATAGATTAATATGATTTTACAGTGCACTGAAATCATACACAAAAGTCATAATTACCTTTGAACTAAGGGAAAGAAAACTTAAAATTGAATAGAAAATGGCAAAGGACAAGTAAGCATATTGCCTAGAAACAAAATTTACACCAAGATCTGGAGTATAATAATCAAATAAATAGCCTCAGTGCAACAAAAAGCTTTATTAAAAGATTGATGACAATACACAAGCAATCTATTCTGAATTTATCAGCTTTCTCTGATACTCAGTGGTTCCTAATAACTCTCAGCAAAAACTTAGCAAAACAAATTATAGGGCTAATAAAATAATTTTTCGCCATGCTATAATTATGAAGCGATGCATACTTAACAATCAACTTAAAGAGAAGGTTTTATTATCACATAAACCCTAATGTAAATTTCACATATACATATAAATTTTAACACCTCAAAATGATGTATGAATAATAGAGTATTGGCTAAACTTCTAATGCTTCAATACGAATCTTTTTCTCCCTGTCATGTCTGTATATTACAAACCTTTAATACACCTTGACTCACAAGGATAAGAAACTTTAAGAATTTCCATTTCCTTTGCTACTTAGCAGTATCCAAACAACATAAAGTTTGCACAGAACTCAGTGTTCTTGCATTGTCTCATAAGTGTCTAGGGTAGGGCAACAAGGTCAATGAATGGTTTTGAACAAGAATCCTGTGAAGAGTGGCTGAGGGAGCTGGGGGTGTTCAGCCTGGAGAAGACGAGGGTGAGGGGGGCACTTTATTGCTCTCTACAACTACCTGAAAGGAGTATTTTATTTTATCAGACAAATATTTTTCTAAGCACTCTAATGTCCCTGTTTCCATGTACAATTTGTATTTTTCTTAGCCCTCCTCCAGTAATTTCTACTGGCTGCCTGGGTTTACAAACTCTGCACGCTCATCTCAAAGTAACAGAAAAAATATGAAATCATGCC
>JANRGV010000051.1:58239567-58276779 GCA_024734035.1 Alethe castanea | reverse complement strand
ATTGCTGCAGAGCAAAAATTTTAAAAAAAAAAAAAACAACAAAAAAAAAAAAACCTGATGCAAATCCTTTTACCACCTTACTTTAGCTTTTAAAATAACTTCCTGGAAACAGGGTAGAAGGCATCAGCCAAATGCTAAGATGACTCTATGGGAGAAAGGAATGCCAAATATTTGTGGTAGGAGCATGACATTACCACAAAACTACAGTGGCAGAGAGCAGTGTCCCTTCCTCCTGTTGAAGTTGGGATGCTGCACACTGAGTGTCTGGATGAAATGAAGTGGAAAGGCAGCAAGAGGGACCTTGTCTGAGTAACCTGGTGATAAGGTGTCAACACTGGAAAGTGCTGAATTCAAGCTTGTTTAGGATTTCCTTACTTAGCCCAGTAGGGTGTATTACCCTCTTCAGCTGCATCTCTCCACTGAGCATAGATGAAACATAAAGTAAATATGTTTTTAAATTTGAGGCCTAAATTTAAGTGGGGTGAATTTGGACCTAAGTACCTGTACTAGACAGGCTCATCCAAGGTAGAGGAACTCCTCTGCTTTTTGGCAGACCTCTGGAGGAAGGTGAGTAGGCAGAGCATGCATCAAGGAGAGTGGGAGGTTGACTATGAATTTTATCCTGCCTTCCTGAAGACAGGCCCAACAGGCAGACAGGAAGCGTGATACAAGGATTCCATTCCTTTTTTCTTTTGGCTGAACACATGACTTTAAGGAGTCAGGGACAATGGTGAAAAGTTCCTGCTGGATGCTAAATCTCCATCCACTGTGACTGCCTCACCTTCCCAGTGCCCTGGTATAGTAGGTACAAGGCTCTGCAAACAAAACCAAACAATGACAATCGAGATGTTGGTCTAGGCCAGAGGTGTCACTGAGGTTTACTCAGTCTATATCCTGTGTCAGAACTGCTTCAAAAAAAGGAAAAAAAGAAGACTCCCTTCTGAAACCAGACATGTAGAGGGACCCCCTTAGGGAGCTCTGCTGCTTCCCTAGAAACCAGGATGAAGATGAGAAGAGAAAGTTTGCTGCCAGGTAAGGCACACCATTGTTTGAGGGACAGTGTGCTGGCATGGTCCTTCTGTCTGCCCTCTCAGTGGAGATAGGGGATGGAGAACTATGCAGCAACAAAGATGCGGGGGATATTGGTTTGTAAGAAACCATGGAAGTGCCTAAGGCTGGTCACACATAAAGTCAGGCTTCTCCTCCAGAAATGTGGTAGCATCAATAGCCCGACAGAAGTGCGTCTACATCAATGCACCTAGAATGAGTGAAAAAAACCCTAGAGGAGCTGGAAGCTGCTGTGCAGTAGAAAAATACAGTTGTCATCACAGAAACATGGTGGTTGACTCCCAACTGGAGTGCTGCAGAGGCTACAAAGTGTTCAGAAGGGATAAGAAAGGACAAAGAGGCAGCGGGGTAACCTATAATTTTGTGGGCATTTTGACTCTTCAAAGTTTATTGATGGTGATGAGACAGTAAAGTGTTTATGTGTAAGAGCTAGGGTAAAGGCTAACAAGACCTATAATGGTGCATCCCATCCAGAATATAGCTGGGAGAACTGTCATTATCACAATCCCAAAAAACTGTGGTGAGTGGAGTTAAATCTAGTTGGCAGCTTGACATTCAATTACACTTTAATCTCCAATATTTCTACTGCTTATAACAGTGGTCATATTCTCACTTTATTTTTCGTGGGTCAGCAGATCATTTACCAGAAAAAAATAAGGATACCTTAGGGAAAGGACTGTTATTAGATCAGTCGTTCTCCCCGTGTCATAGAAAATAAATAACTGTATTTATTACAGCAATTTACAGCAAAGAACAGAGAGGAAAAGATATTTAAAATATCTTTTATTGAGGTTTGCTTTGAAACAACTGTGTTTTTATTTTCTGCATCACTTCATCTTCATGATTATCAATGAATCTGAAAACAGGACAAGCCATTAGACAGAAATTTGAAGACGAAAGCATACAGAAAATTTCTTGATCTGCCAATAAAACTGAAAATATTTAGGGGGCTGGGGGAAAAGGGGACATGATTTCTTCACTGTTTCTAAGCACATATGAAACGTATCTTGTTTCTCATGTCTGTTATCAACCTGAGTTGTCAAAAGTGAGAGTATATTCTTTACTAAACAAAGAGAGTGAGAATGGAAAGGAATAAAGGTCTTAGCATAAAAATTTAAGTTGAATGCATTGAAATTTTAGTGTAGGTAGAGAATATTGATGATGAATGGCAAATCAATTCACTATGCCCATACCCTTAATCCAAGAGCCTGCAGTGAATGACTTCTCAAAAGGAGTTTTCATGTTGTAAGAAAACATCTAATGGTAAAGAACATTCTTAGGTTTTGTGTTTTAAAGCTGATTTTTGCCTTAGAACTTTCTGAAATACAATTACAAATACCCAAGCAATGATCTTGAAATTAAACATGCAGTTGACACATGGGGGATGTAAACACCTCGTGGAGTAAAGTAGGTTTGACTGTTTCAATTCAGGTTATTTTCTTTGAACCCAAAATTTCCATTTCTCACAAATTTTATCTTAAGCTTCAAGCCTGAGTTTCTCAAAAGACAGCTGCCTTGAAAACAGTGAATCTGGAGTCATTTAAAACTGCATCTATTTTCAGTTTAAATATTTACTTGATTTTTTAAAAGGAATTAATGTTTATCATTTAATATTTCTCTTCTTTTAACATTCTATTTCATTACTGAGGAAAAAAATGTGGGTAGATCACTATAGACTAGCAAATCTAGGGCAACTTGTACTGTCTGAGATTCTAAGCAAAGTTCCACTTATCTGAGATTCTAGGACAATTCTCCACATTTAAATTTTTCACATTCCTCTTTGTGAAAAATTTCTCACAAAGAGAGAAAATTCACTGAGGGAAGGGGAAAATCATACATTTTGGCCAAATACTTAAAGACCTTTAGAATTAGTGCTTTTAACTTTCTCTACTGGTGTGTTCTATTGATGGGTCTTTACCTGTTGCCATTTGTTTAAAGGAACTAATGAATTCGGTTCAGAATCACAAATCATTTTTTTTATGGTGTTAGTAACAAATGTACTAATGAAATTTCACTGCTCTGAGATTAAAATCTAAAAACTATATTACACCCCTCTTTTTTTAAACATGCCACTTGGTTCAGACTTCAGTGTTTACAGTAATCCATGGCAACAGCAGATGTAACATCAGATATTATTGAAACTCTGTTCAGCAGGAAGAATTCAGCTACACACAATTCTGCACAAGAAGTAGCCTAAGAAAGTCCAAATCCTGTTATGTCATTCTCCTGATGTGCTGCAGGATTCTGGCTCTTGAGTAGGAGCTGAGTGAAATAATTTTCTGTACAATTACTTGGATAGCACCTGCATACTTCAAAGCACATGTAAGTGTTACAGCTCCACTAGCATTTATTCTGAAGTGTTACCAAAGTTGATTGCAATGATTTTAATATATTTCTGTATCTACTTAAAAATTCCATTGCTCCATGAAATCCACATTAGTCCTTCAGCCTTTCAAGTGCTCCATCCCACTTAGTAGCCCTCCACTGAGCTGACAAGTTTGTCATTATCTCCCTTGAGCTGTGAGCCCTAAGCTGGACACAGGACTCCAACAGGCCACCTCTTGTATGCTGAAAAGAGATGAACAATCGCTTTCCTGGAGCTTTGCCTTTCTTGGATTCAGGCCAGTATGCAGCCGGAATTCCTCTCCCTTGGGACTGAATATATTAGATTTTTTTTCAAGGTATTGGAGTACTGCCCTGGACATCAAGATGATGGCGACCTTTTAATGACAGCAGCCAGCTCACCTTTGACTGCATCATCTATACATGTGCAGCTTACTGAATTAATGACCAACTCATCCCTACTTGATAAAAAAGCTGTATATAATGGATTAATTATATTAGCAGGACTTTGTGATCTTACAGCATCTACTCATTGAGTGGAGTGGTACACAAGATGCATTAGCAGAGTTTGTCAGCTTTTCCAAAAGAGACACTCAGATGGCCAAAAAAAAAGTGCTGGGCAGGGTTTTTCCTAAGAAATTCTTTAGATCATCATCACAGAAGTACTGGTGCTTTATTCTGCAAAAAAAACTGGGAAATCTTTTTTTATCTTGTTTAGGCCCGCAAGAAATAAATTTAACATTGTTTCTTACTGGTTTGCTCCAGAACAGGAAAAAAATTGGTTTGCTTACATGAGCTGGTAATGCTGTTGCCCTTTTATTTGACAGCCCTGCTTGTACTGCTTTCCCGAAGACATCAGTTTGTTTTATTCTCCTTTTTGAGAGAGATGAAAATCTTTTGTCTTACCTATAAACAGGATCTCTCAACAGATACTATTAAGAGCAAAGAAACCAAACTAAAGACAAAAATAGACATTCCAGAAGTCCCTAGGTGATTTCAAGTTTTAGTCTGAAGATGAGAGCCTAAATCATTAAATTAAAGAGACAAACCCAGGAAGGATTTTTTGAGCAGTTCCTATTTATGTTGTTCTTTCTTAATTAGCTGAATATATATTGACAAATGTGGAAGTGAACTGCTGGCCTGCTGGACCTTCACACTTTCTGTGGCAGATGGAACTTGGGAGTCTTGGTTACATCGAATGTTTAATATATTTTGTAAGGATAAATAAAGCAACAGGAAAGAATGAATGAATCATTACTGTCTCTTGTTTGAGCCAGTTCCTTACAAAGCTGGAAATCAAATTCAGTCCTAAGTCAGGACAGGCAAATAAAGACAGTTTAGGTCTCGGTGTTAAGTCATTAAGTAGAGCCTCATTTTTCCTATGAAGATTCTAAAATCTCTTTCCTCCTTCCCTCATCCAAAATTTAGGAGTGCTTGTATGATGAGTTTTGCTTTAGTCTAATTTTGAATCATTATTATTAGTATTACTTCATAAAGAAAATAGATAATAAAAATCAATACTGCATCAATTATCTTTGAAGATTTTTAGATCTTCAGGGGAAAAAGTTATTTAAACTTTCAGCTGTAGTTCCCTATTCTAACTCTCTACAGATTTTTGAAGTTGCAGCCCATGAAGTATTTGCTTTGTTCACAAAGAGCAAATAAAAAGACTTATTACTAAGCAGAGAAGTGTCATCTAGGTCTGCACAACTCCCCTTTCATGGCCCTTGAAAATGTAGAAGCAAGTGCTGAAAAGGCCAATCTTGTTTCTTAACTTCTGTATAAGAAAGAGCATTTCAACCTCAAGTTGACCCTAGTTTTTTCTATTTAAGCTGCTGGAACAAATGAAAATATTAAAACTGTAGCAGTAAGAAAATCACAAGGAGGACACTACAAGGAGAGTAAGAAGAAGAGGGAAAGGCCTCATGAAAAGAGAATAAAAAGAAGGAGGCAAATGCCCCCAAAGTGAGAATTGTAGAGGAGGCATTGTCTGTGTGTTTGACCTCTGCTGCAAAAGGATCTATTGAGACAAATAAAGATTCCTTTTGCTTGGGATTTTAGACAATTGTCCCTGAATATTTTATGTGGCCTTTCCAGTTCTTTTACAATTGTTGGAATCTTTATTTCTGAATCTAAATAATATTAAAATATTGTCATGAAATTCAAGGAGTCTCACAGGTGGAAGGAGAGGAAGAAAATAGAAACAGTTCTGCCAGTATAATACCTGATATTTTATTGAAGCATTTGAAACTAATAGGATGCAAAAAATCTGGAAAGAAAAAAACAAAAAAAAAACCAAAAAAAAAACCCAAAAACTTTTGTTGCCATTAACTTACCTGATTGTTACAATGCATTCTATCCTAAAGCATTTACAGATGCTAAGACTGTGCTTGCCTAAAATATTGCATTACAAAGCTACTGTCACTCCAAGCTCTCGAGTATAGTCAGGCAAAAATTTTAGAGAGTTGTAGAGCTTCACAGTCCTACTTGAGAAAGATAACCAAATAAACAAGTTAACCCATAAGATACATTTTTTCACATCTTTGAAAGCACTTACACAAGTCTTAAATAATTAATATTTCCAA
Organism: Alethe castanea; assembly: GCA_024734035.1. NCBI lineage: Eukaryota > Metazoa > Chordata > Aves > Passeriformes > Muscicapidae > Alethe > Alethe castanea. The sequence goes on along the minus strand of JANRGV010000051.1, from coordinate 58,270,783 downwards.
GATAACTTAAGCTGTGATTACCATTTTCTGATGGCAAATATAATGCAAATAAAGCACAGGAAAGTGAGACAATGTCACATTCAAGATTAAGATATTGATATTCCTTCTAGTTTATTACACAATGTTGCTAATTTTTTCTCTTTCTCTAATTCTTTGCCTTGGCTAGCAAAGGTTGCAGTGGCTCAGAAAGTCTTTGAGGGTAAAGTGGATGTTCTGATAAATGCCATTGTCACTCAATGGTGAAAGAGAAAATGTATCACCTGCACAGTACATGCACCACAGGGAAGCCTCTGAGCTTCTTACATGAACATGGCTCAAATACACACAGTAAATCTACCATGACAAGACACACAATTTGTCATTTGTACAAGCATTGCTCATGCAATGCACAGCACAAATACATGGTTTTTTCCCTTAGAAATCCTGGTTGGAAACAAGAGATCCCTATGAAAATGAAAATCCTAGCAAGCTGGGTACATCTAAGAAACAATGAGTGCTCCACCAGTTTTTTGGATCTGTCTCTTTTAAGACATGAGCTCACTGATGGTACCTATACTTGCAATAAGAATTAGGTTAATGAATGGAACTAAATCTGATAATAAAGTTATTTAAAAGAGTATCATTTGTTTAAGAGGCAAAGTTAAATCAGTTTTGTTTTTGTTATGGACATATTGCATCAACCATGCAAAAAACATTCATTCTTCCCTTCTATTCCACAATTTGAAAGCAAATGTTTCATTAATAAAGGAGAAATCCCAGAGTACTTTTACTGTACAACTCATTAACCTTGAGGGAAGCTCTGAACATTGGACTGTTTGAGGGAAGCCTGAATATTGGACTAATCTAGTAGATTTCAGAACTGGTGAAGATCAGTGATCAAATTCATTAACTCCCATCTACTCTGATGATGCAAGGACCTACTAGCCTGCACAAGTAAATACAGTTTCAAGTAGATTTCTGTTTCAATGTTAGTATAAAGAGGTGGAGAGGTGGATAGATAGATAGATAGATAGATAGATAGATAGATAGATAGATAGATAGATAGATAGATAGATAGATATAGATAGAAATGATGTAGATATAGATTAGATATAGATACAGGTATAGATTTAGATATAGCTATCTATTAAATACATAGATATCTACCAAGATACATATATGTATAACAGAATCAGTTGATTGACAACAGCAAAAGTCCATGAATATTTACATGGATACACTGTAGATATTGTTTATATGAAAGCAGTATCTTAATGATTATTCTTTCTGGTTCCCTAGGATACCTCTTATAAGAGGTCCTAACTAAAGGGGAAAAAAACCAAAACCATAAACTACCCCAAACAAACAAAACAAAATCATTACTTCCTGTCTAGTTAAGCTAGATACTCATGATAATCTCAGTTACCTAACAGAAAGCACATTAATGAAAAAATAATAGCTGTTTCAGATTAAAGAGCAGGCTATTAAAAAATAGAGAGAGGGCAGTATTAAAGAGTGCCATAAATCTTTTGCAGAGCTTTAAAGATATATTCAGTTAGTGTTACATTCAGTTACAGCAATGGATACTCATAAGCAGGTGTCTGCTAACAATTGGCACCCAGCAGTGTCTCAACTGTCACATAGGTCTCTTAGCCATAAATTCCTTTTTTATATATTTAGAAAATTGCTAAAATAAGCCATCAGCTATTAACAGCCTCATGCTGTGAAAATAGCTTTTCTAAAATATTTCTACTTTCTAGTCCAAACAATTTCTGCCCAAAAATGTTTCTAAGGACATATTAGCCTTTGTTACGGACCCCTATATAAAGACTATCTTCACAACCCTGTGGAGTAAACACAGAAATAAAACAATCTATTAGAAGAAAGAAATTATCAAACTGTAGAGTCATTCATCTTGCTCTCTGGAGACAAGAGAGAGCTGGGGTTATTCAGATTGGAGAAAAGATTCTGGGGAAACCTTAGAGAAACCTTTCAGTACCTAAAGGGGGTTACAAGAGAACTGGAGAGGGAATTCTGCAAGAGCATGTAGTGATAGGACAAGTGATAATGGCTTTAAACTGAAAGTGGGTAGATTTATGTCAGATATTAGGAACAAATTCTTTACTGTGAGGGTGAAGGGGCACTGGAACAGGTTGTTCAGACAAGTTGTGGCTGTCCTATACCTGGAAGTGCTCAAGGCAAGGTTGCACAGGTCTTTGAATAACCTGGTCTAGTGGAAGGTGCCCCTTCCAATGTCAGAGGAGTTGGAACTAGATGATCTTTAAGATTCCCTCCAATCCAGGTCATTCTATGATTCCATGATTCTATGATTCATCTGCTAAGGAAGTCCAAGAATGGACTAAATTCCTATAACAGTGCCGGTAACCAATGCTGAGATTGGTTGCTGTTTAAGATTTAAAGATTTGTGTCAATGTGCCAGTGAAATAAGAGCTTAAATACCTATCATTTTATTATTATCTCATATGGGAATTTAATTCAACAAAATATTGTACATATTCCCTTACTTAACTGGATATTGGGCCATCCTTCATCACTTCTTTTTAATTTCACATAAATGTAGAGAAACTCACAGGAATTCTTCATTTTCAGTGCAGAGCAAGCTCTGTAAAGGATAAGAATTGATGTTGCTGTCATGTCAATCAAAGCTAAAAGCTTTTTGAATGAGTACTCAAATCAAGTTGATACTAAATGTCATTTCTTTCCTACCTCGTGGCTGAAAGTGCTATAAATTTACAGTTATCAAGAAAAAAGGCTGTGTGCATTTTGGAGGAACCACCTAAGCTTAAGTACTGAAAATTGAAAAAGAATGGAAAGCAAAAGCAGGAGTATTCAAAAATTTTAATTTTATTATGATAATACAAATATTAGAGTCCAAAATGCAGTAGTTACAATACACAGAGGTAACACAAAGTGTTATGACACAAAGTATAACATGCATTAATTTGTTCCAGGGAATAAAAATGTTCTCTGACAAAATTCTGATTTCATCTAAGGGTATCTCAGAAAAATTTTAAAAATTAAAAAAAAAAAAAAAACAACAAAACAAGACTGCAAAAAACAAACATAAACAACAACAGCAACAACATAACAGGTGTTCAGGAGTCAATCATTATCTGACAGGTATGTCTCTTGATAATGGTAACAGTAATGGCTTTAAAAGTCTTATTTCTCTGGGTAAAATGGAATAGACTGTTATGTTTTACAGATATGCGTAATTACCAGTATTGCAAAAGCATATTATACAGAGTAAAAATGTATTTAAAGATTTGCTCAAGATAATTGTCAACAGTTCTCTAACTAGAACCAGAGTTCAATAGCTCTGCAGATATCTTAATGGTCTAGGTACAAATTTGAGCTAGGAATAAAAAGTCATAAACATTTTGAGTAAACAGTTTTAGAAAAGGAAGATAGGGAGGTATTATGTCAATTCACTTTTCAATCAATTTGGTCTTGAAAATCTGCCTGCAAATACCATCCCACCTGAGGCAGAGGGCAGAATTATCTTGTAAAGAGGCAGAAATTGAGTTCTATTGGATCAAAACCACCCTGAGACTTAGTTCTATGACCCAGTTACATGGAAAGCAATTCATTTATACACACCAGAATCTTTGAAATTTAATAAAAATATGCACATCCACAAGCCAGTTAATTTAATATATTTCCTCTCTATCGGCTATAAGGGGGTAGGCTGTAATTTGCACATAGACTTGTAACATTTAAAATCTAACTTAGGCAAAGGGATCTCATCAACCATTTCTATGACACACAGTCATAGAAAGCAGAGAAAATTACTTTAAACTTAACCAGGTAAAGAAGTGGGTGGCATTTACCAAGCTAGGATTCTACTGGATTTTATTTAAGGAGCAACTAACTGAACTGTCACACCTATTTTTATATATATATATATTTATATATAAAAAATATATATATGTATATATATGCATGTGTGTGTATGTATGTAGATAAAATAGTTTGTGTTATAAAAGAGAGTGTGTGCAACATATAATGCATATATACAACACTAAACATGTACATACATGCACAATGTATGTGGAAGTGCAGACAAAAATTAAGCCATTTTCTGAAAATGCCAAGCAAAAGGAAAATATTTTCTTCTTGTTAAATATTTTCCATCTAAATCTTCTGTGAACATTTACTGCTGTTAGACAGAAAAGAATCAAGAGACACCAAATACAGAAATCCAAAATCTCCAGTTTATGTGTCATGCTAGTAAAGCATTCATGCAGTGCACTGTTATATACACCCTTGGAAATAAAGCGTAGTTACTTGAGCCAAATAGAAAGATGTTGAAACCCCAGAACATAAATCTGAATTTTAAAGACTGTCAAGTTAAACCTATTAAGTCAACATTGGACAAAGAAGGAAACAACTCATTTTCCAAAGCAACTTTGCATATATAAACACAGGAGAACAAATTTAAATTAGCATAGAAAATTTCTTTGTTTCATGCTTAACTTCTCTTTACTATTACTATTACTTAATTTAAATTTTGTGCAATACATGGCACATAACAGCTCAAGGGATTTGTATTTAAAGTTTCATTGCTTTGAACTCTTTTAAGTAATAAAGGATTTTAGCATGGTTTTTAATGTACATAGATAATGAAATTCTAAATACCTCTACTAAGCTGGAGATACAAATTCAGGCAATGAACCCAGTCCTGCAATTAAACCACAGTGAAAAGCATAAGGGACTCTGACATGCAAATGAGCTTAGCCACCACTCCTAGGTCCAAGTAGAGACTTGGAATATATCAATATGTTTTATTTTGAATATGTCCATGCTTTCAAATCAAATCAAATCAAATCAGGGATACCTTAGTCATTAAAGTAGGTATGAGCCAGAAGGCAGCTTCTCTCATGGACACACCCCCAGAAAATTTTTCAGTTTTACATTGCATGTGACTTTATAGCTGAGCATATTGTATGAGACTAGTTTAGGAAAGCTGAACATAAAAGAAGCAAGAAAAGCAAAAGTTGGATATGAAAACTAAGATCATCAATTCAAAATATGATTGCAATAATAATGCAAATGTAAATCATTCTTTCTGATGCAACTGGTTATATGTGATTTCCAAGAACCTCTGTCAGAAGAACAGGAATAACAAAGTACTTCTGGGAAGTGTTGAAAATAGTCCCTTGGTCCTGATGTTCTGGTAGCTTATCTTAATTGCTCTTCATTTGGCCAGGCCAAGCAATGGCAAAGCAAATTCATGTCACAAAGGATTGTGTTCAGTGCACAGCATTCTAATATCCAATTATGAACTTCATCTTATCTAACTGCAACTGCTTAAAAAATCAATGTCTAGGGTAAAGCAGATATTGAAGCCTCTTTGGAGAAAATGAAGAGCAAGAAGCACTTCTGGAACCTAACAGAGTCCAAAACATGTTTAAGACTCTTACCTCTCCTCGTTGTTTAAAATAGAGCATAAAGAACTAACTTAGACACCTACCTTATGCATGGTTGGATGAGATTAATCACCCTCTTAAGGAGAAATACCTTTCAGAGAACATCTAGTAGTACATCTTCCTTCTCTTTTTCAATTATGTGGAGTATTTCTGCCACAAACTGTCAGATAGAATGCCTGTGGCCAGCTGAGTGAACTGATATTATGAAAGGGCTGCACATATATAGCCATCTTTGAGCAAAATTTAGTAGTGTTTAGAAATAGAAAGAGAGAGCAGAAAATAAGAATTGATGGATAAGAAAAGTGAATGTGAATATACTTAAGATCAATTGTGATTCAATGACAACAATATGAGAACCTCTGTTCTGGGCAGGTTCAGAGAAACATGTGGGTTTCCCAGTGCTAAAAGAGACATTTCCCTTTGTGAGTTACATTAGTTTGTTTCATCCCTTCAGCTCTTAAACTATGCAGCAAAGCTCTCCATTTTGTCTATTTACATTTATACCATGCAAACTTCACAGAACATATTGTAGATGCTATAGGGAACACTGACACTAGTCCTGGTAGTAGTCAGAAGAACACTGCTGCAGAAGGGAAGTGTGCTGCATTAGCAATAACTCATGTCTGTGAAATGTATACAAAATGCTACACTGGATATGATTGCACTCTGCTAGACTGTATAATAGTTATGCAATATCCAAATCAAAAGGCAGTATAAGGATTTCTGATGCAATCACTCTCACATCAGACTTGTCTTACTGAAGTTGCCATTTAGAACATTTGGCTATGGATAAATCTTCACTATGGAAGTACAAATGTTGTTCCACAGAGTTATCAATTTTTATCCCTTTACTGTGAGTCTGATGACTCCAGAGCTGAAAAGTCTGAAAAGTCCAATAAAATGTTGATAAAATATATTTTGCAAAAAGACAAATGAAAAAAAAATTCTTTCAGCTGACTACATTTGTATTTTTTTATTTCAGCCACATTTATTATTTTGAAAGAATTTATCATTTTTTTCTGAATATTTCAAATTTATAATTTTCATGTCAGTACTTGTTTCAGTTTTATTTGTTTGTTTGTTTTTTAAAAGGATCCTGGCCCATCCTGGACTGGCAAATCCTGGGATTCAGGATTCTAGCTACAGGACAATAAAGCAAATATTAAAGTAATACATTATTTCCAAATCAAATAAATAAGCTGGTCACCAAAGAGCAGATTTCTTTGTTTATTAAAAAAAAAAAATCCTAGTAGGCAAAAAATCTGATATTAAGGTAAAAAAATCATTTGTTCACACTGATTATTGCCTGTTTGAGACTAAGAGCATACTGTGGGTAGACCAAAATAAAAGACAGGGTCATTTGTAGCTTAGCTCAAAGTGTTTCCCGAAGGGAAACTGTGGCTTCTCTACACAGTAGGAAATGTCATCTGAGGAGAGCACACTGTTCAAATGGTTAGAGATGGTACTGGATTTACATATCCATACCCCTATACATCGAAACAGAAAGATCACTGCTGCAAGCAAATGTGTGCAGCCATGGAACTGCTGCCCCTCCTTAAACTGTAATGAGTTGATTTTCAGGTAACCAGAAAGACAAAGCGAGTGTCTCATGCCTCTAAATCATCACATGAGTAAAGTGAACAGGCAGATGCAAACTGGGCATGTACTATTTTTTCCTGCTGTTTCAAACTCAGACTAATTATTTGGGCAAAGAGATAATTTTTTTGAAAGGATGTCTGTTCCACAAGGATATGGTTCACATAAAAATCATCTCACTGCTCGCTGTGCTTCCCTGTCTTCTCCCCCCCACATGCCAGCCTCCTATTTCAGGCATCTGAGAATGCTTCAGGGAGTTCTGCTGACAACTTGGGGACACACAAACAAGGAACTAGCATAGCTCAGATATTTTTATTTCATAATCTGCAAAAAAATATTTTAGCTCATGACCTGCAAGAAAAGCAAAGTACCAGAACCTCAGCTTCTTAGGATCAATTAGAGATAAAAAATACATATAAAATCCAATTTTTCCCCAATAGAAATGGTGGTAAATAAGAGAAAAATTGCCACTTCACACTTTAAATATCTACCTTTTTCAATATATGATAGTAATGAGGAAAAATTTTTTCAACTCTAACTGAAACATGTAAACATGGTAATGGCCATATTGTAGTTAAAGTCATCATGCTCTCTTTTTTCTTTTCTCCTTAATCTGCACTCACACCTTGGAAATAACATTGATCAATTAGACCTTGCTGTATACTTTGAAGGCTTCAGTAAATGTCCCTATGAATTAAATTCCCATGGTTATTTAAAGATAAACATTACTCTGGAATAGTATTAAAAAAATAGTGGATAAATCTGAAAGCATGTTTTCTGGCTTGAGATAACAGAGCACCCTTTTTACTTCAAATAGTAAGCATGAATCCAGTGGGCAGAGGTCTGAATTCCTGTTTAGCCACCTACTTCTCTGTAAATAAATTTAAGTGGTATGTATACCTGCTTATTTTGGAGCTATTAGCTGAGCATGTTTCTATTAAAAATACTGTCATCAAGGTAGGTATCATTAGAACAGACACTAGAGAAGAGCCAGTTGAACACTGAAAGGTACGTAGGATAGGTTGGGGCTAAGAAAGTTTCCTTTATCCATACTTTTACAACATTTTGCTTTCTACTACTATTTCTAAAAGCTGTTATGCAAATATCATGTCTCTGATGCGTGCCCTCAGTGATCATTGCATTAGTCCAAAACACCCTTTAAAATTCAACAGTAGCTCTTCCAGGCTACAGCAGCAGGGTATCTTTCAAATGCATCCAGCAGAGTAGCAAAGCTGCAGTCCTTATGTTCAAGGCAGGTACCAAGTCTAAAAGCAATTTCACAGATGAAAGACAAGTTATCAACAGCATTACAGCCGCACTGGCATGTTTTCTTTGGAAATTATCTACCATGTTTTAGAGAATAATGATAAAGTGGAAATCTACAAGGCCCTCTGCCTCTGCAGCTAACTTCACATGAGGCTACTGAAAGCCATCAAATCATGCCCTGTACCTGTGTCGGGAGCCTGAACGACAATGGCCCTTCACTGTGCTTTGTTGTGCTGAGCTGATTGACAAAGTGACTAACTCATGCTTCAAACAGTGTGGGAGATAAATGTCCCTCTCCAGAGCGTCTGTAAGAAAGTTACTGATGTTAAGTAATCTTCAAAACACATGGTCTGCTTACTGATTTTGTGTGCAGCTCAGGCAAACATTTTCATTAGCTTTTCAGTTCTTCTTCCAGGCCCTAGAGGAAACGTGCCTCAGCTATTGTGGTTCAAGGTGTGTATTTCTAGCAGCAACAGGAGACAAGCAATGCAATATGTGACTCCAGTAGCCAGTGTTATAGGCCACTTGGCTGCATTTCTCCTCCTTCTTTCTACTCAATCTAAAAAGAGATAGTGACCTGAAGAACTGGCATTATTTCCTGTGTTGACTTCATTTTATTTATCTTAAAGCTTCATGCAAAATCTGTGGAAAATACTGGCCTTTGATCATACAAAGCAGCAGTTATTACACTTAAAGCACATTTAGACCAATACAACACAGGGTGTCTTGTACAAAATTTCAGATAGGTGAAATAATTGCAAGTTGAAGAACTCCTCTTGATATTTATTCATCAATGCTACTTTTGTTACAGTAGAGAAAAAATACATATTGTGCAAAGGATGAAATTCTTCAGTTTGCAAACACTATATAATGTGTAATGAGATTTTTGAGGGAACAACATTGATATGGATTATTCTGTGACTATGTGTGTAAGGTAGGAAAAACTAAGTAAAATAAGACATTACGCAAATGATAATTCAGAAACCTTCACTGAAATTGGAAAAGCAAACAATAGCTACTGAAGAGTACAGTCCAGCTTATGTATGTGACTGAGGATCTCTCAATGAACACTGGCCTCAAGGTAGTCATTATAAATATCTGATATTTCCTATTAAAGTTAATAATGTTCTCAGATTCCTATCTCTGAGATCAGGAGAAAAGGCTATCTAAGTGCAATAAAATGTATTGGAAAAGTGGTTTTCAAGCCATAAATCCCTTTTCCAGGATGGAAAAAAACAACTTCCAAGTTTTCTTCTGTAAATATAATATTAAAAAAAAAAAAAAAAAAAAAAGTAAATACAAAATCAATTTGCTTGCTTAGTGTGGAAACAATACTTATCTCTGCATTTCTATTTTATCAACTCACATTGACTTCCACAATATATTACCAGATAGTAAAATGTTAATAAAGCTCATTAGATCAGCAGGTACACATGAAACTGCCTGCCTCCCAATCTGCTTTAAATCTCTTCTTCCCACAAATAAAGGGTTACAAAATGCATCACTAGACTTGCAAAAATGGGCTTCTGATAGGAACTCTTTATGATGGCTGCACTATACGTGTCTCCTATTTCTTCTAACATGTCCGTTTTCCTCTGCTGTTTCTCATTCAGTTTTTACCTGATTTTTTGTCTTCCTTGTGTTTTCTTTATATTTTTTTTTACCAAAAGATTCCATCAAAGCAGTTCAGTCACCTCCCTTTAAAGGCATTTTCTGCACTTCAACTTATTCTTGAAATGATATTAACTCACGTCACACAGCATCAACATAACCTATTAAGAGAAAAACACCATGCAGAGATTGCTAATTTTATGTTGAGAATTAGCAACATTTGTAATGGAAATGAAAAAAAAGGAAAAGAAAAAGAATCTTAAACACACACATGTAAATAAGTAGGGAACAAAATGGAACTAAAAGGTCCTGAAAGCCCAAAGCTTCATGAATAAGTAAGTATTACTACTCTAACCTTGGATTATTTGCATTAAATGTAAACACTGTTTTCTAAACTTTTTATGAAATTCACAAACTTTGTAAAACAAAGCTGTTTAATTAGTAATAGCTTCACACAGTGAGCTGTCAAGTAATGTACCTAAGAACCAGAATTTTCAGCTTACACAGCAACACAAACCACTCTGCTTTGTCTTTGGAAGGCGAAGCTCTAATAGGTATTCGGGGGCACTCTGCCCAGGAGGAACTTTTACTGTCAGGAAGCCATTATACAGGAGTGCACAACAGTAATTCGAAAGGGTAAACTTTTTTTCCCAATGCTAGACTAGATTTTTCTAGTTGCTATGAGAAAGCCATAGTCTGTGAGATGTCTGGTGCTGGGATTTTTTGTTGTTCTGAGAATTCTAAAATAAGGAAGACCTTAATTCTGGAATAAAAAGAAGAGTGTTCCTCACCACTTTTCTTTTGTTCAGTAATGAGCAAAATCCAGATGATTGTGTTCAAATATTTTATATGGATTGTTTAACTCGCACCAATTAAGTCTGAAATCCAACTGACTCTTAAACAGCATAGAATGAAGAAAGAAAATTATTAATAGCCCTTTATAATGTTCAGAAATTTGGGGATGTGGAGTTTGGATTCAAATCCCATGTGATTTTCACTTCAGGCTTGCTTTAAAAACCAGAATAGTTTATTTAATACTTTTTTTTAAAATACACATTGTATTTTAAAATAAATTTTCAGGAGGAGGTGGGTTGCCTTTTTTCTCCCAAAGGGAAACATTTCTGAGCAGTGCCCAACAAGATTTTAATAAACACCTTAACAAGAAATTGAACTTTATATTTATTTTACAAAACTCATAATGCTACCTGAAAGAGCCCTACATCAGTCTTACTCTGCAGATGATGAAATGAGTCCATGAAAACAAAAGACACTGATGTAAATAACTGGAAACCTTTATGTGACTTGCAGCAGCTCTACTCATGTCAATAACTAAATCAATATGGGATTTCATGTCAAGGAAGAACTTAATATGCAGTCTCCTGACTATCTGCTCCTGATCCTAACTGTGGCTGACTGCTTGTGGAACTACTGTTTCTGAGGTAACTCTACAGCTCTGTTTGCTACTTAATCTCCCAAAATCAAATTTGGAACCTCTATTTTACAATGAGCCTTTTTTTATTCACAGCTCAAGGATTACTTTTTTCTGCTGTTTTGTCTCCTAAAACCATCTCATTTATTATTTTTTCTTGCTTCTCCATTCCCTGTTAATTCTGTTCTTATCATTTTAATATGATTTTGTTCTCCATCAAAAAATTGCCACTGCAGCTTACATGATGATCAAATGGACTGGAAGATCTAATTCATTTTTATCATCTTCCCTTACTTTAAAGCATAAATCACATCTTCACTCATAAACATATTCAAATCTACAGCCAGAGGTTTTCGAATTTGCCCAGGAGATACAAAGTTCCTTTGTGTATTTCTCAGCAATTTTTTTTCTTTCTGAAAGGTTTGTGTCTGCCACCAGCAATTTAGTGAGAAGAAGCCAAGACATGAAAATAACCTCCTATCTTGTTTATTCAGGAAGAACACTGAGAAAAACTCTAAGTAGACTGTACATGGCAAAAAAAGACTTTAGATGGGCTATTTCTGCAAGGAACAAAGCCTTAATGAAAGGTGTGATTGCATACATTTTCTCACATTGCATACTGGAATCTCAGACACATGAGGTTTTTTCACCATAAAACCCAAACTAGATAATATAATTGGTCTAAAATGACAAGCTCCTGTCTAAAGGTAAGAAAGATTGGTTCTGTTCTCAGTTCTGCCTCTGACTGTATCTTACTTTCTTCCCTGTATGAATTGATGAGAGTGTTTAAACTTTTTCATAGTTCTCTTTGAGATCTAAGGAAGAAAAGAGGCATGTAAATGTCAAATGTCATATTTAACTGCCTAAATATCTTCCTGATAACATAGCTGTGTTGTCAAAATAGTATTCTGCAGGCAGCTACCTACAAAGGAAAAGAGTACAAGTGAGGAGAAATATTCACTTTATTTCATGAGTCTTTGTATTATAGTCAGAGCAGAGATGGGAACAGAAAGTTATGGAGGGACCACTGTTTGTGGGAAGGATAAAACCATAAATATTTTTCCGATATATATTATGTTTTCAAAAGGGAAGTAAAGTGGAACAAATTTATGTAAATTTTATTGATAGCTAAAACATATCAGGAGGTGTCTCCTAAGATACAATTTAAAACACATTTCTGATGCCCATAGTTATCACTGACCTGAAGAGTTTTCTTTCCTTTGTAAACAGAAATAGCATGAAACAGCAAGGTTTTTTTTCTTTCAAATGTAAGACCCCAGAGCATATATTTATTTCATGAGATCTTGTATGCCTGTGAGTTTAAATTTTCCTCTCTGTTTTTTCACCTGGTTGAATTAAACCACTTCCATTCACCTGCAAAGCTTTTCTGTCCTCTGTTATCAGACAACCACAGCTATAACAGCCACAGCTGTTTCTTTTTGTGCCATTATCAGAGTGCAAGAAGGCTCTTAAAAGCACTGAACTTTCCCTTTCTTCCATGGCTATTTATTTGCCACACAGCCTGTGAGTTAATACAGGGTAGGATTTAATTTGGTTTGCTAGATTAGGGCTGCCCTGTTTGAACAACAGATCTCAAGACATTATGCAGCTAGGCTAGATTCACCATGCTGCCTGCTCCTTAAAACTCACCTCAGAGAAGCAAATGAAATAGTGGCATAAATTCAGAGTTCTGCAGATGGTCAGGCAATAGGCCAGGCAAATAACAGGAGAGAAGAAACAGAGTCAGGGCTTCATCTGAGCCCTGGGGAGTCCTTGAAGACTGCAGAAGCATATTGTCCACCTCTTGCTGTAGGAAATACTGCAGCATGTGAGGCTTTATAGACACAGCATCAGTTCCAGCACGTCAATATTAATGACATTTTGAGTCAGGAGTGAAATCCAACTGACACAGACCAGCCCTCCTTGTTGACTAGGGAATATTTTCTACAACTACCTCTCATTTAGGATTCTTCAGTGCTGGCTTTCCTACTTTATAGCTGTGAGCTGAAAAAGATACTAATGAGGCCTCCAGTAAAAGCATTAAAAAAAAAGAGGAAGCAAAAAAAACAAACAAAAAACCCAACAAATAAATAAAAAAAATAAAACACAAAGCTTAAAAATCGTAAACTTAAAAAATTCCTCAATTTCTTTTAAATCAACAAACACAAGGAAGTGAAACTGCAAAGCATCAGTAAAGAATATCACTTTTGGTACACTTCAGTTGAAATTCAGCTTTGATTCTTATCTGTTCTTTATATTTGTTTACAAACTTTGGTGGTGGGAAGTAATTTGTTAGCTGCAGAATCGAATAATTCTTGCCGTTTCTTTTGTGAAACAGTAATAATATATATTCCCTGCCCTAGCTATGCACAGGGCTTAAGGAATTTCTTCAAGGATCTTAACACCATTAGGTGTAATTTGTTATATACACAATTTTTTCTTCTTAGGGTTTCATATTTCTGTGTTTCCTTTAGCGTCCTGGTAATCTTGTGTTGAATCCATCAATTTCTATAAAGAAACCTGGCAAGACCATTTGCATGTCAGGACAAGAAATGCAGATCACCTTTGAAAAGCTAGAAATGGTTACACGAAATGCAGTACAGTAAAAATGCAATGATAAAAAAAATGGTAGAAATTATCTTTCCTAATCCAAATTAGATGTCTAATTATGGATTAGAAATAAGTAAAATTCTTTCTCCTCTAACAAACAATAATAGACAAGCACTGGTAGAAGAAAACTCATCTCCCCCAGAGATGGTTATTAAAGTACAAAGCTCAGAATGACTCACCTTTTGAAGATGTTTATTGTGTGACTGCCCCAGGCACAGATGTTTCATTCTTGATATCTAAAGACAGACAAATCCCTTCCTACATAGAAAGCTATGAAACAGTGACTTGGGAGCTGGGCTTCCTGACATACAATGACAGATGTGTGTAACTTGCAGCTCATCAACCACAGGTACACAGGCTTTTTGCAGGTTATGAATTCATATAGCCCACAAAATTACTCAGGCTAACTATTCTGTGAAAGTAGGAAGGTAAAATTAATCACTTGGTCTCTAATTATGAAAACAGATGTAACATTCTGCCAGTGTTAATGGTGTTATTCAGTGTGACTATTCCTGGCACTGACATACATGTAAATTTCTGCATCATTTAATGCAGCCATATCCATGAAACAGATCCTCTTACCCCTTTTATCAGTTTGAATCACATTTCAGATCATGATTTTGTTTGTCTTTAGGATCAACATCATGTCTTTCAGCCTTCTCTTGAGCAGAGAAATTCCTCTGAGGATATAACTTGGCATAGTATCGTGCAGTCCTGAGATCTACCTCAACAATGAGCTGAAAAGCTAACTCTACTACTTTTCCCTGAGTCACAATCACTCTTCTTTTTTCCCCCATGGAGCTAACATTTGCATGTTGAGTTAATGAAATTTAATTCAGATTATTTTTATGGGCCTAATATTGAGATCCTGCTGCCAGCCTAAAATGTCCATGTAACCACTCCACTGACATGACTGGAACTCTTCACAGGAGCAAGAGTTTACTGTAATGTGATCAGAGCCTTGTGAACTCCCTGTGAAAGCAGTGATATGCATCACTCACAGAAAACTCTCTGCTACTTTTGTGGGATCATCTGTTTCTGAATGAAGCCGTATGTCTTCTAATCAGAAAAATCTGAAACTTGCTTTCACAAAACTCAACAAGTGATATCTATCTACCTTGCTTAGTAATAACCTCTCACAAAGACAATAAAGCCTTGAAAGATTTTGCCCATTGACACTCTGTGATCTCTCTCCTTGGATACTTTGAAGGCTAGATCAGCCCTGAGCAACCTAGTCCAACTTTGATACTCACCATGCTTTCAGCAAGAAGGTGGATATTATCCTGGGGTCCCTTCCAGCCTGAATTACCTTGTGATCCCACAAGCATCTAGTCCCACCTCAAAAACAAAAGTGCCTAACATTTGTTTATCTAATACGGTGGAACACCCTTCTGGCTAGCTCTGAGCTCTGCTAGAAAGATATCCTCTGTTGCCCACACTTCTTCGAAGCCTGCTTTAGGGCCCATTTTTTGTGACCATGAAGGGATTTTCTCGGACTAAGGATGTCCATCTGCTCCATTTCCCTCTGTGCTATGAGGTCATATCGTCAACAGTAACTCAACAATATAAAGAATCAGAATAGAAATAACAGAATTATCATGTGTGAAGGATGGAATTTAGCAACCATTGTGGAAAAAATTGAAGGAACTCCAAGAGAGTCTATATCTGTGTGCGATACACTGATATCCACCAGATTTATGAGCCACTGGGACCTTAGACACCCAGATCAAGAAACAAGTACAGAGATTAAATCCTGACAAGGCACAGAGCTGGTACAAATACAGAAGCCAACTACCAGATGAAGTCAGAACTGCCAGCAAGATTCCCAAGACAAGTTTGTGGAGTTTATTCTCAGTACATCACATGAGACTTTGAACATGATTCTGTATAGGAAAAAAACAATTAAAATATTTGTTTATTCTTTCTAGCCATGGTTACCAGACACTTCTCAGAATTCTGTTGTGTTCAGTCATTCAAATTATGTTCTCTTTTCTTGTTTTTAGTATGAAATCTCCTCCACCATCAGGAAAATATCTCAATAATTAACTGTTTTTTTCAGTCCAGGCAATCAGTCTATCAGAGTAATTTTGTGTTATACATTTTCTGTCAATGGATACTCTGGTTTTTAGTATCAGGAAATTTTATATCTGCTACACATCTCCTTCTCTGGGTCATTGCTTTACAAAGTGAACAGAATTGCTTTAGCAGTCATTCCATCCTCTGACCATTTATTTAAAACATTTTCTCTCTCTTGGAGTACCAAACCAGTAGGTCAGTAAGGTAATGTATTCACCAAACTTGTAGATGTATTTCAAAAATAATTTTCACACATACAATTTGAAAGTAGGAAATAAGCTTTCATTTGCCTTCTGTAATGGAATTTGCTTAGCAAAGACCCAGAATAGTGCTTAAAAATGTAGTTGTAAGTTAATGCACGGACATATTATGTCTGTGACTTTCTCTCATCAGCCTTCTGCATCCACTTTTTAGAAAAAAGTCAAATATTGACTATAATCTGATTTTTACGTAAACATACTGATATACTTAATTCAATTACTGTTTACCAGATTGTACCCTGGGACTGTCACTGATTAGTGTCTCTGATGTATTGACAGCTACAGAATTCTAGCTTAAATGTCCACTGTTATTTGGCATTTCTTTATTTCACTTTCAAAATTCAGATTAAATATAAGACTCTTTATTCCATCAGTTCCACAATCCCCTTGCAATTGTACATATACAAAAATGTACCTTTCTTGGACCAGTGCCAACCTATACCCTTGAAGCATCCTGTTTTGGTGATAAAGGAAAAATAAATATAAAGCAAAAGACAATTTAGACACAACTTTCTGTCCTAAAGCACCTGGTGAAGCTGACCTGAGTTTATGA
The DNA here is from genome assembly GCA_024734035.1 of Alethe castanea. Lineage (NCBI taxonomy): Eukaryota > Metazoa > Chordata > Aves > Passeriformes > Muscicapidae > Alethe > Alethe castanea. The sequence goes on along the minus strand of JANRGV010000051.1, from coordinate 58,253,953 downwards.
TGTCAGAGTTCCAGTTAAGACCTGCGTGACTGCAGAGGTTTTCTACATATGTACATATGTACAGAACAAATGGCAAGTTTCTCTTAGCCCTTTACTAACAGACCCTCTTCACAATTTATTCTTTTGCATTTCTAATCAACTGAACTCGTGTATATTTCAGCTGCATCTGTTGTGAAATAGATTTGGCAGGAGATTAATGTGACAAGTACCATCCACAGGCTTGCTTAAGGAGCTATCATGTCCACAAGGGTAGCAAACGCTGTGAGGTAGTCCCTAGACATTAAATTTCCTTGTTGGTTTACCCACTCAGGCACTGAATATATCAATAAAGCAAGTGGTTCAAAGGGAATAAGTGCCACTTTTATCCTCACCATGTGAAGTGCATTAATTGACTGCAAAGCAGCTATTGCTTCTATTTTCTTTCAGATTTAATAAAAGTCTATTAATTTAAATGAATACATATTTTTTCAAAGAAAACTGTACAACAGTGAAAGTAAAGAGTTACCATTTTTATGACCTATCATATAGGTTTGTTCATCTTTTTACAGCTTCTGGTGGCCATGAACTTTCCCATATTTGTCTTATCAAAACAGATAAAAAATATGCTTGAGAATTTTGACTTCAGCTGACCATGACACCTGATTTTGTAAACTAATTTGTATCCTTTAAAATCTAAAAATCCTCTCACTCTCTTGGCATGAATGGGGCTTTTTTTTTGTTGTAATCGAGCCACAATACCATGTGTAAAAACAGCAGTTTCTTAAAAAATAAACACATTAAGGGGAAAACAAGAAGTATGTTTTTACTTGCCTAGAAAATGATAAATATTTTTGCTTTAAGCTGCAAGACAAGCCATAAGACAAGTTGCTGGGAAAGTAGAACATAAAACAAAACACAATCAGAAAAAACAAACCCAAAAGTGGTCTGAATACATACAGTTCTTGATGCTGTTACTTTTTTTTCCCTGCCTCTCATTCTGAGTATAGTATGTTTAGTTGTAAGCTGAAAAAGGGTAGATTTAAATGGTGCATTAAGAAGAAATTCTTTATTGTGAGGTGAGGCCCTGGAACAGGTTGGCCAGAGAAGTTGTTGATGTCCTATCCCTGGTAGTGCTCAAGGCCAGACTGGATGGAGATCTGAGAAACCTGGTCTAGTGGAAAGTGTCCCTGTCAAGGGCAGGGGACTTGAAGCTAGATGACCCTTTAAGTCCCTTCTGAACAAAATTGTTCTATGATACAGTGATCCTATATGTTCTATAGGGCTGAGTATAAACAGTACTCACTTTTTCACCAACTCAAATTCCAAGAGATAAGAGTTACTTATAAATCCACAAAAATTCCCATTTCTGGGCAGAATTTCTCAATTTTTGTGTGTAAAATTCACCTATTCTTTTAGCAGAAGAAAAGAAGTTACATTATGTATTTACTTTGCAAATATTTTTTTGCAGACTATGGAAAGAGGGAGGCAAGAAAAATACACAAAGCATTTACTACCTTCGTGAACCCAATTCTTCAGATTTCCTGAGCCACAATCTATTTAGGTATAAACTTATTCAAAAACAAGTGAAGGGTACATCTACCCTTAGAAATAACTTTCAAGCAAATTTTCCCTTGAACCTTGGTCTCCTTTTTGGTTTGGATAGAATACTGCAGAAGACAAGTTTTATTGTCCTCTGACATGGTCTTTCAATAACATGCTAACAAAGCTTTATGTCCTCAAATACCATCACGTGTCTTCATTTTCAAGTTAAAAAGTACACTATTTTAGTAAGCTGTGCTAACTCTGAATTAAAAACAAATACATACATAAAAAGTGGGATTTTTAGTCCTAAATTCTGTACCCCTAGCTCAGGGGAGGTGCAAAAGCAAATCTTATACAATGTGGATATGTCCAGCCTTTCTGTGAGGGAACACCCTTGGGCATGTTACCATCTTTGGCTCCAGAGCTCACTGTCCAAGGCAGAGGTACTTCATAGCACAGATCTTCTGAAAACAGGGCAGCAATCCACTGATTAACCTTCCCAGAGGGGCTGGATACTCACTCAACAGGAAGACTACTGTTAGTATGTGTAGCAGACTAGTGAAGTTTTATTTAATATATTTTGTTATTGTTTCTAATAACCACTTTGTAGTTCCCTTCCTACTTTCTCAGAGATTAACAACAATCTGGAAAAGTTCAGGATGGCTTTATATTGGCAGAGATAAGAGGCAAAACAGCAGAATAGCCCTTGGCAGATGTGAGGGCAAAGTGATGGGCTTCACATGACCAGCTGGGGCCATCACAGAGGGTCTCAGGTTGGGAAAATACATGCAGCACAGCATGGCCAGTGGGAGATATGTGGCTTTACGTCAGTATGCTAGGATTCACCTCTGTAATTCTCACTATTACTTGTGTAACCTTGTGGCATGACTAGAGATTAGAGATTCAGAAATATTAAAGACACATAAGATTAAAACTAAGCAACAGGGGGTTTTAAGTTACTTTGTTTTGATAAAGGGTTCATAGACTGACCTTGTCTTTTGTGGATTTGATATTTAATGTTACTTACTCCTAAGGGAGTATATTTGGTGCATTGACACTATTCTGCAGCCACCTGTGAGTTACTGATTAGACAGAATATGTAAGAAACAAAAGGTATCTTTGGGAAAATATAGGAAAAAAATGTCACCGAAATACTATTGTGTATTCCCTTTGGAAACCTTAATTTAAGGTAATAACACTTCAGGAGTGAGCAATGCTTTTCTAATTGCTTGAATTATCTCCTTACCAATGTCTCACAACAGGTAGTAGATAGATTGTAACTGGCAAATCTCTAAAGACTTTAGACAGAAGCATAAACACACAACAAGAAATATAATTTTAGTGATTACCTTCCAAGCCTTTAATAAAAGTAGTTAAGGCCTAATTTAAAAGCCTCCCCTCTGATGGTAATAGCCTATTTGTCAGTTGTTATTATACAGTGATGATAGTCATTGTGTAGTAAAATGCTCAGCATTTAGCACTAAATGGTGATTTTTTTTTCAAATTCTTTTCTCTCTAGATGTTTGTATCATGGCAAGTAGTGAAGAGATTGGCCTGAACACTGGCTCTCTAACCCCATGTACACATACTCATATGTTGAAAGGAAAGCTATTGCACGTCAACAAACAAGAAATATGTCTAATTCATATACTGAAAGGAAAGCTATTGCACACTAACGAATACGAAGTATGTCTAAGTGCCAACATGAAATAATTCTTAAAATGAAAAGAACTTATATTCACTCTAAATAAGCACTGAGCTAAGGTTTAACCCATCACAAATGTTACCTTTGAGTTGAAACAATTTCTTCCTTTAGACTGAAATGGGACTTTCATCAATGGACATATTTCTCTGTAAATTTTAGCCCTCAGACTCTGTCTTTTAGAATATTATATTCTGTCTGTCTTTCACAGAGTTTTACTACATGACTTTATGAACGAGTCAGATCTTGGACTTTATTTATTTCACTCTTTTCATAGAATATATGGTGTGGAAATACAATCACTAGTGAATATGTGCTATAGGAAAATTACTATTATCCCTTTCTAAGGAATGCAATAGTCTTCAAAAATCTCTTTAATTTTTTTTCCCCATAAATTTACATTAAATTTGACAGACTATGAACTAATTATGATGAAAGAAGAAAGACTAAACATTTCCTTTTAGTACACAGAAACAGAAGAACTTCTTTATTTACTTTTATTTTACTTACAATGAAATCTTGGTCTTTATTTAAAATGGTCTTTATTTAAATCAGCACAGTTAATAAATAAGTGTGATAGCAATAAATCTTCTGGAAAAAAACATTCTGATTATATTTCCCATAATCAGCTGTTACTGTATAAATAGCCTTGCATAAATAAGATACTTGATATTCAGTTCATGCAATGCAGTAGACACTTCACATCATTTACTTAGGGCAAGAAAAAGATTTCTTTCTCTTCCAAAAAATAATCAGTCTGAAGTATGTCAAATTTCCTGTGAAAAGTACTAACATTTTCTGTACGAATGACAAGATATCTGCTTAATTGACAACAGATTCATGCAAAGAATATGGGAATGTGCTCATTGCATTAAAAAAAAAAAAACTGGGGAAAAAATTAAAGAAAAAAACTGAACCATTGCTAGAATTCTGTAGAGATCCCCTGTTTTACTGTTGAGTGGTTACGACTGCCTGCATAAAATTTTTCATTTTATTAAAAAAAATACTTTAGCAATATATTATATTTCTTTAACTACTTCTCCCAAAATTTTCAGCAACTTGCTAGCTTATAATTATTCAAAATGTAAAACACTATTAATATGAGATAAAATGTTTAATAATTTAATTACTATAAAAGGTACTGGTTCATTAACATATTATCCTTAATGAGTTTTCTTCCATCATTATTTCTAATTTAGTCTTCAGTAATTTACAGTAACAGGTTAGTTGGCTATCAGGGAATAGATATGCACACAGAAGCCATGTTAGGATTGGCTGCTGAACACAGGGAGTCTGTGGTTTGGTGATTTTCTAGATAAGAAAGGACCTTTGGCTGTTGCAGTGGCAGCAGAGAGAGTAGTATCTGGCAGACTCGTGTTCCTATGTGAGCAACTTCCCAATAAACTAAGTTCCCCCTAAAAATATATCCAAATAAATGGATGGCAAAGAAAAATATTATGATGACCACAATAATTTATCAGATCAAGCAGAAAGTTCTTCAAAATTTCACAATAAATTTTTTTAATTCCACAACAAATTCAGCATTACATAAAATACTTAAATGTAATATACATCTGGTTTTGTCCTGAACCAGAAAGAAATTGTATTGCATCACCTTCAAGACAAACGTTTATTAAAGCTACAGATGGGCTGATGAGTATGTCCCACATGGGGCCCCTGGTCAAGAGGGGTTACACAGGCTCGTGTCCACTCTCATAGCTTGCCCCATCTACATCAGATTGGCTGTGTCAAGACCTCAGACACTCCAGCTCGAGGTCTCCTGGCCCTGTACTGCACTCTGGTTGCCCCAGGACAAAACTCCAAGAGAAAGAGGGAGGCTGGGTGTTATTCTCAGTTCAAGTGTTTTAAACAGTTTGAGGACTGTGCTGTGGCCAACTAGACTTTTTTCTCCGAGAACAGGAAGATGTGACTGTGTTGCATAAATAAGACATTATCATTAGGACAGGTAATGGCATCTGAAGGTTCAAAGCATTCTGGGATATTACTGCAAAAACATTGGGCAATCTCATCCACACGGCTTACTTGGAATGGGTCACTTACACTTCCTACAGTATCCAGGAGAAAAAGGTCTTTGTTTCTTCCAAACTGTCTTTTTCCAGCAATGCTCCTCACTGAGTATGTCATAAATCAACTTCCTTTTAGCACCAGAGTCTGATGATTTGGGATCATTTTTTCAGTGTTGCTCTTTACTCTAACTGTATGAACAAGTGATAAAAAAAAAAGATTTTTGAAAAGCTAATAATTTATGTTAAGCAGTTAACAAAAACAGTGCAATTTGAAAATATGACTTTAACCTTTTTAACCTACATTACATTTGCCACAGTTTCATTAACTATAATGTTCTGATAATATTATTACTTACTCACTGCATCAAAATATCACAAAGATTGTCTAGAAAGTGATTGCAAAAAACTTTGTCTCAACGAGGAAAAAATCAGTTTTCAGGAAACCCTTTAGGCAGTCACTTAAAGCCTTTCCTGACTGAGGTTCACTAAAGTTTGGAAGACTGTCCTCAGGACATAACTCTGGCATTTCAACGGATTTTAAGGTGAAAGACAGCATCTAATGATTGTGCTCCACAGACAGCAACATCTGGATTTCTTTTTTAAGCAAGATGAAAATATAAACAGAAATTCAAATCTGTATATAATCTCTTCAGTAAATCAAACATTGTTATACTCCAAGAAAAAGACCTAGGTTCAAGCATACTGATGAGTATACTGTTAACTACTATTGATTATATAATATCTTTTGGGAAATATTCCCCTTTTTTCACTCTTGAGACACTGTAAATGATGTTTGAGTTGTTTATTGAAACAATAAAAGAAACAAACTTTAATTTATTTTCTTCTGGACAAAACCAATTAATGCACTACACTACCTGAAGAAAATTGCAGTACTGTGTTGAATTTGCTGTCTCAAGAAAGCTGATAGCATGTCAAATATGTTACCCAACAGAGTTGTGGAAAGAGAATATGTTTAAAGGAAAAAAAAAAACAACTAATGACTGTTTAAAAAGCAGACTCATTCTATTCTTGGTTATGCATTCATTATTGCAAGCATTTCAGCCACAATTCACTGCTCCATTGTTTTTTAATGTTTGATTTAATGTTAGTATATAAACCCCACCATCATCATAATAACATTACTTACTGAATTTGACAATGTTGCAGATTACAATGGAAAGCTTGAAAAATACAATGCAGACTGCACCAAGATAAAACCACCTTATATTCATCAGGAGCCATTTTTTAATATCTGGGAATGAAAGTTATATCACAGTCTACAGCTATTACTGAATTTCTCATGTTAGAGACTTTAATAGCACCCTCTCAAGATTCTGAAATTGCAGCCTGAGATGTACACAGTTTTTCTCAACTTACTTTCATCCTTTAAGAACTTTTAATTACTTTTTGGTGAAGGCAAAGCTACCACAGACACTTTACGATTATAGACACTCTCATGTCTTTTTCCAGGCAATCTCAGGCCATTTGCAGTTTATTCCTATGAATTACACAGAAGTTTCTTCAGCAAATCCACATATAAAAACTGTAAAAGTTACTGATGAAGTAATAGTTCATGTAGCGTTATGCTACATAACACATTTTCCTAAATCCATGGGTGAGAGCAACCCTCATAAAAGTTCTCAGCTATCCAAAAGTGACTCTCAAATACTCAGAGAGTTCTCTTTTTAAAATCTCTGCAATTCCCTGAAATGCTTTTGAACCATATTGTCTGTTAGGACATAGACTTACTTAAATGGATTGGTTAACTATTACACATGTGGAAAAATATTAATTGGTTTTACAACACTGACTAAGAAAACAGCTGAAAAGACTGAAGCTGCACTTCCTGCCATAAGATATTTGCTGTCTTAAAATGAAAAACCTCAAATTTATCCGCCCTTGTGACTGAACACGTATCCATGTTAGGAAACATGCAGCAAGAAGAAAGCTGCAACAATATTTCCTCACCAGTTTGATAGATATTCTCTCGGGCTGGGTAGAAATATTATTACCAGGTTATTTTAGGTCCTTTGGATTCCTGATCAAGCATATATGTATTGTGTCTCCTTCAATGCAGAGGAACAGCATGGTCTCAGGAGACAATGGATTTTAGTCTTTACTCTTGAGGCTCGAATTATAAGTAAAAATTTTAAAATACATCATGGTTCAGTCTCCATTGTGCAATTGCTAGATAACATGAGCATATTTTAGAAATATAACCTCAGTTCAATTGTTTTATTAATTCTTAAATATAGATATAGAAGCAGATAGATTTTTATATGAATATATAAATATCTTCTACTCCTTTTCAGCCTAAAGACAGGCAATTATGGTTGCCCAAACACTGCAGGATTCACCACATTGCAAATTTGCACCCTGGCTATATCTCTTACCATGTTATGGTTTCTATTGGATGGAAATTTGTGCATGGGTAGGCAGAAAGTCACAGTGCTCTCTAGCTGTTTTCTTGATCTAGATGAACAAGCATTTAGTGAAATATAAGTGCAGCACAGTCCAATTTCAACCACTGATACAAAGTAAAGTGCCAATTATGTGCAGAAAATGCACAGTGAAACTTAATCTTCAGTACATCTGATTATTATAATTGCAATATTAGAGTACTGGGAGAGAGTTGCCTCTAGAATGGAGCAGTTGGATAAGATTCAGCTGTGCCTCAAGCTGAACCCAACCAGCTCAGCTATATTTCTAAAATCTATATTCAGCTTGACAGTATCTCTTCTGTTACATGATAGAAGGCTATGACCTATCTTGATGGAAAATTATCTGGATTCATTTATTTATCACTGCTCAGACAGACAGAGCCAAGGACATTTCTGAAAGAATAACACCTTCAGTGCTTTGCTATTCTCAACAGACATAGATGCTTCAGTCCATCAGATCTGCCCTGAAGTAACCAGTGCATCCTCATAGCATTATTAAACAAGTTCAGTGCTTCTAAATGCTTTGTGAACACACTCTGGCAATTTCAGCATGTAAAAAAATTGTGAGGAAGAAATTATTATAATTATAATGGTTATAAATGAACTCAATAAAGTCTTGAGTGGGTCAAACAGCTAAGTAGGGATTGAATATTCGTTATTCTTTGAATGAAAGCACCACAGGTTACCAAAAAAAAACTAGGTGTGACCTTCAAAAGAAAATGTGGATCTTTACATATGGTGTAAGTAATCTGTGGAACTTCCTGCCACAAGACAATGTAAATAGATTTTTGAGTTAAAGAGGGGACTGTGCAAGTTCATGGGAGAAATTTTCATCAGTAGTTATATTCTTCAAACACTACATTTTTTTTCAGAAATTTCTTCTGCTTCAAGTTTCTAAAGACTGTAAGACTATGCTAAGAAAGTTTTCTCAGGAAAAGATACATTTTTTCCATTCCTATGCTCTTTTCTAGCCATCCACGTTTGTTTAATATTAGACAGACAATGCCGGATCTTTTGACATGGCTTCCGACAGTGATTCTATCTCCGTCACTTCTTTATCATGAAAGCACTCCACAACTGTGAGCACAAATATTTGAGTTCTGTCTTAATGAAAGAAGGCTAGTGGATGAATCTGAGCAGTAGATAGACCAATTATCCATCCTTTTCCAAAATCATTCCCTGGCTTTGTGCTCATTTTCTATGTATTAAATTTCCAGGCAAGGGCAACCCAAAGAAGTCAGAGTTAGGGAAAGAAACATTCTGATTGTCTACAAGGCCAATATGCTGCATTGTTGGGAAGGGTAAACATGACCCAGCTGATGCTTCCTGACCTTATGATTGTGGATTTGTTTCTGGCCCTAATTATATCTTAGGATAATTGGAGCTCTTCTAAGTAATGACCTCAAGATCACGTTTGCATCTACAGGTTGAAATATTGTATTACACATATTTCTTCCTTTTTAGGATAGGCAAGAATAAACAGAAGACTAGCATTAGTCACATTGTTTAACCTGGCACTGAAAGGCACTTGGATGTGAGTGCAGTATAATAAGCTACACTGTGGCACAGAATTTCAGGAAAAAAAAGGGATGAGGTGCAGACAGAATAAGTGTCCTCCAGAGGTCATAACAGGTGTAAAAACAAGAAATAAATCCTTGACTTTCCAGTCCAATGCTTTTATCATAAAAGGATCCTCACAAGAGGGAAGACCTCTCTGGTTAATACTGCATGCTCTATTCCCAGCTGTGCCATATTCTCGTGACAGTAGCCATCAACCATTACAAAGCAACTTAAGACCCTTTTATTACAGCATTAAGCCAACCTTTCATAGACATAAAGCTGAATCAAGATCTTGATTGCCAGTCTGCCTCTGTTTAATAGCTCCACAGAGCAAATTTATGAACGCTACTATCTTAACACCCGCTTTGTTTGTATTGTTTTGTTATAGCCCTGTCCCTAAGATTTAAAATGTTCTGTGTCACTGAGGAGAACTGATGCTCCATGTTTAGTGCAAATACAGAACTGAAACCTCTCCGATTTTTTTCCTGTGTATTTTCCTGTGTATCAGAAGTACAAAGGCAATCTAGTCATTCAAGACAAAACTTTAGACTTCTGAATTCTAGCTCTGTCTTTAATCTCCATTTTTGTAAGTAGGAATAATTCTTCTCTATCTCTCTCAAGAGTTACAAGGAAAAGTGTTATCTTAAAGTAGATGAAAATCTGCAAAGGAAACTCACTGTATGGGCTAACAATCTTACTAGTGCCTATCCTTTTGATTCATTCTACAATTTGTCAACACATGGAGAACATTTTGTGCTGAGTTGTGGCACCCTAGTCATAATGGAACAAGGGTTCTACAGTCATGGCTACAGCTAGATTGCTCAGTACAGGTTTAGCACTGTATAGACCTTTCCACAATATTCTATAAAGGTGTTTTGGGGACATTATACTGAGGTCCAGATATCAGTTATCTGGATGTCTGCATCTAAGGTAGACACCCTACTCTTTTCTTCCTTATCAATGAAATGGAATGGGCTCTTTTAGGACACAATCCTTATGATGCTTTTAATCATGTCTAAGTTAGAATGAGATGAATCAGTGATCCTGAGTGCTTTCCTGTGAAAGGAACAAAAAATAAACTATTTTGATATTGACATTTGCACTGGCAATGTAATATTTCTCAGAGGAATTCTACCTTTCACTCTGTGTATTTAATGAACCACAGTCCTCCGGTGGCAAGTTGAATACTTAAGTTTTCAAGTTCTCACTATTCTTTGCTTTTTGGTCCACTGAAGATCCTTTTCAGTACTTTCTGATACAGATCCTCATTTCTATCTTCCAGTAGGGAAATTGAGACAAGTGACAAAAATATTTCCTCTCTTAAGATGAGGTAGTGTACATCAGTTTGGACAAGGAGTTGCCTGGTAGAAGCACACAAGAAAATGTGAAGTTGACATATAGATCAACAGCTTTTGAAGTTGGATCGGTGAATAAGGCTGTTATAATCCTGGTGCTGGATAAAATATTCCATCCCAAAAGCACTGATGTAATATCAACCCTTTCTAATCATTTGAACACATAACTATTGCCTCAGTTCAAAACTTTTTATGGGCTCATTTATAGGAGGAAAAGATTGTTCTGTGGCAACATATGAAAATATCAAGGAAAAAATATCATTTTTCTGGAACTCTGTGCAGATGTCATTTCAGAACTGCAGGTCAGCATAAAATCTCTTCTATCTATTTATAAAACTGTGACCATCACTCACCACTATGAACATCACTGTAAACTACAGATATAAATGGCCAAAACTCCTCAGCAATAACTAATACCTTCTGCAGTTCTGATTGTCTGTATAGCTTTTAAAGTTTAAAAACTCTCAGATGTTGTGATTTTTAAGTCCCACATCGAACAGGACAAGAGGCAGAACCCACATCCTTATTTCTACTGCCCCTCCTCATTCAAAAGTTGGTTGTCTGCATAGGCAATGTCACCACTGTTATTTCAAGTTTATTGTGAAAGAATTCAAGATGTCAACTGACACCATTAGTATCAACTGACACTAATTTTAAAAGTATATTTGTTTGCAGACATTATGGATTTTAGTGCTGTTGAAATGCCCTTGTAATTTTGGATAATCCAGATCTTCTTACTTGACCTGTAAAATCTTTAATTAGACATTAGTTAGTCATTGGTTATGATTCATTTACTCTGGCTTTAGGTCTGTAGACCACCTATCCTCCCTCTATAAGGTATAATATCCTAGACTAAAATAGATACCAAGTGGGACGAATTGCCCTCTGCAGTGCTAATTCTGGTTAAACTTCATGGATTTCCTCTTGGATTACAGAAACTGTTTATCTCTTGCCTTAACTGACACCACACGACTGAAAAGGGTGCATTTGGGAGACTAAGGGGAATCTGCCACTACCTCTTTGTGAATGTTATTTGTTTTGTGCCATGACTGTACACCACATAATCCGAAATACCCGAAGCGGAAAGAGAGCTTCCCTACAAGCCCTGCTGGGATGCAGAGTAGGGGAGGTTCTAAAGTTGAAGTAAGGGTCAAAAAAACTTCTCTTCCTACAAATGACAGATGCCAAAGGCACTAACTCAGAAGTGCCCAGTATTGCTATTCTGAGTACTAGGGTTATTTGAACAATTTTGAGCTTACACCTTATTCACTATGATTTTTCCTTGCATTGTATTTTACATTATATTTCATATATTATAGGTATATTATATTATATTATAGATATAGATATTCATCCATATAGATATATGTAAGAAATGTCACAAATAGTTGTCAATGAACTGCTTTCATCTTTAAGATCTGTGATGGCTTGGATGACCAGAGTGCTGTAATGGAACGATAATGTTAAGAAGGATGGGCCAGGAATATGAAGTAGAATAACCTGGAGTTACTGATGGACAGTAATTTGGAAATAGCCAGAAATGTGCCCTTGCAGCACAGGCTGTCTTGAGCTGCCTTAGGCAGGGTATTGACAGCAGGTGGAGAGAGGTGATTGGACCCCTTTATTCAGCACGGGTGAGGCCACACCTGAAGTAGTGTTCTCTTATGGGCTTCCCAGAACAAGAGGCACATGGACATACTGGAGACAGTCCAGTGAAGGGCAGCAAAAAAAGATCAAAGGTCAGGAGCATTTATCCTACGAGGAAAGACAGAGAGATGGGAATGCGTAGCCTAGAGGAGGGAAGGCTCTTTGGGGAGATCTCAGTTCACGTAAATAACCACAAGGAGAGTGTGAGAAGGATGAAACAGACTCTTTTCAGCAGTGTCTTGTGACAGGACCAGAGGCAATGGTCACAGGAAGTTCACTCTGAACATCAAGAAATACTTTGTGAGGCTGATGACTTCTGGCACAGATTGTCTGGGAAGGTTGCTGAGTCTCCAAACTTGGTAGTATTCCAAAATCATATGAACTTGGTTCTGGTCCACTGCTTGAGCAGAAGTGTTGCTCTAGATGACCTCCAGAGGTCCCTTCCAATCTCAGCTACTCTATGAGCTCATGAATGAATCTTCTGGAACTTTCCATGAATTGATGTTTTACTTCCTGTGGTATTTCACTGTAGTTGTAGGTCAGCGTGTTTTTTCTTTATACATTGCTAAATATTTCATGAAAATATCATAAATATTACATGACAATTTCAGAGAGATTTCTCATGAGTGTTTTAGGAAATATCTTATGAGCATTGCTATGACATTTCATGAGCACACTTATGCTTAAAGAAAAAATATATCATGAAAAATTTCATAAGTCTTCCCAGAATATTATCCAATATATTTCAAAAATAGTTATGTTAAGTACTTATTGACTGTTTTCTTAGCAAGCAGTTTTTTGGGTTGTTTTGGTTTTGTGTCTTTTTTTTTAATATATATATACTATCTATTTCTGAAAACAAATAAAGCAGCAAGAGACAAATATTTTCATCTTCTCAGGTATTTTTAGGTGGTAGTTTAAATACAAAAAAGTGACAGTGTAAATTCATCACTGTCATAACCATACACACTGTCAGAAGGTGTCTATACACATCTGGAAATTCAACTTGCATCCAGGTATGGAGTTTCCTAGGGAGAGTGGGAGAATGTCTCTTTTGTGTATTTTCTTTCCCACACCTATTACTAGCTTTGTTATAACTACATGCCACACAAACCACTGCTACATGTATTTCAGGTTTTCTATATGGACACTTTATAGTAACTTGTGGTGTGATGCACCTTAGAAAAATGTAGCTCTTGGTTGTGAAGTAATTTTCACACTGTCTGATTTGAGATGAATATGAGATACAATATGTAATATTTACCCAGAGTGATAGGCTGCCTGAGTTACCTTTCAGCAGTAGACAGAAAGGAGACAGCTACAACAGTTTTCATGTAAAGCAATCTTCAACACATGTCATTTGTCCTTGGCACTTTTATAATGTCTTCAGCTCTGCTGAATCAGCTCTGTGTTCTTGTTCTTCTAAGCCTACAGAAACTCAATTCCAGACATACCTTACTCATGTCCTTTGAAACACCTAGGAGGGGAAAAAAAAAATTGTTTTTGCTTCCCCTAACTACCGTAGTCACAGTGGTTGGAAAAAAAATAACACATTTATCTCTGAGTACAAGACCAGTTACAATTTCAGACCTGTGGTAATGAAAAAGTAACAAGAAGTTATTATGCCCTACACATTTTATTTTGCATCAAATATGGTAAATATCACTCTAAGTTTTGGTGTAACATACTCAGCTCTTCTTCCTTCCCAGTATTAGAATAATGTAGAAACAGTAAGATCCTTTCCACCGTACTTGTATCATATTCTGGAACTATTCTGCCATGAGCCATTTATGTACTATTTGAAATAGTTCAAAAAATGCATACAGGTTCTGTGCACTGCTTTTAGGAAGTGCTTGGAAGTACACACTTGGCTGGTTCATGAGAAATGGTTGGTTGGTTGGTTGGTTGGTTGGTTGACCAGAGTCACTCCCTGCCAGTCAACCTGAGTCACTGTAGGAACTCCCAAGCTAACAAAGAAACTTGACTAACATGATACTTTTGCAAACTGTGGTGGGGTTGTGGAGACCAGGTAAGAAGTCATATGTGCATTTTTGCAGAAATTTCTTATGCTATAAGAGGTCATTAATACAAGGTTGCCAAAAAAAAAAAAAAAAAAAAAAAAAAAACCCCATA
>JANRGV010000051.1:58218384-58239467 GCA_024734035.1 Alethe castanea | reverse complement strand
AGCCCATTCAGACCAGAAATCAGAGGATCATAATTTCCTTGAGTTAGTTGCATTGATGTTCACAAGAGTGAGTGAGACAAGAAATCAGTTCCTGATTTCCCCTTCTCTTCACCTTGTGATAAATCTGTTGTCTTCTGTCAGGTGTTCCCTCAGTCTTTTGTTCTCTGAGATGAACAAAGCAAGTGACCTCAACCACTCCTTGCACGACTTTCATCTAAGGCCTTTCACATTCTTCATTTGTCTCCTTTGGATTCTTTCTAGTACTTTGGTATCGTATATTGTCGTGCCCAAAACTGAAAAGAGTGCTGGAGGTGAGGCTGCACAAGCTCAGAGTAAAGAAGGAAAATTTGCTCCATTGACCACCTGTCAATTCTGTCCTTGATGTACATTTCTCCTTATACTCTATGTGAATCTTCCTCCTTGTAGTTTATGCCCAGTGTTTCTTGTCCTTACACCATTCAGCACTGTGAAGAGCCTAGATACATTCTCTTGGAACCATTCTCATAGTTTTTTGGGGGAAAGTTATTAGGTCATGCTGAAACTTTTAGTTTCTGGACTCAACAAGACCATTTTTTTAGTCTCCTTTCACACTCCAGAATATTAGAAACTATAACTGAATATTTAAGCTCAAGTTAAAAAAGTCTAGAAAAAAATTGCAACCAAAACTAAGATTAGCTGTGCTTAGGGGTCACTTTAAATCCTGTGCAATCCTCAGGGTAAAATTAATAGTGCTCAGAACCATTGCTGTTTAAAATATTCTCTATCAGTTGCTCCCCTGTATCTTAGTATCTCTGTAAATCTTTATCTATGCCTTGGTATCTATCTCTTCATCTATTTGCAATTATAAGTTGTGAAATGTTCCTCCAAAAGAGTTGATCTGCAGCTGCAATACTAGCTGCACTTGCACCAGATAAAAATTCCAGATACAATGCTGTGATTAAAAGTTATGGTAAGATATTGTATAAACACCTGCGAAATGTGTGTCAGAAATTCTGTAATTCTCTATCATTTTATCCATAGCATCAACTATATGTTGAAGAAAATGTATTTGGATTATGTTTTCTTTTTACAGTAACAAATTTAATTATGTTAATAGCAAGTTGTTACTTACATATGGTAAGATTAAGTTTTCAAACAATAGTAAAAAAGGGACAGTATACAAAATTATAAAGATAAATAAATGTTTTGTAAGAAGTTAAATCTGTCTTCAGGCAGACAACATAAAATTCCCAAAGCTAATATGTTTCGGAAATTATCCCTTTGGTCTTGTCTATGTTTCAAGTATAAAATTTGAAGGAAAAAACTCGAGCCTGCTCCTACTTCTGCATAAAATGAGGACACCCAACTATCTTACAGTACTTCAAAAATTTTCTGAATAATATTTCTGAATGTCTTTGAAATTCATCATAATATTTCACAAACAGATACCTGATGCCCATATCACCATTTTCTGAGTTGCTTCAAACTTCTGCCAGATAGTGCACATCCCTAATACAATAGCTTCCTTGTCACAAATTTGTCTTGGGGTAGGAGAATGAATTAAATTGCTGTGCCTCTATCAGCAAATAAAACAAATCAGAAACTGCTCTTAAGGTCAGCTATCTTAAACCAACAAATTGGGAATGTTCCTTGGCCAATTCCTGTCACCTTCTGCCAGGGCACTGCTTTGTCTGCATTGAAATTTTCCCACAGAACATGTATAGTCACTGCACAGACCACTGTATGCCAGTACTAACATGGGTGCCCCACAACTGTTTTCTCTTACTTTTAAGAGTCCTAGGTAGGGCTAAGGTGTTTATTCTCCCGTTGTTTTCCTCAATTAAAAAAAAAAAAAAGTTCTTTTGATCCACAACACAAGACTTCTCTCAAGGAAAGAAACTAATGTCAGTTTTCCTTAACATGGACAGACAACATAAATAGATGAAGTTTGTATATCATACTAGATTTTTTTCCTTTTTGCTAGATCTTCCAGATATCTCTCCTTTTTTTCTGAATTACTATGATCCTAATTCCATTGATAACAAACATTTTTTACTCTGATAAGTAAAGAAATCCAGTGGACTAAAAAACCCTCCTCTAGAATGTTAGGCAGAGGCACAAGAAATAGTAGTATATTTTAACACTGTAAGGGTGTGGATCAATGTCAACGGTAAAAAAATCATGCAAACATATACTCCAAATCTGGCTGTCATATAATATTGAAACTTGTACACAGTCCATATAAACCTGAAAAATAAAGAAGTCACACAGAAATCTGCCATTGGCTCATGCACGATACAAGCATGCAATGGCTGGAGGACTGCCAAGCCTGGGCATGGTAGCAGAGCATCTGTGCAAACATTAGTCAATCCCAACACTGCAAAGTAAATTTGATATTGAAGAGTTCAGGTTACACATTATCTTGCTCTAACAATTGCATGATATGTACACTGATTGTTTAAAAAGGAATTAATTAGGCCCACCGAAAAGTAAACCACACCCAATCAAGATTATACAAGCATTTGTGAAAGTGGGTGGAGATAGAACTCAATCAGACGCCCCTTATTATCACCTATCAGAACAAATCATTAAGCAACATGCAGAAGGGCAAACTACAGTTTGGAGTCACTTCCACTGAAATCATGAAATGTTTTCTGGAGAAAGATGATAATAATATGGAATTATTATAGCTGTGACATGACTGAAGACAGTGGGCTACTCCTATCCCACATTTGAATTTACTTTCAAGAGTAATATTTGTTACCTTTTTTCATGACATCTGTTTTTTATAGTTGTGAATATAGTGATAAAAATAGCAGCTTTCAGACTCATTACTTTCCAAATTGGCATGAAGTTGTGTCAGGGGAGATTTAGGTTGGAAAGAAGAAAATGTTTCTTCACCCAGAAGTTGGCTGAGCACTGAAACAGGCTCCCCAAGGAAGTGCTCATGACACTAAGTCTGCCAGAATTAAAGAAACGTTTGAACAATGCCCTCAGGCATGTGGTGTGATTCCTGAGGTGGTCATTTGCAGGGCCAGGATTTGGACTTCAATTACCCTGGTGGGTCCTTTCCAGCTCAGGATATTCTATGACTGTGATTTAAATTCATAATTTTTCACTTCCAACCTCTCTGCTTATTACATTCTTCACATTTTTTAAAATTCTCACCTTGTCAAGTTCATTTTTCCTATCTCTATGCCAAATTTGTGATGTACTCACTATAAAAAATGCTGATAAATACATTTTATGGAGAATTAAACTTTTAACAATGAGTGCATTTCATGATTTATGTTTTAATTGCCTTTTATACTGATATATTCAGGCAACTACAGGTCCTACATATCATGACTGCACTATCTTGGCCAACATCTACTTTCTGAAATTGTGCCTTGTATTAATTGCTCAAAGCATCAAGAGTGTTCAAGATAATTGGTAGGAGCATAAAAATTCTAGGCAGTGTGCAGGGGAGAGAAGGGAGGCAACCATCTAGCTTTTCCTTACAGAGAATATTATGCTGCCAGAATAACTGCAGCTTTCCAGTATTGCCAATTCCTGTGAAGGTGAGCATTGCATTAAATTCACTGGTAGTACATGCTCCATGTTAACACAGAGGCAGGAGGGTTTCACGCACAGAGAGACAACTGCTGAAACATGATAGATGACTGTTTAAATTTAGAAACTGGAGAGGCATTTAATTAAGATTTACAAGGACAGATATTGTGAGTTAAATATCAGATGATGGCTAGAAGCACTGTAAAACATGTCTACAACAATTCTAATTGCCATATAACTAAGCCTTGCCTTCATGTAAAGCACAAAGAATTTTGCAGCTTTGATCTTAACTTTGCAGCTGCCCTTAACTAAGGATATTTACAAAATTCAGGCATCTGGATCTGAAGACCTATAAGAGACTTCACACAACCTTAGTTAGGCTTTTGATCTGGGACATTGAGAACAAAGTACTAATGCCCTGAGAAACAAATAACATTAGCTCACTGTGATTTATGTACCAAAAGATTTTAAATGCCACTTGTTCATGAATGACAGAAACTTTAATCTGAAGTAAGGCTGAACAAAGCTCTTTGCTTCCTGTTCATGAGCCTAAGAAAGTAAACTTTTGCATTGCAATCACTATCTTATTACCTATTATACCTATTAAGATATTAATCACAATTTTAAAATCACTTTGTTGTTTGCAAAACTTTCGTGACAATATATTTGGCTTTCTAACTTACATAAGTAACTGAAGTAGCAGAAGAAATAGTCACTCCAACTCACACCTACAACTGAACTGTAAACTGCAGCTTAACTTTGACAGTATTAAGTACAACAGAGTGCATCTGCGTACCTGGGAAACCCAGTCCACATCTTCTAGAAGAAACAGTTTTGAAAATTAAAAGTTGTGTAGTTCTACACCTTTTAACTCCACGAAAGCTCAGCTTAAATGATAGTGAAGGGTGTGGAAGACGTATGGAAAGCAGCTGAAGTCTCTTGGTCTGTTCAGCCTGGAGAAGAGGAGAATGAAGGGAGCCCTCATTGCAATCTGCAACTTCCTTTTGAGGGGAAGAGGAGGGGCAGGCAGCAATCTCTTCACTCTTGTGACCAGTGACAGGACCCAAGGGAATGGCCTGGAGCTGAGTCAGCAGAGGTTTAGGTTGGATATTAGAAAAAAATTATTCATCCTCAGGTTGGTTGGGCACTGGAACAGGTTCCTCAATAAAGTGGTCACAGCACCAAGCCTGACAGAGCTTAAGAGGTGTTTGAACAATGCTCTTGGGCACATGGTGTGACTCTTGGGATGGTCCTGTGAAGGGCCAGGAGTTGAACTTTATGATCTTTATGGGTTCCAACGCAGCAGATTCTGTGACTCTATGACTGACACACCTTCTCAAGGATGAGCAAAGCTTGGTGTCTTGATGTACCTTCTATTTTCTTGGTGAAAATTATATGAGCTTATAAATAAACTCATTTGTCTTGTAAGGCACAAAAAAAAAAGACATAGAAACTCCAAAAATTTTTGTACATATATTTTATGTGAATTTTTGATGGTCATTCATAATAACTAGGTGGAAAATTAGATGCATCCTGATGCACCAAATTTTCTTTATATACATTTTCTCTAATTGGACTGAGTTTGTATCCATTTTAGCCCAGTTTCTCTGTCCTCACAGTCATTAATCATTTCCAACATGTCAACATAATACCATGCTAGCCCACAGACTCCTTGAGAAGAGGCAATTATGTTTATCCAGGCTGGAAAAAATGCAGTAGATAAAGTGGAATGAGGCAGATAAGTTACAAGGTATCGTATATTTCTTGCCTAATATAATGTCATAAATTCACTTAAGAGGTATTGAGTATAATTCTTTCGTGCACATAGACACACAAAAATATTCCACATTTCTAGCCATATTGTTTATATTACTATAGCCTTGAGTAAAAAGGTCTGACTTCCTCTAGCAAAGTATCTATACTGGAAAGTTTCCTGTTCTGCCTGAGTTCTACTGCCCTGAAGAGTCATTTCAACAAATGGCAGAGCTTGATGACCACATGGTGCAGCACCACAACTCCCTACTAGAATGATATTGATTTTTTTGTCGCCATCTGGACTTTGTGACATATCAGTCAGAGATCACGCTGTCGATAAATTGGGGTTATGACTTTTAGACCTGTATTTTGGGCAAGTGCCATGAACATGCAGTGACCTGTGACATATTTGCTCCTCTGTAACTGAGTTTACAGAAATGAAAAGATGAAGTGTTCTTGTTCTGTTGTTACTGACTTGTATGCTACTGCCAAGACATGAAAGACCTGCTGGCAGAATTTCCTTGTTGTATACCTTTTGCCATAGTATTTTAACTTAACTATTTAAAATAGGAACTGTGGTGCCTGCTTTTCAACACTAAAATGTATATTGAAGATTAAGGATTGGGTCTAATTTACTTATAAATATCAATATTTTAAAAATAAAATGAAACATATACTACTACATTTTTATTCTTGGTGTTTTCCAGTGAAAGATAAAGTGGGTTTGCTGGTTTGAAGTTTTTTAATCTGTATATTCATCTTCTTGTTCCCAATGTTTACTAGAGAACCAGAATTTAAAATATTTCCAGCTTGTACCCTAATTAATTCTACTGCGTGATGATGTTCATCAATTGAGTAACTTGTACATCTGAAAGTCAAATATCTGCTTATCTCTAAGTAATACAGAATGAAAAATGTAATAAAATTGCTGTATTGCTGAAAAGTAAGAAGAACATTGTGGAATGTGTTTTCAAAATCTAACATTTAGTTTCTATACTGTTATTATCAAATTCATTTCACTTCCTAGAAAAATGTTTTTGTAGATTTAGAAATGCTAATTACAATTTAAAAATAAAATTAAAAGAGGCTTATCTCATTTTATCTCCACATCATCATTGGTTTGGTGCAAGAATACCAAGCAGTCTGAAGTCTGTTAATATTCTCCAATGCTGCGCTAGTTCAGAGCACGCTGGTGTGCCTTTCCTAAAGGGTGATACAGAGTTTCGAGTAATGATTGCAGCTGACCCAATAGTCCTGAGCATCATTCTCTGACAAGATCATTCACTATACCTCAGAGCACTGTGTGTCTAATACTATAGCAAGTTTAATTAAAAAAATTTTTAAAAAACCCTTGAAAATCTATGTCACTAAACCAAGAAATCATACTACATTTTCTATTTAATCTAATCTTTCTGAAAATACCCCTCAGAGTTTAAGTATTTCAGAGTATTTTTCACCTCATGGCTTTGTGACTTCCTGCAGTGAGCAAATTTGGCACAAACAGCAAGACATCATGAATCCAGATGATTATGTTTTCTGTTGCTATATAAATTTTATTGAATACTATGTAGTTTAGTAATTTTTGAGGAATAGTTATTTTGAAAAGTTGGAAAGAATAATCACAAGCTCATGAACTGTGAAGCTCATGTGTCTATTGAAATAAATCACTTTAATTTGGCACTCGATTTTAAAATTGTCAAATAAATCCTCAGAACGTAATAATAACAAAACAGCCAAAACATGACAATTTACACCATGATTGAGACTTTTAAACAGCAATAAATGAGTCAATCAAAAATAGTTGATATTCCACATGCTTTCTGAACTGTCATGAAAGATTGAATTTCAACAGTTATTCTTTCATTGAAGGGAAAGAAAGGAGTTAATATCAATTTGGTCCAACCAGACACGTATTCAATACAAATTAGTTAAGAGAGAGTTAAGCCAGTCAGTGCCATCTGTAGAGTCAGAAGCTAGGATTTTGCTGATGAAAAAGAGGCCAAGGCACTGATTTCCTTTACTTCATTTAGAACTTAACCCTTTCTAAAGCTCTTTTCTCTTGAAGAAGGCTTTTTGGAGCAATCCAGAGATTTCAGTTATAATCAGGCAGCAGCGAATGATGGGTAATTTGTGAACATGACCTAAAGCTCCCTGAAGGGCAGCGTAATAATGAATATTTAATTTAAAGAGAAACAGGCTTGTGCCGCAGATCAGTAAACAGAAGCTTGTAACTATCAGCCAGTGGTATACTCCATGGATTTGTTTAAAGACAAGAAGATATAGCTGAAACTGAAGGATTCATTTTTGAGCAAGGCTCATTTTAAATTAAGCCAGTTTAGTGCGCTTACATTTTAGGCTACTTAAATTAGATTTTGACAATTCTCTCATTCATACAAAAACTACATTACACCCTGACCCTGCATGCACCTTTTTTGGTTCCAGATGTTGAGCTGTTTGGCCATGTTTTGTCTATGTATTGAGTAAATGAATTCTTTCCATTTTGCCCAGCTACTCCATGAGGATGAGGAATGCCTCCAACAAATCCAACAAGTGTCATTTGGACAACATGACTGTAGTACCTACTTCCAAATTTCTACATCCAGTTGGCACTTATTACAATTTAAATATCTTTCAGCACCTGGACTGTTAATTGACATGATCAGGAGTAAGAGCCAGAAACACACTTTCTGGATCCCTGGAATGGGATGTATCCTACCTATCAAAAAGGTAACTCAATGTAAATCTCTTCATTCTCCTTCCAGACAATGAAGAGAAACAGTCATTCTTAGGGTATGGCTCATCTAACTTAATGCATCTCTATTAGGATAAAATTCTGTATCACCTAGGATTTTTGCTTGTATGATTATTTAAGTATTGAAAGCTTTATGCATGTACTAGGAGCTCCCATCTTGAATAAGCTAATCACCACAGTAATTGTCTTACAAACATGCAAATTTGAGGTTCAGATACCTCCTGAAGAGACTAATCTGCTGTGTGCACTCAGCAAATCTATGAAAATATCTATCATATCTACCAAAATATAACATATCCCTGAATTCAGCATGTATTTCATGTATGTATATCATGAATTCAGTATGTTCATTTGTTCCATTTTCATTCTAAAGTGTGAAGCAAGCAATTCCAGTTCCTAATTTTATGAGAGACAAGTGATTGCAGATGAGAACTAGATTCTATAAGCTTTATCTTAAAAGGCTACAATACAATTACTTACCCAGGCCACAAAAAGTTTAAAATAAAGATCAAGGGCCAGTTCAGTCAATTCCTTCCTGAAATGCAGCCATTGAGACCAGCCAACAACAAAAAGTTCATAATACCAGATACAGACTCAAGAAAGGCCATGTTTACATACTTTTGTCATGCTCCATGACAGCAAACTTTTGATCTCCACTTCTAAAGGTCATTGGTCCATTTTAAACCAGATGCACAGCATAAAACATGCAAAAGCTGAGGCAGTGATGATGTTCCATTCTCTTATTTCCCAGACAAACATATAACTGTTTACTGTTTATGTCTGAGTATTTTCAAATTAAAATTTCAAAGAAGGAGATTTAATTAATTTACTACGGTCAAAAGGATGACAAATACTTATTAAAAAAAGACATGCAGCTAACCCTATTATCAGATGGGCATTTATATCACCATTGCAGAAAATACTTTAATTTTCAAAGAACATGGGGATTGCAGACACATACATTCTGCCATCTTTCAGGTTGTCTGGTCAGAGCTATGTTATCTCTTCCCTCGTGTTCATGGCTTGGCAAAAATTACTCCTTTACTACATCAGATTTATATAAACCACTTCCAGAGTACAAGGACTGAGAGACCTGCGGAGGGAGTCTGGATTTTCTTCCACAGCTCTCAAATCAACCTCATCCATTGCCATTTGAGCACGAAGCAGTTTCTTTGTGGGTTTGCAGAACGAAATAAATGGCTTCTATGTGGCAGGATTTGGGCAAGGAAAGCAGCTGTCTAAAGCAGTTATTAATTCCATACCTTTCCCTTGTACATGACAATTGCACAGTCTTGGAAATAATACAATGATTGGAGGAGGGCTAAATTTACTGCTTAACCAATCCTCTTTGAACCCTCTGTCTGGATGCATGCCAGACTATGAATTGTTATTATAAAAGGCACTGAGGTTAAAAAAATAATAACATCTCTTAGCAGCTCTGGTTGATGACCAGGCCAAAGAAATGAGAAGGGCTGGAAAATAGATAGCAAAATTCATCTTTCTCTGTAGTGTTCTGCAGTCTCCTTGTATCAGTGTTCCTGATACAGGAACACAGAGGCTCTTTAATTTCAGAAATATGAATGTTGCTGAATTAGGGTTTGCATAGAGCATGTAAAATCCAAGCCAAACAGTTTGTTTTGCTCATTGCTTTTGTTAAAACAGACTCTTACAGGATTCCAGAGGTTAATAAATACATTAACATACAAGGATTGGAAGCTAATGGTAAATAAAACCTTGGCAAAATGAGCTTAGGAAGTAAGAGCATTAAAAATCAATGGTTCCTTCAGAAGAGACTAATGGAACCACTTAAATTACTCTGCCATTACAAGGTTTCTAAACTTAACCAATAAAGGACTGAATAAGCAAATTAGATTATTAACACAGAAGGCAACACATCTCTGTAACTATAATAAGATTTTTTTCTGTGGTTATAGTGGAAGAGAATATAATCAATTAGACATAGAAGAATTCAGTTGAATGACTTTTTAAAAACTTCATACAGAATCCTACAATCACCATTTGTATTCACACAAGGGAAAAGAGAGCTAAATATTAGATCTTGTTGATGTGAAAAGTAGGCAGATTTTGGATTTTTTGAGCACCATAATTAATTTTAAAAGGATAAAATTATTTAATAAAGCAAAATTACAAAAATATTGACTGCTGTGTTTCTATCTTTGCCAGTATCCTTTTCTCAGTTTCTTTTCTTTATATGTTAGAGCATAAATACTTACTCTTCATGAAAAAAAAATCAAGGTGATTCTAAGTCTTTTGGTGTGCAATTAATTATAAATCTTGGGCAGAAAAGACAGGATTTCAAAGATGTTGTAATATGGCCCACGTATATAACTTATCCAGCCATGATCTGCAACTACCAATAGATCCTTCTTTTCCAAGCATGTCTAGAAATGCATTGAAGCCATAACTTCACCACTGCTCACCGATAATAATGATTCCCACATTTAAGCCATATTTATTAAAGACTGGGATATTTCTCAAAGTTAATCAAACTAAACAATCTCTCCAGTCTTTACAGTATTCCTATTGTATTCCTCACTGTCTATGCTAAACTTTCATTTTGATTTTCCAATATAAAATAATCTCCTGAGCTGCAAAATAGAAGCAGAATTGCTAAAGTGAATGACGTGCTTATGCAATGCTTCCCTTTTTTCCTTTATTTAGATGAGCATTTTTTAGTATGAGTGACAAAGGACAAACTGAAAACAAAAAACCGGATTTCCTGGAAGGAAAAAAAAAAAAAAAAAAGCAGCACAGTGCAAAGTACATGCATTACTTCTTTTCTCTCTGACTCTCTCCTATCTACTGCTTATTAGCAAATATATAACTCTAGCACCTGTGAAAGTCACAAGGCTACTGTTGCTTCAGCAAGTGGCTGAAAAGTAGGTACTAAATAATTAACTGCCCCACTGATAAATGTGAAGGATAGTGAGAGGCCTAGAACTCCCATGCTGGTCAACAAGCAAAATGTTGTAAATGGCTTGCAATCAGTCAAGCAGCTAAGTACTCTGTGAAAGGAAGGATTGCTGCTTAGGAAAGGTGCTGGAGGTTGTGGCAGCCTAGAAGATAAGGGGCTATTTATCTTCAGTTGCAGAGCCAACCAAGGATGGTTGATAATAATGTGGTGTGAGAAAGAGCAAGATGTGGCAGGAGAAGAGGGCCATACAGGGCGGCACTTTCCTGGGACAGACAACCTTGTTCTGGCTCCTGGAGACAAGCACAGCACAGTACCGTGCAAGTACAGGAATGAGGTCAAGAAGTGGACATGGACTACAGGGGATGACCAAGACCACTAAATACCCACAAAGCCCTCTGACCATTTTAATAAAGGTCTAAAAGAACAAACTATGCATGATAACTAATTTGCATAGAAAGTGAGAAACATATCTCCAGGGTGCAGAAAACTTTTCTATAAAAAGGTACCCTCACAGAGCCCAGGTGGCACCCACAAGACCCTTTAACATCTCAGCTGGATTGATATTTGAGCCAGAATTGTTGATCTCTTTGTCACTCTTCCTTTCTTCCTCTCTCTGCCTCTTTAATGCATCTCTCTCTCTTGCTTTTCACCCTACCCCTTTCTTCAAAATCCACTGCCTCTTGCTTATATGGAGAGATCAGGGACAAACATACCAATTTCCATGTCAAGTGTGCTATTTTCTAATAAAGTTTTGTAAGCTTTAGTGGACCCTATGACTTTTAACATTCCTTTCCATCATGAGCATCTATAAATCTTGTGTGCTCCCTTCCCCTTTAGGGTGGGATGCCACACATTGAGAGAGACTGAAAACAAACACAGGAATGTCTTTGGCAGCGTTTGTGCCACTTGGTCAAGCATATCAAACCAAAGTCCCAAAGAGAACCCTTTCAAAACCTATTGTGTAATAATATGCAATCTGCTTTCTATTCTTATCTCAGATCACTAGAGTTTGCTCATCATAGGATTAACACAATGTAAGAGTCAAAATGTTCTACCACCTAGTAGAAATTCAGGGCTCCACACACGTTCCTTTTCTATGTTAGATTCTAACAAGTCTAGAGACTTGGGATGCAATAGAAGACTGTCCAGACTGTAAGGGATCCTAACTTGGGCATCTGTCTCTGCCTTATGAAAAACAGAAAGCATTTTACAGATCTGATGTGGCATCATTAAACTGTAAAAGCAGGAGAAGCCAGCTCTCCAGACTGTTCTTTGTTGTACAACTACCGACAACCTAGGCAAAACATATTTGCAATTGTGTGTACCTGGTACCATGATGTTCAAAACAAAAGAAAAAGTGAAAAAAAAAGTATCTCATCTCTTTTGCATTGATTTATGAATACTTTTTTGTATAGAGCAACAGACTGAAAAACCACTGTGCTCAGCTTTCATTAAATGCAAAAGCTACAAGCCTTAGCTATCAAGCAAGTGCAAAACTTTGTTATACATGAACTTGTTGTAATAGCCATGAATAATAAACATTCTGGCCTCTCAAGAGCATTATTATGCACAACTTTCAAATCATATTCATGCACAACAAAGTGTATGTGAGACATCTACGCCCAAAAGACACCATTAAAAAAATACCATTTTTGGTAAAACTGAAACATATTATAATCCCTCAGTCTGGATTTTATAAATATGTTTTAAGGAAACCATTTTTCATATAGTGTGCTTAAAGGAAAAATCTGCATTTAGGCATGATGATTTAGGTACTCAAATATACACTTAGGCCCATTAGTTTGATAGCTGAGAGCTAGCTTATAGCAAACAAAAACAAATCATGATACTTGGATCAGAACCACCAGAGGGTGATTCCTACTTTAAAAGTGACAGTGATAAAGTGCAGTGGAAGAATATAAAGGAATATAATGCAGCTTTCTTTAAAAATTCACACCATTTCATCATATTTCATAATATAACATACGTTCAGCTATTGTTACTGAAAATCATTTTTCCATTTGCCTTGTCTGTTTTGATTTGAGGGCGTTCTTCTGCAATTTTGTAGGTTATCGTGGTGGAAAATTTATTTAGGAGGAGAAATTTAAAAATTCAAGAGAATTCAGCTAAAGCCTCGGTTATATCTGTAGCATATGCACTATTCTTTTCTCATATGCCTCAGACAAGAATACATAGAATTACTTTTTTTTTTGCCAAAGAAGTAAACAAAAAATAAATGCAAAGGGTACACTATAGAAAAATATATCCATTAGGAATGGATACAAGAATGTCAGATGTATAAATCCATATGGAGGAAAGCAGTTTAAATACATATATTTGAAACAAAATAATTCTGTTATATAACTGCCTGGATACCTACAATTACCTGAAAATAGACTGCTGAAGATAGATGTTAAAGATTAAAAACAAAATTAATAGGTTCAGCTTTCTATAAGAAAGTTATGAGATAGAGAAGTTTTAAGTTTTAGATTAATCTTAATAAAATCAGTGGTAGCACCCTTGCCAGGATTCAATACTTTTTTGTCCCAAAGGAGACTATGGAACACCTGATGTGAAATCTTATAAATGCAAATGTTAAGATAGCTTTAGATTTCATTATCTGATAACAGATCACATCTCATCTTTCTACCTGCAAACCTAGTCCTTTATTTTACATGTAGATTCCAGTGATGGAAGCTGAGCCTCACACACTGAGCTTGGGATATAACTCCAGAGGCACACACTGTCCTTGGAACAAGAACTCAGGATCTATCCATAACAGTGTTAGGATGCTGAGGTCTCTCACAGACTTCATCATCCCCTCCCAGCCATCTCCAGAGCTGTTAGTCTGTGCTGCAGAAGCCCCACAGCAGCTCAGCTCTCCAGCACTGTCTCTGGCCCGGATCTAAACCACAGCTCTGTCTCTTGACCACCCTCCTTTTACTTCAGACTGGGTCTTCTGGATGCATTCCAGACCCGGTGCACTACTGGTCATCCCAGTGGCTGTCAAAGCACCTTTCTGCCCCCACCTATGCTCTGCCCACCACACCAAATCCCTGAAGGATGGCACACCTTCAGTGGAGCATCTCTCTTATGAGGAAAGGCTGAGAGGGCTGGGGCTGTTCATTATCAACAATATCCTCATACTTAATCCAAAACACAGCACTGCATCAGCCACTAGGAAAAAAATTAACTCCATCCCAGCTGAAATCAGGACAGTATCTCAAAATTATGAATACATGTCAGAGACCTAGGCAAAAGTAAATATGTTTTGCAGAAATGCAAAAACATTTCAAAAGAAGCTATGGAACCATTTATCTTTGTACCAAATTATTATCTGATTTTTATAAATTTTATGATATCTGATCTTCTGTTTATACTAAAGTTTTACCTTAACGAAACAAAAAATATATTGTCATAATAATATTAGGGAAGCCTTGTCATTGAATCCTTGATAGAAAGAGAATAGCATAAAGAAGTAGCCAACATATATCCAATTTAACCCAAGACCAGATTACAGCCTACAGGTCATTGGCTGTAAAAACAAACTGTGAAAATAAACACACAAACACACATACAGAGATATGGGACTGTCAGAGTGGTGAGTATGCATAGACATACATATATATATATGTATGCAAGTAGTCTGCCTTTACTGCAACTGTCTAGTATGGGAAAGACAATTACTCAGGTACACTGACCATAAATACCAAACAAGCCAAGATTCCAAGATACAAGTGTCATAAAAAAACTAGTCTTCATTTAAATTATATACAGCCTGGTATCTCAGGCACAGGAATTCTGTGAGCTGAAAATTTCTTTACATTATCAGAAGAAAAAAATTATAATGTTTTAAAGAAAAGAAAGTATTTGTAAACGGTTGTGAAATTAAAAACAAAGGAGTCTTCGTAAAAAGTTCTAGAAAAAACTCATTGAAAATTTCCATTTTCAATGTCAAAAATAGATAGGAAAAAACATATATTATGTGATACACTAACTAAAATGAAATAAATGAAAAATACAGATTCCAAGACAAAACATTCAGTGTTAGCAAAATAAGAACAAATAGTTAAAATTGTTTGGCCTCTTCCTTTCTTGAAATGGTCATGTGCCAAATGAAAGATCCAGTTCCAATGAAGGTTCAGTTTCCAGTAAAAAGAGTCTTTCTTTAAATATTTTCCATCATTTTTTCATTATACAATTCCAGTATTGCCTAGTACCTTCTCAAAGCTGGAAGAATTGTTTTTGTCTGTAGGTATAGCATATGGTTATCCAATCTGTCCTGCAAGACCTCTTTGGGAGGGACCTGGGGATTAGATTTAAAACTCTTAATCAACAAAAATGTGTAAGACTTGATCTGAGTACAATGAGGCAGAGCAATCAATGTGTCTATTACGACTTTGCTAACAAAAAAAAATGTTAAAGCTACAAGGGCAATGGTGATTCCATGTATTTGTTGTTCTCAGTCATCTAGGGATACAATATAATGCTTCTGACAATTAGGTAGCGACAGTTCAAAAAGTACATTAAAAATTACATAAATATAGTCCTGTAAGTTGTCACCACAGAACTAGATGCAGGCCCTCAGATTTAAAAAAAAAATAAATAAAATAAAATAAATATATATATATATAAAACTTATTTTTATTTTCTTACTAATCTTACCAAAAAGAATCTTCATACATCCAGCCTAATGGGCTGCATAACGTGAAGTTAGCGATAATAGATAAACTTAAGAGGAATCAGTCATACATATCTATTTATAAATGAAACTTCTGTGAGAACTTGCTTGCTTTTACCTTGTGACTTCTATTTTTTCCCCCAGTGATCTGAATGCTTTCCAAACTCTGCCATTGAACTTCATTAAAATAAAGCCCACAGTGCACAGCCTAGCTCTCATCTTAGCACAATAAAGATGTAAAATTAATTATGTATGCATAGGACAATCTAAATAAATCATGACTTAAATGTCTGCCATCTTCAAGTTAAATAGCCTAATTTACTTGGAAACAATGTGCACAACTGAAACACAACTTATAAAAATACAGAATTGGGAATATAGAAAATAATTTTTGTTCATTTGGGTAAGTTTTCTTGCCCCTAAATCAAAGGTAATTAGATAAAGCTTCACCCTCCGGCCTTTCATATCTAAAATTACTTCATATTTCTCTGATTCCTTTTCTAAGTAAAACTTATTTTCCCATTCATTTTCCTTGGTTGAAATTCATCACAAAACAAATGCACTTCCTAAAAACCTTCGTATTTTCTTCTCATATCTCAAGACTTACCAGCAATTCTATCAAATTTTAGTATACATGGTTTCTTATTTTCCATCCATCTAGAACCAAGTGTAAAGGGTCCAATGAAATACTTATTTGTGTATTTTATCATTATAGACCCAGTTCAATCACATTCATCAACTTCAGAGATTCATGAGATATACAGTTTCACATTTTCACACACAATTTCTTTTTCTTAATCTTTTCCTTCAGCCACCTTTCCATGTTACCTTCTCATGCTTCCTAACTGTCCTTGTTTTAGGCAGGACAGAGCTAACTTTTACACAGTAGCCATGAGGGGCTGGGTTTGCAGCTATGTGAGCATGTCTAGGTTGTTATTCTCTACCACCTCACGACATCTCTAGGGTGGGGAAGTAAGGGATTTCTCTGTCTGAGAAGGAGATGAGCATGGCTTGCAGTCAGGGGGGGAAAAGCACAGACATGTAGGGTCCATCTGCCATTGTCCATTACCTCAACTTGGTTCTGCATGTAAATCATTCTCTTTTCTATGCTGTTCTTAAAAGTATTGTTGCTGCTACTGTTCAGCTTCTTATCTCATTACTTTTTCCATTAAATATCATAATCTCTTTTTGTATCTTTGCCTTTTGTATCTTCCACCAGAGGAGGGACGGGAACAGTTTGTGGTTTTCTTTTTTACTGAAATTACTAAATTGAGGAAGACCATTCCTAAACCATGACATCAGCCTCTTCCACAAATAATAAAATTGATGTTTTCTCCCATCCATTGTCATTCCCATCATTTTCTTCACAGCACTTTCCTCCTGCTTGTATTTCAAACTGTTTAGATGTGCCATACCTTGCAGCTAATCCTCCTGATGCTATCTATCACTGTCCTCAACTCCCCTCTGAAATCTGTTGTCCTTCCTGGAACACAATGAACAGAAGATGCAGCATCCTGAAAGGACTGCAGACGCAGCAGCTATGCACAAGAAAAAGGAGCTGACAGCATCTGAGTGTAGTCATAATCAAGTTATGGAGAGAGTTACACCTGTATTTGAAGAGACATTTCTACCTAGGAAATACATGATCTGGGCTATAGCATTGGGCATGAAAGAACAAGGCATGTTCACTCACAAATCAGAGACGCTGGGTCTGAAAGTCAAAAATGGTACTTCATATTTGCAAATAAGGCAAACCACGATAACACCTAATATGAATGCCAAGATTTACTGCAAAAATTTCACAGTTCACATAAAAAATGAGAATGAGATTCTTCCACAAATCAGGGACACATAGCATAAATTATGCAGGGTTGTATGAAATCTAAGTTTCATACTAACACTACTAAGTGTTTTTCTTTCCTGGTAGAAAAATTAAAATATTATGCATATTAAATTCAGCATATGCTTCAGTAAGATTTCATGGTAATTTTATACATTTCAATTATACAGAAAGCATGAAATCCCCATTGTGAAAATAAAAAGTTTAAAACATTATGTAAGCACAGAAAATGCATATTTAAGCAATGAAAAAAAAATTAAATCCGAGCAAAGTATTGTGCTTCTGGATAAAGACGTGAAAAGACAGGTTTATTATTGCACTGAATCACTTTTCATTTGTGTCCTAAAAAGCTTTCTTTCCTTTACTGTTTCCAGTTAATGGCACTGTTCTATCTCAAGCCCACTAAAAGGGAAGGAAAGAAGATTAGGTGGCTTATAGTTAAATCATGCTACACTGATCCTATCATGAGCTTGGTTCAGTGCTATGAAAGAAAAAAAAAAAAAATAAGAAAATTTTGGCTGCTGTGGAAATGGCGAACCTTGGATTGAATGCCAGTCCTGGTTTTGATCAGCAGCACTGTACTTCCTTGCCAACAGACTGCCCCCAAAACTGACATGGAGGGATCACCTCAGAGTAGAACCATTCTTTGCATGAAATTGAAGTGTAATAGTTTCAAGATACCCTAACTTCTGTGACACAGAAGATATTTAATTAGTTCTGGAGCTTCCACTTCTGAGATTAGCATTCTAAGGTTCCTAGAAAGTAATGACATTGATTACACCTAAGGAGAAAGGAGAGTGCAGTTATCAGGATGTAACAGAGCTCACCACTGCTCCTGCCTTATCTACGTGCCTGATTTTCTTCAATTAATTGACTAAAAGGGAATATCACCAAGTCTTGTGCCACAAGACAGGTGGCACAACTGCGTTATGCACATTGACATGACAGTCGGGGAGAACTCTTCTGTCACATCATATAGCCTTTGAAACCTGGGAAAAACAACTCAGACCAAGTAAGTAGGTTATCTTGTGCAGGAAGCTGAGTCCTTCTACAGATAAACCAGACCTCTCTAGGTGGCTACCTCTGTTCTTCTGTGAATAAAACATGTTGGGTATGAATAGGAACAAAATATAATATACAAGGAACAAAAAAGTTGGGCACGTCATTCTGATTATAGACATTGTTTGAAAAGATGGTAAAATTAGCATCCTCTACATTTTACTCAATAGCTTAGGTTATTGGCACAAGTACTGTAAGACCAACTTCCTTGTGGAAGAGGATAGCCATAACCACAGGCTCAAGGGGAGAGATGGCACTGTGGCTTCAAAACTGGGCTGCTGTGTAGCTAATGAAGCAAGGAAGGAATCAAGAGGGAGATGCAGGTGGCTCTGATCTTGATGGATTAGAGCTAATACCACCCTCTGGGTCTTAACATACAATTTATATACAAGCTGTGACTTGTCACATGGTATTTACAGTTCAGAACTGCAATTTGTTTTGTTCTGTTATTCCTGAGAAAAGCTTTGGTATGTAATTATAGTTCAGTTTCATAGTTGCAAACATGCTCCCTTTTTACTGTTAGACTGTTGAAAAAGTTTACATTTAACATACAACGGACAAATTCCTCTTCTCAACCATTTCTGAAGAAGTAACATTTCTTTTTTTCAGCTAAACTGTTTCATGCTGCTGTACAATTAGTTATACCAAAATTTAAATAAACAGTCTCAAGCAAGATTTCTTATTTTAGAAACCAAAAATACTATCAGGTGACTTTATTTATAAATTAACCATCCAACTATTTACACAAGTGGCCTGTAAAACTACAAATATTACAAATAAACATACCCTAGAAGCTCTTTTATTGCTAAATATTTATAAAACAACTAAAATATTTTAAGCAAACTATTTTCCAGAAAAAATTATTTCCATGAATTCTCCAAAACCACTCTGTAAAATTTCAAAGGAATGTTCCTAGAACTTTCCACATCAGGTCAAAGGGAAACTTTCTTCATAAACAAAAAGGGGCACACAAAAAGAGACAAGAAGAAGGAAGTTTCTCTTCATTGTGTTCTGTATTTTAGAAAACTGTGATTATATGTTATTCATTTCTGAGATCCTGCTGAAATAATGTCATTGCCTGGCCATTGAGCCTCCATTGCTCATGAAAATTTGCTTTCTAACTAAATAGTTTGAAAGGCAGCAATTAACAAGTGCTTTATCATAACAAATTGAAAAGTTCTCATCAAGTATTGCACACCAAATATTTTCAATATTCAGTTCTACTACTTTTTAAAATAAATCACATTAACTTCTTCAACTAACCAGAGTTTTCCAAACTGCATTCTAGACACTGCAACTGGGTCTATGAGTCAATAGTGTAGATTTATGGGCCAGGAGGATATATTATTTTTAAAGCTCCACATGTCTTTGTCTAAGATTGCATGGGAGTTCTGTTTCAGTAAGGCAAAATGCTCCCTTCACTAAAACAAAACTCCTATAAATAAATACGCTGCTATTTATGTGCATCCTGTATATAAGCATTTTTTTCAGTTGCAAGCAACTTAGGTATATGCTACTTAGGTAGCATGATACGTTTTCTGTTATGCATGTCTCTCCATGCATGGGAGAATACTGCCTGCATTTCACTTAAACATGCTTTTGATGGCAATTCTGTAGTTCAGGGCATGTAATCAAGGCACAGACAACACACATCTGATACCATCACTGAGGAGAAAAGACCCCAACAGCCACAAAACTTGCTGCTAATCTCTGTGTGAGTGTATCAAGAAGTGGCCAGGGCACAGACAGGCTGAGCATACACTGAAGCCATCTGCATTGCTTAGCTGCTTGCTCTTCTGCTCTCAAGAGGGTGGGTCCTGGGCACAGCACCTGTCCCTTTCCCTGGCAATGTCAGGCACAGCTCAGGGACAGCCAAAGACAAGGACTACTCCATTTTAGTTCAGTTTAGGGGCAGCCACCCCGCTTTGGTGTGACATTGGCTGTGTGGTTACGACAATGTGCTGTGCCTTTTAAATGCATTTGGCCTCATAACTGGATGCAGAGACCCTGAACCCATTTATTTACTAGTACAGGCATTGCATTCCTCTCGCCCCTCAGCCTCTCAGCAAATACAAGAATCAGAATTTGCTCATCTGTTGCAGACTACTTTGCTTGTCAAAGAAGTCTTGCCTGGTCTGTTTCTGTACCACATCTTCCATGGATGGGTGGTTTTCAATCACTGTTAGGCAGAAATTGTATCTCTGAACACAGCTGTGCTATGTGCAGCCACCTGACAACAAGTTTCAGCAGCATTAAAGTATTACTAGCCTAGGATCCACAGAAAATGTCCGTCTCCTGCTGCTGAGATGGAGTAATTGGCCCATCAGGGGTTGTCTGCCTTCAGGGAGATTCAGCTGATACAGCTTGATTGTTTCCATTCTCCCCTCTGCCTGCCTATTTACTCCTAGCACTTTATCCAAATTCTCCCTCTTTCTCATCTGTTTCCCATCCCAGCATCTGATCCTGAAGTTGTTTCTACTTCAGAGTTGTTTCAGGCAAGCTCTCAACAAAAGAAATAGAAGAGTTAGAT
>JANRGV010000051.1:58181934-58209804 GCA_024734035.1 Alethe castanea | reverse complement strand
TGGCCAGCAGGCCGAGGGAGCTGATGGCCCCCTCTGCTTGGCCCTAGTGAGGCCACATCTGGAGTGCTGTGTCCAGTTCTGGGCTACTCAGCACATGAAAGACAAGGAGCTACTGCAGAGGGTCCAGCAGAGACAACAAGGATAATGAGGGGCCTAGAGGATCTTTTAAGAGAAGAGACTGTGAGAGTTAGGCCTGTTTAATCTAGAGAAGACTGAGAAAGGATCTCATCAATACATGAATATCTCAAAGGCTGCAACATAATGAGGAGCAAAGGCCATAAACTAAACCACAGGAAGTTCCACCTCAACACAAGGAAAAACTTCTTTACACTGAGGGTTGCAGAGCACTGGAACAGGATGCCCAGGGAGGTCACAGATTCTCCCTCTTTGGAGATATTCAAAACTCACCTGTATATGTTCCTGTGTAACCTGCTCTAAGTGACCTTGCCTTGGATGATCTCCAGAGATCACCTCCAAACATAAAAATTGTGTGATTCTGTGGTCCTGTGAAGATATAAATAAAATGATTACTTCAAGATAAATCATCCATTTTATTTTAAAGATTAGAGATATTTTGCTATTTTTAAATTTTCTATGGAAAAGTTTCTATGGAAGAGTTCTTAGTTGTAAGGGACCTACAAGGTCCATCGAAGTCCAACTCCAGACCCTTTACAGGACAGCCCAAAGAGACATACCACATGCCTGAGAGCATTGTCCCAACACTTCTTGAGCTTTGTCAGGCTTGGTGCTTTGACCACTTCCCTGGGGAGCCTGTTCAGTGCCCAACCACCCTCTGGGTGAAGAACTTCCTGATATCCAACATAAACCTCTCCTGACAGAGTTTCATGCCATTGCTATATTCTCTAAACTACTAAGGCAAACCTCTGCTCTTCCACAAACCCATATAACCCAAATAGTCTCAGTGCCTTTAAACCCACAATACAAGTCTGTTCTTTGTTAGAAAATCTATAGAGTGATTGTTGTGATCTGTTGGTCTAAGACAGGTAGACCTTGAGTTCCCATTTCTATGAAGAAATAGCAGATGGAGAGACTACATCACAGAAATACCCTGCAGAAGACAAAAGCCAGTGAGGCTGGAAACTATGGAAAGCATAGTGGGATGCACATACAGGAATTCAAAAGCCTGGTGAGTAGGTCAAGAGCTTATCCATACCAAAAATGAAAAACAAATACTCAGCTGTCAAAAGTATTTTTGAAGTGTGACATACAGTCTGAAGAATGCTATCCCATTTTCTTCAAAATTTATTATATTTTCATGAGCCTAATCAAAATTTGTAGATCATATTGGATAATTTTAGGGTATATACTTCTATTCTCTGATTACCAGTAGAGAAAATTTGCAGAAATAATTTATTGCTTACAGTGGAAAACTTAACTATAGGACCACAAGGGTCTCCTACTCTTCTTTATGCACCTATCTATATATTTTGATATTTCATCCTACCATGGACATCACTGCAAGTATTCTATATCTTGACAGCCTCCTTAGTAACAACTCAGTGCCTTTCTGTACTTACAAAGGTATCTAATTAGAGTATTTTCTTCTTCCTGTAGTATGTTAAAGTATGGATTACCACCAGAAAAAAAAAATAACATTTTCCTTCTTCTGAATGGAGACATTTATAGTCTCAATCTGCTAACACTTACCATTTTGTCTCTGTATTGACTCTAGTTTCTGGTTTTGCAACTTCATTAAGAGGATAAAAAAAAAAAAAAGAGAGAGAGAGAGAGAGAGAGAGAGAGAGAGATGCTTTCAAAGTAAAATCATTTACACTAAAATATGGCCTAGAGTGAGATATCATAAAACTTCTCAGGAAAAATTTCTCACATTCTTCAGGAGATGAAGTCAATAGTGGTGTTAAGAAAAATTCCCCAAATCAAAGTTGCCTGTGCACTATAGCTCGGTATCCTCACATCTGTTTTTCCCCTTGGTTCCAAAGGCCAGTGCCCCCATGTTCCTCAATAACAGACTGCATCACTTTCCAACATGATTCACCAACTGCATATGTAATTCAGCCTTGTTAATATCTCATTCTTACAGTTGCAGCAGATGCCTC
Organism: Alethe castanea; assembly: GCA_024734035.1. NCBI lineage: Eukaryota > Metazoa > Chordata > Aves > Passeriformes > Muscicapidae > Alethe > Alethe castanea. The sequence goes on along the minus strand of JANRGV010000051.1, from coordinate 58,207,726 downwards.
ATATCTTCTTTTCCTTAGAAAGAGAGAATAATGGCCTTTTACCTGATTTTCCAGCCAATTTTTGCATAACCTATCTCAGAATATCAACAGAACTTTTTTTTTCCTTTCAAGGGCAGAATAATAATGTATTCTTTTATATATTTCCTCCATATGAATGATAATTTGTGCTCTGCATCCACCTCTAAATGAATTATGAATCTCTGGAATTCCTGAAAAATAACAAAGCGTGAATTTTTAAAATTTATGTTAGACCAATGACCATGTAACTTACTGAGGGAAATAAAAGATCCTGGTGTTTATAAGTACCTGAAGAAAACCTGCGAGGTCTAAAGAGATCCTATTCTAAAAGACACAAGGGAAGGCAGAAGCAATCTATCATGCCCCACAGCTTTGATAAATTGATGTTTTACACTGAGATTATGACACTGCAAGGGCATATTATCAAACATTTTGAAAAGTGTGATTTACCACAGCCCTAACAGCAACCCTACCAGGCGCTCGTTTGTACTGCCTAGCTGCATCCCGTGACATCTCTGATGATGTCATCAGCGAGTCTAATAAAAGTTCTGGAGGCATTGAACATGCTGAGATTAGAGAGATTAGAAGCAGATGTGATGCACCAAATATTGAGTAATATTACATATTTGATTGATTGTTGAACTTTGCTCATTTACAGCCAAGTTTCTGTTGCATTTCCTTCTCCTCAAGATTTATACCCTTATTTGCATGTTAATGTGCTTTGAGTCAGAGCAGATACTCCATAAGCAGATAAGGAATAAAAGCCCCTTTAAAAACAGACCATGAAATGCACTCTATGCCTGTTTGTGCAGTCTGTAAAGATAATGCTGCAGACTACACTCATAATAAGATTGATAATAAATACATTTTGAATATGACAATGTGATAATACGAAAGGTAGTTCAAGCTCCTTCTAATCTCATTCCCCCTTTCTCAGCAAGAATCATGAAATGCAGACTTGCCCTTTTAATGGGTTAGATATACCTTATCAGAATATTTAAAGTGCTCTGCCAAAGCCAATTTTAAGTGGCCAGGTGGTACTTCATGAAGAGAAACTGCATAAAATGTAGCTGAATAAAAAAGGTCTTGACAAGGATATGTTTCTTGTGGAAGAATATTAGGTACAAGACTAGAACAAGAAAATGAGATGTTAGGAAGGCTTTTGTTCTTCTGTAGAATAAATGCTGAAGCATTCAGGAGCTCTCAGTATTAAGAGCATTTGAGTTCTGCTTTTGAAAGGAAAAAGCATGGTGGTGGAAAATCGTGGATTTTCTCTTGGCTAAATGTAAAAATGGCTTCCAAAACAAACGGATTTCCTCAAATGTCAATCTGACAAATATGCTGAAATTACTTTTAGTTTAAACTTTTCAATGCTAATTTATTCCCCTTTCTCCTCTCACAGATCAATTGCATGTCTAGCTTTTGTCTGTTGTTTAATTAGATTTAGGCTTCTCAGAGTACACAGAAGAAAAAGCACGATAGCTAAACTGGTCTGGCAGAACAGAAGAGGCATTCAGTACAGCTATGCCAGAGCCTGGAGTTTCATTCCTTGCCAGATTTTCTTTCTGTGTACTTGTACAGACTGAGAGGTTGCCCTCTAAATGCTAGATTAACTCTAGTAGAAGACAAAGCTGGCTGTAACCATAGTAGAACAAGAGTTCTCAAGTTTTTTTTAAATGAAAGTTTCTATTTGCAGAGAAGAGAATGTTTTATTGAAATTCTCTTGGTATTCTTACAATACTGGAAATAACAATAAAATGCAATGTAACCTTTTGGGAGTAGAAAACTTTTTTAATGGAAAAACACCTCAAAATGTAGTAAGAATATGATGATGGGTAAATCTTTCCAGACAGTAAAATATATTCTACACAGAGAGAAATCTTTAGGATTTTTTAACCTATACTCACTTTCTACCAAAAATATTAGCAAGTTCATTTCTTTGGCTCTGTGATGTAAAAGAAGCCTGATTCAGAAAAAGGAAATATAAGAATTTCCAATGCTTTTATAAATAAACTTGGGTTCTTATTCAGAAAGACGGAAGATTTCTGAGCTTCTGGGAAATAAAAAGCTGTCCGCAGTCTTAAGAGAAATATACTATTCACTTTGAAATGACCCATGAAAATATTGCAGTGAACAGCAGCTCAGGTAAATCAACAGATAATAAATTCTTTCCCATTCCATCAGGAAAAAAATTTTGCTACTGAATATCAGATCCATAACATTTTCAGACCCTGTTTTTGGGTTTTGTCAATAAGATCTTATACAAGATGATTACTTTTTCTATATGCGTAGGAAATAACCTCTTTTAAGTTTTCTGATGAATGCTTTTATAAGGTTGCATGTTAACAAAGGTTCTGTTTCAGCCTCAGGAGAGAAAAGTTCTGCTCATTTAGGTGCTTGGAGCTGTCAAGAAGGTAGATTAGGTGCAGCACACAAAATGAATTTTTGAAAGGATCACTAGCTAAGAACAAATGGTAGTCATTAGAGAAGCCTACAGCCCCGTTCAAAGAACCTCGTTAGGCCTCCTCTGCTGACAGGCTTATCAGCTGATTGCAAAGAAAAGGTGCTCACAAAGGAAGAAATCATAGCCTAACCATGAAGAAATGCCAGTAAATCAAAAATTCTCTGATGGCCTTGTGGAAGCCCACACCTTTTATTAATCCTTACATTAGGTTTCTGAGTATGAACTTAGTGGCAAGAATTTTGTGGACTGCAAGAGAGTGAAGCCAAGAGTTGTTAGGTTTAATTTTCTTTACCTGTGTGGCCAAGATGCCCTTATCTTGCTCTAGCACTGTTGAAGCATGTAAATCTTATAGGTATATGAGTCTTGGATTGCTTCTGGAGATGTTTCTATTAAGTTTTCCTCTGTGTGCTGGAACAGATGCACAAAGGACTTCTCCTATAAGTATGCTGGCATACTTAGCTGAGTAATTAATTCACAGCAGAAAACTGTTTTTTGACAAAGGCCCTGTTGAGATAGCTGCTTCAGGCTGTATTACTCTCAAAACATCAGCTTTTGTACATTTTCTGCAACTGTATGTACATTTTGCTGCTCATGACTCATACATGTATCAATACAACACCTAAGTCTTTTCTGTTGACTTGATTAATTGAGTCTTGTTGATTTTTCAGTCCTTCAAGTTCTGCCTTAAAAGAAAAGAAATCAAGTTGGAGCTTTCAGTTATGGATGCTTGCTCACTAAATGTCACAGCAACAATTTCTTCACACTCACAGCAAGCCAGCACTTTAGAACATACTGGAAACTTTGGTTTGAGACTGGAAAAAAATCATGTAAGTATATTCCTTTCCCAACTTTTCATATTCTTTTTTCACCCTTTATAACTTTCCTCAAGATCCAGAAACACTCTCTGGATCCTCTGAAGCTGAATTCATATAGTATTGGTACTGCTAGCAATACTAAAAACATAGGCTTTAAAGTGGGTTTGCTGCTACTTAGGACTGAAGTTTGTCAGGCTTACCTTGCTTGAAATAGTTTTGACCAAAATAATTTTGACTTTTGAGCAAAGTCTGTTGCTTTTCTCTTGTTTATTTAAATGTAGCATATTTTTTTCCTAGTGAACAAGTGGATAAAACTAATTAATTTTCCTTTTACTAATCTCTGTATGGTGTAAGAATAATTTTATAAATACAGTAATTAACAGGTAGTTGTTCCTGTAAAATGAAACATTCATGTCACTGAGATAATGATGGAGTGTAGCAGAATATGGGCCTGGTATGCAGCAAGGACTTTGAGATAGGAACACCGCTGTAAAGGGATTATGAGACCAAGATGACAAGAAAATGAACACAAGCGGGCAGTGGAAATCTAGAAACTGGAAGGTTAAAATCAATTTGCAGACACGAAGCGTGGTAAAAGCAGTTTTAGGGGTAAAAAATAAGAAAAAAACAGCATAGATATAAACACTATTTAAAATAAGTTCAAATATAATTGGACCTTACAGACCAGAGACAAAAAAAGCAAGGTGTAGCACTTCTTAGCAAGTAAAAATAAACAAGACCCCAAAAGGCTCCTAGAGTACAGAAGAAAAAACTATCATGACCATACTTCTCCCAACAATGGGTTCAGAATTTTGACAGGAGACTGTACACTCCACACACATACAGATTTAAATCATTCAGCTTAGAATCCAGAAGAATACTGGAAGAGAAACCACACCACCGGCATAAAATCAAATAAGCAAAGAACAGCAAAAAACTACCTACTGGCAACATATTTGAACTGCTGGGTCCAGTTCTGGGCTTCTCAGTACAAGAGACACATGGACCAGGAGGCAGGACTGAGTTTGTCAAGGGAGCATGAATTTGATGGAGCTCCTGGAGCATCTATCCTGCCAGGAAAGGCAGAGAAACCTGGGACTGTTCAGCCTGGCAAAGACTCAGGGGATCTTACTCATTTGTGCAAATACCTCACAAGAAGAGTAAAGACAAAGCCTTCTCAGTGGTGCTAATGGACAGGACAAAAGACAACAGGCATGAATTGAAATACAGAAAATCGCAATTAAACATAAGAAAAAAATTCTTCACCATAAGGGAGACACAGGTTGCACAGGGAGGTTGTTGTCTCCATCCTTGGAGATGCTCAAAACCCAGTGGAACATGGCCCTGAGCAGCCTACCTCAGTCTGCTTTGAGCAAGCCAGGTGCTGTTCAGGGGTGCTTCACTAACTCAGCCATCCTGTGATTCTGCAATCATGTGTGAATCTATGATTCTATGAAAAGCAGAAGTGTGTGTACACTTTTTAACACTTTTCTTTCTTTATGATTTTTTTTTTATTTTTAGTAGTTATATCTGGACTAATAATAATTCACTGATGAAACTGTTTAGATGCTAATGATTACTTAGTTTACATAAAAGGTGTTTTTCTTTTCCTATAACAGGGTTTTGAGTATTTCCAAAGTGCAAATGTAGTGTACAAGGAGTGCAGTGAGTGACTGAGCACGTATTCACTAAGAGAGCTCATTTTGTTAGGGGCTATACTTGTCCTTTCTTCACTTCTATAGAGTGATTGAATCTTCTTTTTAAAGGGTTTTGTTTTAGCTTGTTGAAGGTCAGTCCAGTCACATAGACTCTTCCAGCCCTAATACAATGTGACTAGCTGACAAAGAGTTTTTATGAAGTTTGCCACCCTTATTCACAACTGGGAGCAATCATGGTAATTCTCAGGTTAAGGCAATAACTGAAACATATTTCATTAGGTTTATGTTTCCTATGCAGTACCCACAGCTACTTGGTACTTTTTTTGTGGGAAGTTTTTTGGTTGGTTGGTTGGTTGAGGGTTTTTGTCTTTTGGCCTTTTTTACTAGACTTGAAACAGGATTCCACTTTTTAATTTACAGGATTTGGGTTTTACTGACTTTATTAGCAGTAATAGTCCTCTAGTTTTGAAAACACAGCTGTCAATTACTGTGAAGCAGCTCTGAGCTGCTGATTGTTGCCTTTGGCTAGAAAGGTCTGAAAAGGTCTCATAGGATCCTCAATGAAAAAGGAAACAGACAAAAATGAGAACTTGCAAGTACCACAGAAAGAACAGGGAACTCACTGGCCAGGAAAAATAAACATTTTCAAAGCCTCATAATGAGAGACAATTTTAATTAAAATTATTATATCCTATGGAATAGAAGTCGAAGTCCATGCAATTGCTTTTTGATATTTACACAGAAATCAGATGGATTTTGTAGCACAGAGGATATCAGAAGACTACAATGAAAGATGGGAATCTCAAAAGAGAACTTAGATATGAAAAGCTGTCTATGAAAAGCTCTGGCCAGCAGATATTTTGTTGTGAACTAGCATTGGCCTCAAAGTTAACATCACATATAATTTCTATGTCATACTGAATACTATAACTCCCTTGGCAGAAAAAATAAGAGATGAGGTCAATGAGGATGAAAAAAGAGCTGCAAATATTTATACATCTTGTAAACAAAGAGTCTGGAATTGTTCCACTACTAAACACAACACAACAGATCATAATTCTGATTCAAAAGGTAATGTCATTATTCTGTCAGTCTGCTTCTGCTGATAATTCCAAATTACACTTGCAAACAGGGAAGTATTTTTCTGCCATAGAGCTTTATATTTTTTAATGTTTCATACATGTATTTTAGATTAAAATTAATATTTTCTGGTTATCAGCAGAATGGATATGCTTCTATGATATAATATATAAGTGTACAAGACATTAAAGAGCTTGTACAGGAAATGTGGTGCTGCGTAACAGCAATGATTCTAAACCCTGGTGCTTCAGTCAGCAAACAAATACTAAAATCTCAAAAAGGAGGAATTGCAATGTTTTCCTGGGGTTAAGTGGGCCAACCATCTGGTTTTAAATATGGCAAGACAGTAAAATTTGCTGTTTATATTATCATGAAAGCAAAACCAGCTGCAGTGGAACCTTCAGGTAGGATATTTGAGACAGAGACTAACCTGCCTGTACAGTGTTGGAGTGTTGCTGATGAGTCTTCTGAGAATAAAATCAATGCTCACGCAGAAGCAGTTTCTGACTGTCAGTCAGTTTCACTCTGGATAAAGCCAAGCAACATTCAGAGTACTTGCTATTACTTCTGTCAAAAACAAAACCATTGAAACTCAAAATTAATTATTGTGTTTAGTGAAATATTACATAAGCCCAGCCAGTCGCAGCAATAGGCAAAGATACCAGTTTTGGCTTCTTTCACTATTGACGTTTTTGTCACATCTCGTCAAAGGACCCAATGTCTTTGCTCCCCTGTCTTTCTGTTATAGGTCTCCTGCTGGGCTTCCATGATGAGAGTTATACTCTAATCAATCAATATCTGCTACTCCTGCTGCTGGATAAATAGTGTATCACATCACCTGTCTTCCTGTTAATTAAAGGGGATCCTGCTTGTGACATTTATACAACAGATTAAAAGATAATGTAAGAAGAAAAGGCTTTTGTTAACATGCAGCTTCAACTGAACTCTTCGCCATGGGAGTTTTCTCTAATCCAACTGCATTACATACAATATAGCAAGAATAATTAAGCTGTAAAGGAACAAAGAGTGAACTGACATGACAGCTAATGGATCCCTTACTGAACAGGGAGACTCCCTAACAGCTGGCCAAATGGAAAAGAAATCCAGTGCATTGTCTCTTCTCCCAGATTTCTCTGTTAAGCTTCTGAATATTAAGCAACTTTGTCCCCTGAGGCTTTTGCCTAAGGAAGTAAACATCCAGGATTGTTCTCTGTAACTGAAACAGAACTACTCACACCATATATTGAATATCTAAACCCTTGAAAATAAGATGACCTCAATAAACAACTATTTCAAATGTCCCTAGTCTTTTTTAATACTGGAAACTGGTACAGTAAAAGCATTTAAAGTTTTGCCCTCTTTCTATTGATGTTAGTATGTAACATCATAAAGAATAAAAATTCTGAGGCTAGGAGAACTTAGCTTTAGCATGCACTTTTCACACAGTGAAAAGCAATGAACTCCTATTTGCTGAGATGTCTATTTCACATACATAGCACAGAAACTCAGTTTCAACTTTTTCAAGAGTTTGCAAGGAATGGAATGACTTATAAGAAAGATTCCCAGTTTTACACTTAAATATGGAGAATCTCTGGTTTCTTTAAAGATAGTGAAAATCAGTAATTGAAACTGAGAAATCGTCTTCAAATTTCTTTTCTGATGTAGTGAGATTGCACTGTAATGTTTAGTACATCACAGCTCCTAGGTGTGCACATTGTGAACCAGACACTTTCAGACATATGGAACAAGTAAATATGAGCAGAATATTTTTATGAGTTCCTCTTGCATGCTTTTTGTCCCGAATGCTTTCTGAACATAAGGACTATCTCAAGATGAATTAATTTTTCTCCCTTCCTATCACTTCTATAGTCTTACTGAGCTCAGCATGTCAGAAAAATAGATGGGCTAAAAGGAACAGTAACAAAAGACCCAAAAATCCCACAGATTCATGAACTGTCTACATTTTCCATCTATAGAAGTCTTTATATGGCTAATGTGCCTGATATTTTTCCTGTTCTGGCACTGGCACAGTAACCCCTTCTCATGTCTCCAGAGGTGTTTGCATTCTCAAAGAATTGGTAGATCTTCAAGGTCCTGGACCAGTTAATAGGCTGTGCTGAAGGCTTTTGACAATGCAATTCATCAGATGATCCAAGTCTTCATTTGAAACACTCTGAGAATTACTCATATAGTGACAGGTATTCAACAAATTCTTCCCCTGTCAAGTGGGCACTGTAATCACAGAACTCATGAGAAAAAAGGAAAGATATTCATCCCAGGGAAATTTTATGATCATATCTTTAAAAGAGATTCAGGTCCCAGTTGAAGATGGGCACTTCTGTCAGTCTCAGAAAAGGTTTTTAGTGTCTTGGAAATAAGAACAATTATTTCTACCACCAGCATTTCTTCTCTGCTTTCCTGTGGTTAATTGTGTCTCATTAGTAAAAATAAGGCTCCCATACTCGTGTATCTAATTCCTGAGAACTCCTCAGGCAGAGAAGCAATGTACCTAAACGCTAGGTTTTGCTACCACAAATTCCTCTGGGAATCTTTACCTTAACGCCTGCTGCTGCTTTATGATGAAGAATGATGCTTCATGGCACATCATTTTGGAGATTCTCTGGATGTCAGTGGAACTTGTCCCTAAACAGCCTGGCAAACCACCAGAGAGATGCTCTACCTTGTGCCTCTCTTCCAGTTTGCAGTATCAAGTTCATGACAAGTCATCCTAGAATTAAAAATTATTATCCTCATTATATGATATTTCTTGGAGTGGGAAAACAAACATGTAAATGCTGAACAATTTCTGGTAGAGAAGAGTACAATACATGACCTGTTTGGGCTTGGAAGCACACTTGAACTACCCATTTGCAGTGCATAAATCACAAATCTCTGTCGTGGTATTGACTGATATATTCAAGCAGATTTTGTAGCGCTCTCTAATATTTCAGGCACAGCTGAGCTTTATTGAATTTTCTCAAGTATTCAAAAAATTACTGAAAGCCTGAATGAATGCAAAGTAGCACAAGCAGTCCCCATCAGATGGTTACCAACAGTGTGACAGATATATTAAGCAAAGATAATTACTGCTTATAATCCAAGAGACAAGATTTTTTTGGTGCATATGTTTGTTCATGCAATGATTACCATGTATAAGAATAAGCATACAAGGCAATAACAGATTTCTTCCCTTTGGGAATGTTTGTGGGTCATATTACAATAAAAAATGAGTTGTTTTTGCACATGTACATAAAAATGCCACTTGTTATGTAAATTCAGTCTGCCCAACATTAACTTACCTCTGTTATTGAAAAACACTTTAACATAAGGCCCCCAGGTCTATACTGTGGGGGTGCACTTGAATGACTTTCCTATCATTCACATAAAAATAAATTAATTAAAATGGAAGTGATCATGAATCAAGTCTATGAAGAAATTTTTATCCACATAAACTGTCTTAATGTAACCTAATTTATGCAGAAACTCTATCTAATTACCATAGCACATTGAGATTTCTGAGATGGCACAAACATTTGAAATAAAGCAGAGTGATTATCTAATTAATGTTTGATTGTAACTATCAGTTACTGTCTATCATTGTCAAGTCTCTGGGCGCATACGCCTCCTTTTTCCTTGTCCAAACATAAAAGTTCCAAAGACTTACAAAAGGGTTTGGGATTTTTGGAAGGGTTTTTTGGTTTGTTTTTTTAAGAACACACAGGAAGGCAACCTCAGAGAAAAAGAAAAACCTTCTTTGTTCTGCTAATCCACAATTCAGGGAAGTCCCAGATATTTGGCTTTGACTAGTCTTTGGAGTGGAGCTGTGCTTTCAAATTTTTAAATTCCTCTCCCACAGGATCATTTAGTTTCTTTGCTAAGAATTTCAAAATAAATTTTAACTTTTTCTATTTAAAAAAAAAAAACATTATGTACTTGTTTACTCTAATTAAAACAACTTTAGACTGTAATATGCATTAAATATGAAGCTAGGGCTTCAAAACAAACCAAACATTATGAAACAGTAACTTAAACAATTTGGTAGAACAATTTTAAAAATATATTCAATTTCATTGTTTTTTTAGATTGCTGGGTTTTATTTTAATTATTATAAAATATTTTATAAGGGAGAATGTGAAAGCAATTTGGTTTAATATGTTATAAAATATATATAGTCTGGTTTTATTTAATTAACTCCCTATAATTAATAACAACAGTGGTTGAGCCACAACTCTTGAGACAAGTGGTGAAAAAGAGACTCATGAGACAAAACTAGAATTCAAGGTTCTACTCCGGGCAAGATGTTGGCTGGTTAATATTAATGTTTTCCAGGTGTGCAAAGTCTTATTTGTTATAAATGTCTGGATACAGCTGAGCTGCTGAACAGCGCTTGAGGGCCTGTACTTTAGGAGGATTCAAAAACTGCATTTTCCTCCAATCTAGTCAGGCAGATAAGAAATGCCCTACACAGATTTGCAGGTAGCACCAAACTGAGGACATTGTGGGTCACCACCTCGTTTTAAAACAGTGCCAAGAATGCACACTTCAGTTGAAGGAGGTAGAGGCTTAACCTGCTTCTTCTTGAAAATGTTCATATCCATTGCTCCATTCCACCAGAAGGAAAGCTCAACACATGAGCCCATGAGCTATTCTGAATTAGGGTGTTTTACACACACCTCTCGTTATGTCCCACTCATGTATAGCTGTTGGCTGATTTCTGGGGTGTCTACCCAAAGGGACCTCATACTCCCCATGCTCATACAAGTTGCTGCATAGTCAGATAAGAAGTCCATCTAACACAGAAGCCTGCTTGCCACACTAGCCATGAACTGATACTCTGAGAAAAGTAACACAAAAGATGTGTAAGGCTTTTCTTAAATACTTTCCTGCTCCAACTATTTTCGACATAAAAAATTAATGTAGTCATTTACCACCTTTTAGATCATAGTCAGTCACTTTTGTGACTGTAGATTTCTTAAAGAAAAAATTGCAGAACTAAAAAAAATATACCTTACTGAGCTAAGCCATTAAAATACTAGAAAATAAAATCCCAAGGGTTCAGTGAGCCCCTCTTCAATATGTACATTCTGATATGCTCATGTCCATGCTGCACTGAAAAATGAGTGATGAATGGAAGCAAACAGTAATTATTCCTCTCAATAAAGGAGTAGCTTGAAGTACATTAATAATTACTGACCCATCTAATATTTTACCTACATCAGGTAAATTATGAGCAAGGCAAATTACTAGGATGTCTTCTCTGTAATCAAGAAGAATATTTGGTGACAGTGTTTATTATTATCCAAACCATCTTCACTGAACAACTGCACTAATGACAAATTATATTTATATTGGTATTGATCACACTTATTATTAACCATGACAACAGTAATATTATTAGTATTAATCACAGCTGTTGTTATGTATTTGCATGGTACTTGACAAACACTTGCTTAAATACCTCGAATACGGTTTTTTCCTTTAATAAATCCAATAATATTCAACATAATCCATCCAATATCTACCCTAAAGAATTTACAATCAGATTAAGAGAGAAAAACCAAATAAAGACTGATAATTTGGGTAACAGATTATCTGAAGAACTACTGGAAAATTAGGAAGAACACCTGGAATAATTTTGAGATTTAATAGAGAACTGGAGGAAAATAAAAAAGCTCACAAATAAAAAAAACAACCAAACAATAAGAACTATAGCAGAAAGAGAATAGAGAATGGTAGGAGCAACAAAAACAAAACAGGAAGAAAAGGAGAAAAAAGAGACTAGGTGGGGATACAAAGATGATAATTTGCCATTTCAGCTAGCCAGAAGCTAATTTACTACCACTGTCTGTATAAACACAGCCCCTGCAAATGGTGGGTACTTTTAGTTCATTCATTCATTCTCTGGTGCACTCACTATAGGCTGAACACACAGATATACAAGATGTTGACCTGCAGCAACTTGTAATTGCTGATTAGCTGTCCTGCATCTTGCATGTATGTCTGACCTTTCAGAGGCTTTGGACACCCCTTCATGCTGCTGATGACCCTGCACCTCACAGCATGAACTGTGTGGCCATACCCACAGGGTAATCAATACAGTAAGTTAATGTGGCTAAGATAACACCTACCAATTTCTCCACTGTGGACAGGTTAAAAGGTTTATATAACCAAGGAACAAACACGGCACTTGTTCAAATAAAACATTTGTTTTCCTCAGTTTGGCAAAAGTTTTAAAGTATACTTCCTCTGCAATTTTACATTCCCACCCTACAGAATTACAAAACCATAAAGTATGCTATATTGGAAGGGATTTCTGGAGGCCATCCCACTCCTGCTCAAAGCAAGCCAAATTAAGCAGGTAGCAAAGGGCCATATTCAGTGAGAATGTATCTCCATAGATGGAGAATCCATACCCCCTCTGCACAGCCTGCTCCAGTATGTGACCATTCTCACAGTACGAAATTTTCCTTCTCTCTAATAATATTTTTCAGTATTCCAACTTGTGTCCAGTGCCCCTACTGAACACCTCTGATAAGAGCTTGCCCCATACTCTCTCTTCCCTGTTATGAGGAAATTATAGGCAACAGTAAGGTCTCCTCATTACTTGTTCTTCTCAAGGCTGAATACACTTAACCCCCACAGTCTCTCCTTTTACTCCAGGTGCTGAGGTTCCCTCACTGGCTTGCTGATCTCAGTAGGCCAACGTCTTTTTTGTACTGGAAAGCTCAAAACTGGAATGAAATGCAATTTTGCAAGTGTTAGATACATGGCATTAATCACTTGCCTTGACCTGCTGCCTACACTCTGGTTGCCCAGTATGAGGCTGTCCCTCTCTGCTCCAAATGCACAGCACTGATTTATCTTGAACTCCCTCCCCACTAGGACCCTCAGGTCTTTTTCTACAAAACAGTTCTACTCCCCACCTTCTCAGGTGCAGAACTGCACTTGTCTTAGAAAACAAATGAGCACCCAAACTCACCAAAGTTCTGGGTATTTCTAGACAGTTGTTTCATAGAGCTTTGAATTGAAAACTACACTGTCATGAGTAGAGCTCATAAGCAGAAACCAGAACTTTCTAAAGTACAATTTCAATACAATTTAAAAAACAATGAGGTTTTAAGCAAGTTTAAGGGGATATTTTGGCTTAATTTAAGTACCATAATTAGAAATTAAACCACAAAATTGATAAATGAGAACATTAATTTACTGTATACTGCCATAAATGCAAGACTTTCCTATCTGTATAAATAAAGTCCAAAAGAATTTTGGTGACTCCAAAACAAAATCTTGGTGGGGGGGGGAACCCACCAAAAAAAAAAACCCAAACAAACAAACAAAAAAAGCTATTAGAGGAAAAAAAAACGTAAGTATATTGCCTCACCTTGCACATGACCAAAACTCCCAGGCCTCTCTGAGTCATCTCTTGGTTGCTCTACTCACAAGACTCAAGATTCAGATGTAATTGCTTGCAAATTCTTGAACTGGAAATGGCATCTAAATAACACAGTAACACCAGCTTTCCAATCTGCTTGTAGAAATATGGACCATAAAGTATGAGTTTGGATAAGTAGATCTCTATGGCACAGATGAAGGCATGATTTTATCCACAGGTATGGGTATATCCATGGATATTGATGACTTTGTGCTATGTACTCATTAGCATGACCAAGATCATGGGCTTTGGAAGAAAATGGTTAAGCAGCCAAACTTCGCGTAAGGAGATACTTGATTTTAAGAAGCATAGACAGACATGGAAAATACTTCAGGTGCAATACACAGCTATAGAAAAACAGAATAGCTTTGGTTGGAAGGAACATTTAAAGATCATCTAGACTAACAACCCTGAAATAAGCAGGGACAACTTCAAGCAGATCAGGTTGCTCAGAGCTCCATCCACCCTTACCTCGAATGTTTCCAGGGATGCAACATCCATCACATCTCTGAGCAACTTGTTCCAGTGTCTCACCACCCTCATCCTAAAAGAATGGATTACTTACAGCTAGTCCAAATCTACTCTCTTTTCATTTAAAACCATTACCGTTTGTCATGTTACTACAGGCCCTGATATAAAAGGCTTGTCCCCATCTTTCTCATAAGCACTCTCCAAGCACTGAAAGGCCACAAAAGGGTCTTCTCAAAGCCTTCTCTTCTCCAACTTGAAAAACCCCAACTGTCTTAACCTGGTCTCATAGCAGAGGATCATATAATCCATCCTTCTGACCATTTTTGTGGCCCTCTTTTGGACTCAGTCCAACAGATTGATACCCTTCCTGTGCTGGGGACCCCAGAGCTGGATGCAGAACTCCAGGCTGGGTCTCAACAGAGCACAGCAGAGGGCCAGAATCACCTCCTTTGACCCACTGGCCACACTTCTTTCTATGCAGCCCAGGGTGGGATTGGCTTTTTGGGCTGCAAAAACACATTGTCAGCTCATACCATCTTTCATCCACCAGTATCACCAAGTCCTCAGCAGGGCTTCTCTCAGTCCATTCATCCCTCAACCTGTACTGATACCAGTGTTGGACTGACCCAGGTGCAAGGCTTCTCAAGCTTTTCCAAGTCTCAATCAGGTCCCAGGTTCTATATGCAAATATGCGAAAAAATACAAATTCAAGCTGAGAAATTTTAGAAGCCAAATACTCATTTCAGGGGGTACTCTGAATTCCATAAGATGTAAGCTTTGATATATTTCTAAGGCCACCCAGCCCTGAAACTATAAAGATCAATAGATCTTGACTGAGTTATAAATTCACCAAGGCTATGCACTTATGAGCCATGTAGTTCTTCTACGAGGAGTTAGTATGAGCTATTGCAACTCCTGAACCAACACTATAGTGGAAATAACAATAAATGTTCTCCTAGCACAAGATTTTTCCTTTCTCATTGATGTGCATTTATTGAAAAAAATTTTGAAGGTCTCAGGCTGGGAACTAATATTGCTCCCCTTCTGCCCATCAATTCCCTCTAGTATTCATTATCCAATATTTTACATTATCCAATATCCAATACATTATCCAATATTTTTAACTCTTACACAGCAATTTTGCCTAAACTGCAACAGCATCACAGCTGACCATTTCAGAGTCACAGAAAAGCATATAAATTCCTTTGTCAAAGACTAACAATTCCTAGAGTGAGATATATATATATATATCTCACAAAAAGGGCAAAAGTATGGTGTAGTCCTTTTACCTCCCAAGCATCCAAATGCTAAATTGGTTAAAACACCTTTTGGTCCAGCATGAATGAGACATTATTTACTAAGCCAACAACAGATAAAAACACATGCCCATGCTCTCAGTTCCAAGCCTGACCATGAGTAAAAATGTGGAAGGCATAGTCATTTATCCACCTACTCAGATTAAATCACTGGACGAAGTATCATTGCAATTTATTTCTATGGTGCCTAAGATTTCATTACGGCCAGTGAAAGGAGAGCTCTCAGAGCTCAGCCTAAACCTGATCGCCTGCCCAGATGAAAAGCTGCTTCAGCTGCATTACCTGTATTAATTAGATCCCCCTTAACTCTACAATATGTAGCTCACATATAGATATCTGCACTGCAGAGACCTTGTAGTCAGGAATCTGAACATGGAACTGAACCCTAATTTCTTTCTTCTCTCATTAATTTTTTCTAACAAGAACTAAAGTCCAATTTGTTGGTACTCTCCTACATAAAAATATTACCATATCGAATCCAGTTGACATTTAAGCAATAGATTAGAGTTGAATTCACCTCAGTTTTAAGTTTATGCTACTTATATATCAACAGATGAGAGATCCACTGTAGACTCTCTTAGTACTCTTATAGCACCATTCCCTTGATCTGTTTTAGAGAGACATTTTGGGATGAGAACAATTATGTTTATTTCTTGACATTATTTATAAGACATTTGAGGATAAATAACTCAAACCTAACCACCTATAGCCTGCCAATCACAAATATCAAATGGCACTGTAAACATTTCCTCTGTTCCATGATAAGAAATGAAGCACTGAGAGAGCAAGATCACACAATGAACTTATGCCTTTAATTTACAGCCCGCAAAAGAGTTAATTGTGGTGTCATTGTCTTGTTCATAACTGAACATAGCTAATCTGCAGCTTCCTGAGGATTTAACTCAAGAGAAAAAATGAGACCAAGTCTGGATTTTCGTACTAGTGCTTAACCATAAACCAAGCAGAGCAGTACTGTGAAATACTGAATAAGATATGGTTAGACATGTTTTGTGTCCTTGATAAGAGCTTTCACTTTAGTTCAGTAGCCAAGCAATTTGAAGCTAAACCCCTTAATTTTCAAGTTTTGAATCATAAATCTAACTAGGAAAGGGCAATACTCTTCCACATTAAAAAAAAAAAACAAAAAAAAACAAAAAAAAAACAGCCAGTAAAAGACCACAGCAAACTCACAGTCAACAGATCTTAACGCAGGCAACTCAGCAGCTTGGAGTGGCTGAGGAGACTGACAGAAGCTTTCTCCAAAGTGTCCTTTGTGAGAGCTGTCACCTTGTCTGTCATCAGCACTGAGCATCATATAACTGCATGCGGCACTCTTGGTGGGGGGGAAAAATGCACCAGCTGAAAATACCATTCCTTCCAAGTCTCACAGCTGCTTTGCTTCAGAAAATCACAGAGGTAAAGGTCTCCTTGAAAGCCATAGTGTAGAGAGAAAGGCAAGTGTCAGGCAGGCATAGTTCCACCAGGGAGAGGCCAGAAAGATATAATCTGGAAAGCTGGTCAGGGATTTGCCTAGAAGTGTGAAAGCTGCCGGACCCCACTTCCAGCTGTGCCTGCATTGCAGTGGGCACAGCCGATAACGGGCATCAAAGACAAACTTCACAGCATCCTGACTCTGTTCCTGGGCCAAGTCCCAAATATGGATCACAGCAAAGCCTGGAGGCAATTTTGGCAACAAGCTGAAAATTATCCCAGCAGGCTGCCACCAGCTGAGTATTGCCAGCCTATACACTATTACTGCTGCTTTTTCTCCATCTTTGATGTGCACCTTGTGCTGAGTACTTCAGGCTTATCCAGCAGTGTCTGGGTTGCAGACAGGGTTTTGGTAGGGAAGCAAAATGGAGGAAGCATGACAGAAAAGCCAACACAATTCAGCATGCATGGTGGACAGTCATGGCACCAAATGCACATTTAATGCTTTTTACCTAAAAAGTGCACCAAGATAAGTGCATTCCTACAGCACATGATCAAATTGTATTTTGCCATGTTTATGTCTTTGATGTCTCTTTCTTTTATGTCTTTGATTCTTTTTACAAGGTGAGCCTATCCAATATAGTGTTTTTAAACACTTAATGCATTGTGAGAGGCAGGAAAAAAAAATTGGTCTAGGGATATATATTTGGGAAGAGAATGTGAAGATATGTGAGTAAGTGCTGTTTTACAACCCACATCTTACGCCTCCTTTTCAGCTGTTGAGTTGCTTGTTGTTTAACAAAACAGCAACACTTCTGGGACCTGAAATGGTGTCAGTGGGCATAGATTAATAAAAAATACAACATTTGATAAAGAAAAAGGAAAAATAGCTAACCCTGATATTATACTCTAAAACCTTACTCTATGCACATTTTATCCTCTTCCAGTGCACCTACTTTGACCTTTTGCTTTTGAACAAAAGCAGAAAATTCAATCTGAAAGATTCCTAGGCCATTGTCTTACAAATATGCAGTCTCCTCAGCAAATATCATTATATTTACTACTCTACAGGCTTGGCTTTTGTTCAGGAATGATCCAGTCTTTAACCACAACTTTATTATTTACTCCATTCTGGAAAAAGAATAAATAGCTGCTCTTGCAAGAATAGCAAAGCGATCACAAGTGGTTGAGACTACTTCATTTTAAATATGCTAAAATTTAAACTGGAAATATTTTATAGAAGTATCACATATATTAGTAGCACCACATTTCTTAGACCAGTTATACTAAATTAATAAGGCATTTCCCAATGTTTTCAAGAAGAAATTAATTTCCTTTTTTATTTTACCTGAGGAAACCTTTCAGTCATAAATATCCCTTGTAAATTTCTGCTCTAATCTGTATTTAGTTATGGTTTTGAACTCAAGTATTAGTGTCAGGAGAGTATAGCTCAAAGTGACGATACGTCTCAGGTGAAAGACATGTAATAGTGCTCATTAATGTGAGAGGATTATCTGCTCATTTTTAGACTATTAAAGTAGAAAAAGGATTGTCTAATGCCAACCTTCTTTTTTAATAACTTGAGATAATATTCACATAATTTGAAGATAAAGTGAATCACTCTTCTTTGTCAGTATAAATCACTGTAACATATACTTTTTTCCAGAGAAAGAAAGAGAAAAGAGAAAAATTATGCACAGAAAGATCCTTGCCTTCTGGAAAATCTAGTTCAAATTCCTGGAGCCTTTTTTCTCTATAGTGTTAATCACCTTGATTGGTATAGAGCAGTATCTCTCAAGAGTACCCTGTAGGTACTATTTGGCCCACTGACTCTTTACAGGGGGTTTAAAAGTATACTGCAATTAGAGGATGAAATTCTGCCTTAATAAATGCAAAATTATGCCCACAGGAAAATCAATCTTAAACTGCATGAAGCATGATGAGTTCTGAACTTGTTAATTACCACAGAGGAAAAAAAAAAAACTATCTCTGCACTACAATGGATAATCTAAGAAAATTAGATTAGCTATAGCTACCACACAGGAAAGCAAAACTACTAAAATTATTAGGAATGGGAAAGGTAACACATCAGACAAAAATGTTATTTCACCATTCAATTCTGTGATGCACTTGCATCTTGCAAATCTTGTGTAGCTCTAATTCTCACATCTCAGAAAGGAATATAGTAACTTTAGAAGATTCACGAAGAAAGCTGAAAATTTTGTCAAACAGTTGTGGTAGGTTGCCTCTGTCAGCAGCTGAGCACCCACTAGGTCACACACCACCACCTCCAGTGGGAGAAGGGAGAAAATCTGAGCAGCAAAAGCTGAGATAGCATGGACCAAGATAAAGACAGCTTAATAAGTGAAGCAAAGCTGCACACATAAAATAAGAAATTCACCTACAAATGGGCGTTCAGCCATCTTCAGGAAAACAGAATCTCTGCACGCTTAATGGTTACTTGAGAAAACAAACTCCATAGCCATGAACCCATTCTTTCACAAGCTTTTATCACTGAGCATGATGCCATATGTATGGAATATCTCTTTGGTCAGCTGAGATCAGCTGTCCCAGCTGTGTCCCTTCACAGTTTCTTGTGCTCACCCAGCCTCCTCACTGCTGGGATGGGGTGAGGCAGCAAAGGCCTTGACTGTGCAAGAACCCAGCAGCAGCAGCTAAATCATCCCTGTGTTTTCAATCCTGTTTAGATCGCAAATTTATGGCACCATACATGCTGCTGCGGAGAAAAATTAACACTAGCTCTGTTACATGCAATTTAAAAAAGGTCCAGTATAGGAAATGATCAAATAAACTAGATCATCAAGTTGATGATCAAGAGGATAATTCAAAGTAAATAAAAAAGGAATACTTTCATACAGTATGTATTTAACATATTGAATTAGTTGCCACAAGTTGTTGTGGGATCCAAATTTTACATCTTTTTACAAAAAAAAATTAAAAAATATTTTAAAAAAGAATAAAAAAATAAATACAAATCCAGTAGTCATTAAATGCAACTGCAACTTGTTCAGGTACAGATTTCCCTACAATTACAGGTCTGCACAGGCAAAAGGAACATATATGGGAAGAACTCCCATGCAGATCTCCATATTTATATACTGGCACAAAAGTATATCCTTTTGAAAAATTTGGATAAAATACTCCTCCCACTTTCACATATTAAAGATTGCAGTTTCTTTTAAAAACGTGAAAAAATAATAATTTTTAAAGCAATCCAGAGACGTCCATTGCAATAACTTTTTAGAACAGATAAGGATGTTTTCTTTCTCACCTGCTTATCCCATTAGTCTGCAAACCGATCCAGAGATAAAACACACTTATGCCATTCCAGGTCTATCTCATTCTTCTTCTTCTTACCTCTCCCTTTCTCTGTGAAATACCAGTTTGCTATCATTTTTATTTTCACATAGTTACCTGGAGCTAATAAGAATTATGCTCTTGCAAGAGCCCAGATGAGAAAGGGCATATGAGTTCCCTGTATAGCAGCATATGACATTGATGCAGTGGACTGCAAATAACATTGAAAAGTTTGAAGTGAATGAACTGAAAAAATCTTAAATTTCTTTCTGATTTGGTGATTTCAGCAGTTACATGTAACAGGGAAAACAAAAACAGTAAAGGTCTTAGTCTCATAGAAGTCAATACTAATTAATTCATGAAAGTCCTACGACCTATACTGACCAGGATATCAAACAGTGACTTCTGACCTTAAAATATTTGAAGTTCATGGCCATTTTTTATTTTTATAAACTAAATTGATGTGATTGTTCTGTCTCACACCAGTTTCATCACAGGCCTGATTGCAGCTACAGTCCCTAAATATAGTTAATATATTCCCTTTTGAGTGGATTTTTAGCTGCCTGAAGTCCATCTATACCGACCTTGTTACTGATGGCCCAGATTGAACCCTGGTTACTAGGACAAGTTTGGGAACTGGCTCGTATCAAGGCTCTTTGTATAATGCAATCCCCCACAACAAACTACTCTTTCTTCCATGCCCAGATTTTTACTGCTCAGTTTCCTGCTTGGAATTCATGACTGAATTAACTTGTGGGCTGTGGAGATTATTGGCAGAGTTGTGTCTCTGAAGGAAAACAAGAAGTAAACCAACTTGACAGTGTTATATCCACCTACTGAAATCCCATTCCTACCCAAGCTAAGAAGGTCTTACTGATTTTAATAAAGGAAGTCAACCATCTGATTGCTAGTGATCATTTGGTAACCTTCAGAGTACTGACTTATGAACACAAGGTCATTTGTTTAAGCACAGTCTTGAGTAAGAATGACCAAAAACCACTGCATGTATGTTATTTTATAAATCATAATACTAACTGTGGTTACCAATCCTGTTCCATGCAAAGGACTGCCCACATCCCATAAACAAACATTATAAAGCACATCTCTTCTATTAGACTCAGTACACATATCAAAAAATTAGTCATTTGATTCAGTTGTCTCCCTTCTCCAGATTAAGCATAAAAGATATCACTTGCTCTCAGGAAACTCCCACCTTCAATGCTGCATTCAGCTCTGGGGTCTTCAGAAAACGAAGGACATCGACCTTTTGGAATGAGACCAGAGGAGAGACACCAAGATGATCAGAGGGGTGGAGCAGGTCTCCTGTGAAGAAAGGCTGAGAAAGCTGGATTCAACCAGTGTGGAGAAGAAAAGGCTCTAGGGAGAGGTTAGAGCAGACTTCCAGTACCTAAAAGGGGCTTTCAAGAGAGCTTGAGAGGGAATTTGGACAAGGGAATATAGTGACAGGATAAGGAGGAACTGAAGGAGAGTAGGTTGAGATTAGACATTAGGAGGAAATTTTTTATTGTGAGGCACTGGAACAGCATGGATGCCGCATCCCTGCAAGTGTTCAAGGCCAGACTGGATAGGGCTCTGAAGAACCTGAACTAGTGGAATATGTACCCTGACCATGGTAGGGGTGCTGGAACTAGATGACCTTTTAGGTCCCTTCTAACCCAAACCATTCCAAGTTTCTACAGTATTCTAGAAAAACCCAACCAATCATAATTGTTACTTTATCCTCAGTACAGAAAATATCCTCCTTTTTTGCTACTGTTTAGGCAGTGTTTTCCTAAAACATTAAATATCTTTTAAAATAAGCTGACACCAAATGTTTTGAGGAGAACATAGTAATAATGCAAATATTATATTGTTTACTTTGTTTTTAGTTCTTCATATATTTAAATCTGTTTCTCCTCTATTTAATTCTTATCTAGGCCAATGTAAAGTAAATCTTACAGAGCTTATTCACTCTACCTGATAATTTCCATTTAATATTAATGCTTTGGCATACAGAACCACAGAAATAAAGGCCAAAAGGGACCTGTTAGGTCATTTAAACTGACTGTCTGCATATGAATGGTGATTATATTTGATCTTGTTATTTTCAAAACTGAACAAAAAGTTTGCATATGACTATGGCATATCTTCTTGAAAAGTCCTAATCTGAGGCACTGAAAATATAGCTCATGATGCTTCTCTCTCCCCTGCAGCTGGCAATCCTGAGCATCAGATTGTTGCTATGTTCTTCAGCATAGGGTCATGATTTTCTGCACAGCTACAGTGGAACGGGTGGGAAGTATCTCTAGGCTCCCACGTGACAGGTAGAAACAGCTGATTTGACCCCTTCAGGTACTACAGACAAACGAATCTCTGGTTCTCTTGATATTTGTTATCATTATATATGTTAGTGAATCAGAATGCTACTGTTCCTGCCACTCCAAAAAGGTAGAGTTTTTAAATGCAGATTATGAGCTTTGCATCATCCTCGTTTACCTGTGGCTCTTCAGTAGCCAAAGTTATGTTCTTGCATTGTTATTGGGATATGCAGCAGATGGCATTTGGGGATTGTCCCTGTGCTTGGTGTTTAGTGGCTCTTCCAAAGTGCTTCAGGGAGTGTGCACAGGGAGGTGTGTTAATATGAGATGTGGGACTCTGGAGCACCATGTCCATAGCACTTAGGCTATTCCACAGGTAAACTTGAAGACCCATAACCCTGTCCTGGGTCTTGCACAGTGAGCCTTTGCAGTTCTGCACTTTTGTAAAACAGGGACACACACATTTAAAACTATTTTTGGACTAGGAAAAAATTCAGACCTGAAGGTATTTGCTGTCATCCTGACAAATCAGTGCCTACACTAACATTTTCTCTTCCAGTCCTTTCAAGTGAAATTAGCTAATTCAGCAAAAGTTCAGTTTTGATGGTACAACTGTTTGTATAATGGAAGTTTCTGCTGTCAACCAAAGATCACATCCTTGATGATGATCACTGTGCTGGCAGATGCTGCTGTAATAGACACAGAATAAACTGCATACACTGTGAAGTGCTTTGACAAGCGTAAATAGTCTGGGCCTAAATGTCTGTATTGCAATTGAAAGAGTACTTGGGCTTGAAAAGCATTTAAACATTTTCAAAAATATTACCTGGTATCTCATGACAAAGTGTTTTGGTTTAACTCCAACTGGCAACTAAGCACCACACAACTGTTCACCTACTCCTCATGCATCAAAATGAGAGAGAAAATGAGAAAAGCAAAAGTGAGAAAACTCATAGGTTAAGACAAAAACAGTTCAATAGCTAAAGCAAAGCTTTTGCTTTTTGCACAAGCTAACCAAGGAATTAATTAATCACTTTCCATGAGCAGACAGATGTTCATCCCTCCCCAGGAAAGCAGGGCTCCATCATGTAATAGTGATTTGGGAAGACAAATTCCATCATTCCAAATGTCTCCCCCTCCCTTCTTCTACCCCCAGCTCTATACTCTGAACATGATGCCATATGGTCTGGAATTTCCCTTTGGTCACTTGGAGTCAACTGTCCTGGCTGTGTCCTCTCCCAGCTCCTTATGCACACCCAGCCTTCTCATTGCTGAGGTGGGGTGAGAAAGAGAAAAGGCCTTGAGGCTGCTCATCAGTAACTAAAACATCACTGTGACATTAACACCATTTTGGCCACAAATCCATAACATAGCTCCATACCAGCTACTCTGAAAGCACCTAACTCTATGCCAGCCAAAACCAGCACACACAGTAAACCGTGAAAGACTTCCAACATTATATTTTAATTTTACTGACTTGTAAGAATATTTCAATTGCTTTTCTTTTTTTTAATGGATTTTCAGCCTTATCTGAACAGATACTCCTACTTGGTTAAAAGGCCAGGGTTTCATTTTTCTACTGCCCTGCAGCACTCACAGATTCTGCTGGTGATTTACAGCTGTACAAACTGTAAGTACAAAGGTAGTCACAACACTTGCCTTTTCTATCTGTCTCAATTACCATAAACAGCAGTGTCAAAAGGTAAGTAATAAAGAATCCCAAGTGTCATGCCCTTTCTGACTGAATAGCAGAATAAATGTATTGTATCTTGAATGTTCTCCTAAATTTGGGAACTCTTCTGTTCATTCTAATAACTCCAAAACTCCCTGGAGTTAAACATTATGAGTCTCACAGAATTCTGTAATTTCATGTAACACAGAAATTATTGACTGCTTTTCCCTCAATGAGGTTTTCTCCCCTCAGGTTTTATTACCATTTGATCCTAGATATTTAATGGACCTGGCATTTGTTACACGTAGAGGAACAGACCTTTAAGGCAGGGCTTGCTTTACTGATTCTACAAAAACAAAGGAGGAAAGAATGCGACTTATCACGTAGACCCAGCAGACTATAATATAAACACAAGATCACATCCAGCCAACGCATTCTCTTTACTTCTGGAAAAAGCTATAGGCAAGCATCTGGGAGACATTAAAGGATAAACACTTTATTAGTGCATACTGCTATGTATACATTCCATGGCCTTACCACTTTATGATGTTATCAAACAAAATGTCACAAGCACAGCTAGTTTGGTACTTGGCCAAAAGAACCCCAAGGAGACCATACCTACTGTGGGATGTTAGCAATTCATAGCATGGCATTTTTCTTTGAGCAAGCAACTAAGTGTAATAAAAGGGGTGACTGCTTGCAAATTGTCATCAGTATATGAGGCAAAAATTTGTTTTTGAGAATTTATTCAAAGTAAGATGTTTATTTTAGCACCACCTTTGCTAATTATTTTCTGCCTATGCAAATTTCCACAACTTTTCAAGCAGACATCATTTCATAGCAGTTATGATCGAGCTGTTCATGTGCAGTAGGATCAAATTAATAAAAAACTATGCAAAAAACTAATGGCAATGCTTTTTGGTGACCGAAATTCATTAAATATTTTGCTGATGCATGTGGAATCCTTTTCAAAATTAATGAAGTACAGAAGATTTGAGTGGCAAGTTACCTTCAGCAAAATTTTGATCACATGAAAGAAAAATGAGCCAATAGGGAGTCTAGTCTCATTTAGTATTATAATATTTTTGACAAATATTTTTTTAATAATTAAATTTGCTTCAATCAAAAACATTCTGCTTGATCATAAAGAAATTTTGGGAGAGGGAAGTTGGCTTCACTGAAAAAATTACCCCAATTTATATACTAAAAGATACAGTGATGGTGATCCCAGTCTTTTACACAGTTACCCAAGAACTAAAGTATTCATCCAGTATATGCAAGATCTAAGTTCAAGAGCTTTCCCTGTTTCTTCATGTCTGGGCCTACTGTTCAGATAAATGCTTTTATTCTTGCTTTTTGGAATATTCTGCAAAGGGTTGTTTTCACTTTCTCCCATGTACGGTATGAAATTGTGTCAATGGCAATTACATGTAGCCAGGAGCTGATATCATCCTGAGAGGGGAATTTCTAGTCTGAGGGGCACTTTTTGAGAGATCTTGCCATAGAAGAAAATAGAGAAACCTTCAGAGTAATTAAATCCATCCGTAAGTAGGAAGGGGATGCCATTAATCCTAGTTGACTTAGCTGTGTATGACTGAAAAACAGGATACAGGTCACCTACATTTCATTGTCTAAATGCATATATCAACATATAAGCTAAGAATTGGGTTCCCATTTATGCCAAAGGAAATCATAATCAATATAGAAAATGAACATGTAGTTTGGTAATGAGCTAATTAAAGTAGACAAACACTTACTTTACATTGTTTTAAAATATATCCCAAATATAATGACATAAG
>JANRGV010000051.1:58163429-58176696 GCA_024734035.1 Alethe castanea | reverse complement strand
GAATGGATCAGGATTTCTCCCAGACTAAATATGTCACCACTTAGAACCCTGGATATTCATGGAGTGACTGAAATTTTTTTTCAACGACAGATTAATGTCAAGAACCTGTGTGCATTTTAAAAGTCTCATATTTATAATTATTTTCTTTTTGCATTCATACCACAGAGACCTGTATCTCCCATTTTTTATTCTGACACTTAGAGGATTTAAAATAACAAGAGGGAATGCCTTTATCTTTCTTCCTCTGAATTCCATTATTTAAGATAATGGAACTATTTCTTCCACAGAGGTTACTATCTATAGTTCAGTTCTTGCTAAATGTGCCTGCTGCAGTATCTTCCATGGAATTTTAAAGAAAATGCTTAACAACCTTATCTAAGTACGCTAGTCTTCAGCCCAAAACTCTAGAAAAAGATTGGTGACTATTGAAGTTATTTACCTCCATTATTCTCACCATCACATCATCAAATTATCTGTGGGTATGCCTAATGAACCAAACTAGTTGCCCACCATCAGAATTTTTTATATCTTAACAGCAGGACAGGTGTGAAGGGAAGCCACAAGCAAATTTTTCCTTCCCTTTCATAAAAAAATTACCAAGCTTTCCTTGACTAAAATTTCTGACATATGGACCACAAAGCTGTGCCATCAAGTTAAGGTACCTGTTTTCTATCATTATATATGGGTAGCAATTGGCTTGTATTTCTCCAGCAGAAATTTCACATTTTCTCCAACTTTTAAACTAATTGGCTTTAAGAGAAACACCCCCAGATGTTTCAAGACTCATAAATCAACTTTTTTGCAGTGTGCCCATAGGACCATTCTGGCCTGTCTTCCTAGCAGAACTTGAAAGCCCTTACAGGCTTCCAACTGGAGATCAGGAAAAAATCAACAATTCCCCTCAGGCTTCAAGCTGCCAGGCTTACACAGGATTGTTCTTTCAGGGAAAAAAAAACCCCAAACTGATAATAGTTTCAAAAGTGGTACTTTCTATGGAGTGAAAATAATAGGTATTGGAAGGCATTCAGTTGATCAGTTGGCTGGACATATGCAAGCACTGTTCTGATTTACACCTCAGGATCCCTGCCACAAGGGGAAAGTTCATGGCAGTATGGTTTTGGTGAAAGTTAAATTGTGCCATGAGACAAAGTCTGGTAAAGTAGCAACTCACTGCCATGAATTTAAACCATGTGAATTTAAAGGCGAGACAATTTAGCTTTACAAAAGCAAACTGAAGGCTATATAAGGCAATATATAAAACATGCACAAAATATGAAACCAATTTCTTGCATGAAGGACGACTTACCTGACAAGATGAGTAACCCACTGACGGAAGCAACACACTGCTGCTGAATGGTGGCAAGACCAGGAGAATGAACTTCATAATACAATATAATACTGCTTGCATGACCTGGGATAAAATATTCTTCTGCACTGCACGTAGACACTCCATGAACACAGTTCATGTTTTTCTTTTGGCTTATGTGCATTTTTCTCTCAGTTTATATTTGTTATGTGTGCAAAAATGTTGTGTGTGATTTTTTTTCTCATCTCCCTATACGATCCAGTCTAGAAAAAATAGATTTTACTTTTTGCAGCTTCACAAGCAAGGATATCATTGACTACTCTTTCTACACAAGAGTTTGTATTAAGTGGGTAAAAGCAATAGGAAGAGAAAAAAAGTGGACTCATGGCATAAAGCATGCATTTAAATCAGCAACAGAAACTAAAGAGTATCCTGAAGCACCTGATTCTCAGAACAGGCATTTTTGTCTGTTTCAGTTAAAATGATTATCAATAAGGCGAGACCTATGAACTGAAGAATTGCTTTTGTCCTCTGTGGTAAAACAGGAAAAGGATAGTGCTACTGTGCTTTAAGTGTGCCTGTAGCCTGGTGAGAAATCATCCTCAGAATCCTCTCCTGAGCTCCCACTTTTTAACACAATGCCTCTGAACACCATCTGTCCTGGAAAAGGCACTCCCTGCCTTCAACATTTACCCTACTTGCTTTTGTTCTGGGTTATGCAGTTTTTCAGGGTCAGGGAAGGATGGGTTGCCTAAACAAGTTGAGCTTATGCCCTGAAGGTTTTTTTTTGGTTTTTTGTTGGTTTTGAGTTTTGGGGATTTTTTGTTTGTTTGTTTGTTTGTAAAATATACGAATGTATTTGAATTATTAAGAAACAAAAATCTGAAGCCAGTTGCCCAAAGGAAAAATGCTTGGCTACTTCTCAACACTACAATCCTCACAGCAAAGACTATGCAGCTGGATGAAGACTCAAGCTGACATAATAAAGCATTTGAATCAACTTAGCCACCAGCTTGAAGAGCTCAATCTCAAAATGGGTGAGACAAATACTTGTGTGAATATTTGGTCTGGATCTTTTCCTGTCCCTAATCTGTGGGCATGCAGGCATCCTTCTAAAGTAGGAAAACATTTTAAAACTCTCTGCTGACAGCTTAAATAAGTGCCTTCCCAAGCCTTTGGCAATCTTTCAATGAATTTAACAGAGGAGCACCTGCACGTTTTGTTGTCCTTTTCCACAGTGCACCACTGGAATATTGCTTCCTTTGTTCTTGACAATAAACCCAAGTTCTATTCATGATTGCTGGAGAAAAAATATCAGCAACAAAAATTCACTCCAACTTTTCCTGATATCTCAGGTATGCAATAAATGTGAATAAATCCATGATCATACTTAAAGAACCATAGAATCATTTATATAGAAAATACCTTTGAAGTCATTAAGTTCAAATGTAAACCTACCACTGCCAAGTTCATCACTAAACCATGACCCTGAGTGCCATGTCTACACAACTTTTTAATACCACCAGAGATGGTGACTCAACCACTTCACTAGGCAGCCTATTCAAATGTTAGCATTTTGGTGAAGAAATTTTTTCTAATATCTGATCTAGACCTCCTCTGGCACAACCTGCAGACATTTCCTCTTATTGTATAATTGCAGACACGGAGAATGACTTGGGCTGGAAAGCACATTAAAGATCATCTAGTTCTAACCCCACTGCCATGGGCAGGGACATCTTCCCCTTGTTCAAAGCCCCATCCAGTTGTAGGGATCCACAACTACTCAGGCAACCTGTTTCAGTGTCTCACGCTCCTCACAGTGAAGAATCATCCTCTCACTTGTTGGAAAAAAAAATCTAGTTCCTTGTATAGAGTGACATGATCTCCTCTAAGCCTCCCTTCCTCTGGGCTAAACAACCCTAGCTCCCTTAGCAGCTCCTCATGGGATTTGTGCTCCAGACTCTTCACCAGCTCTGTTGCCCTTCTCTGAGCACACTCCAGCACCTCAATGTATTTCTGGTAGTGAGGGGCCAAAAACTGAACAGAGGACTTGAGGTGCAGGCTCCCCAGTGCACACAGGGTGGGGGAATGCTTCCCAGTACAGAGGGATGAGAAGATCACTGCCCTGGTCCTGCTGGCCACAGTACTGCTGACACAGGCCAGGATGCCATTGACCTTCTTGGCCACCTGGGCACAGCTGGCTCATGTTCACCCAGCTGTCAACCAGCATCCCCAGGCCCTCCATGGATGGATGGCCCTATTCATGACACTCCAAGCACTGAATGGTGCTCTAAGACAGCTCTCACACTGGCTAATTCTGACAGAGCTGTGTTTCTTGGCAAGCAGTGATAACCTACACGTAGCCATGTGACTGCCAACATGTATTGAACCGATTCAAGTCTATTTAGTGCATAGGATGTAGATGAACATTAAGAAAATTTTCAAGTGTGTCAAACTATTATCATTCTGTATCTTCTGAAACTGATCAAAATATGTTTGGATCCCTGTTAATCCATCACTGACACTTGTACATCACACAGCACTGTCATTGCCTCTCAGTCTTTGGATGGCAAGTCTGATTTTAGAGAATCATCAGGTGTGTCTTACATTCCTGAAATAAAAGAAACATGAGACAAACCTGCACCAGTGACTTTTCAATTTTTTTCCTCTGTTGTCTCAGGTCTTAAAGAAAGGAGAGGGGAGACCTTTCTTTCATTGAGTTTTGCTATAGCAGTTGAGAGTGTTTAGGAAAATCTAACTCCTGGGGAGATAAAAGCATAATGTTCACAGACCTTGCAAAGACATAATTACAATTCCTTCCTGCTGCCTTAAAATATGCACACCTTCCACTTCATGGCTGCAGATCAGACACAGAAATGGACACATTTCAAAGTGAGAGTAGTGGAAAATGCTCTCATTCCATACACTTTTGCTTTCATCCTTACCTGTTGCTTGTCACTGTTGCTGGAAACACTAAACACCAGAAGACTGCAGCTTTTTTGCCTTGAAGGTTAAACTCATTTTGCTTTGAGTTTTACTTTCAATTAAACTTGAGATGTGTTTAACACTCCTTTGTCTCCCCTCACTTTTTCATATCAACTCAGATTCTTGAAGATTTTCTACTTATTCTAAGTTTTTTTTAAACAACTATTTCCAAAGAGCCCCATAAACAGAGAGTGGCAAACCCTTTAGAGTTTATGCAAAGTTCTCTCCAAGAAGAGAGGGACTTTTATGCTATTTTAATTCATTGGCTCAGCAGTATCTTCCTGAACAACAAAACAACCATCTTGAATCTCTTGCCCTGAGGCAAGGACAAAAAAAGCTAGTTAGACTATGGGATTCAGGTGTCACTGTGCCAGCAGAGCTCAGCAGAGCAGACCGTGGCTGATGAAATGTTCCTTTATGCAAGAGGATTTCAAACCACATGAAACATTTCTTCTTTTGTTACTAAAGCTTATCAAGTTCCAGAGGCTTTAAAAAGTCCACATGGGAAATTCAATTTCTAGAGGCGCTTTAATCAATTATGTTAAGAAAGATTCCAAAACAGTGAAAACTTATCCAAGTGAACAATATCCTGAAGAGAACAATGAAGGGAACCAAGTATCCGTGGAGCTGCTGGGGCAGAGCTGAAGGTCAGGAGTCCTTAGCTGTTGTGGCTGTTTACACTATTTACATAATGCAGTTATGAATGCAATGATCCAGGCATGATTTTTGAATAAATAGCAAAGAAAACTGGGGGCTAATTAAAGGTTAGGTGTTTAAAACAGTAAAAGGGATCATCATTACATTGAAAATCTAGATCATAGTCAATCCATCATAATTAACACTCTAGTCACAGAAAAGTAAGTTTTATCAACAATTTATTGTGGTCTCTTCATTGGACTAATAGTACCAGAGAGACAGAGTGAGTTTTACTGTTGGAAAGCCCATAAGCTGTAGGAAAACTACAGAAAACAAAAGAGAACTTGGACATTAACAATGAGGTTAGCACCACAACTAAAACAACCTAAATACAGTGCAGTAATTTTCTATTAATTAGAAATTAATATTAGATTAATTAAATAGATTAGAATTAACTGTTAAAATAGAGATTTTTGAAATGTTGCTAAATAGAATGAAAGTAATTGTGATTGGATTTTATGCCATAATAATAATTGTAAATGGACAGAAAATACAGCATTTTATCTTATACGGAGTCCAGAAGTGTATTGATAGGTGTTTAAATCATCTCCAGGAAGATCAATACATATTATGAGAGATGCATAGTTTATCATTCCTCTTGACCAACAGAAACAAATACACAAAAAATAGGTGCAAACATCAAAATAGTACTCTTTGAGAGCATAAATATGTCTACTGAATAAAAAGAAGTCCCCTCATTTAAAAAATGAAGTATCAGAAGTAAATCCATTCACTGAAGTGAGTCCATTTTAAGTAAATTGTGTCTTTTAAACTGGGAGAGGAAGCCTCATCTAAAAAGGTCTTTTGAGGTACCAAAAGAGAGTCCAGGTCTGCCATAGAGGCCTAAATATATGGTACTTCACCCAACTCTTATAAAGTTGGAGCAAACATCAATCTCTGGTATAAAATGGCCCTTCAGAGTGACACTAATAGAAGTATCCTAGAGCTATTCCCTTCCTAACCCTCAGAAGAATAATTTGCATTGCATCAGGTACAGCCTTATCTCCAAAGGCTTATAACTGCATTTGAGCATTCACAAGCTCAATTAAAACAAGGATTTGTGCAAACCAGTTAACTAGAATTTGTGTAGATTTTTGAAATGGTACTAACCATTCTGTTCTCTGCTTTTGACCACTACATAAAGATTTAAAGAATAAAATCCAACCAAAAACAGTGAAAAACATCCTTGTGAGTGAGGATGCTTTTTGACTAAACATGCAATGAGTGTTTTGAAGTTTTTTATTAAGGCTTAGTATCACAAGAGAGCATTAAGCCAAATGGATGTTGTCTTGGAGAGGTCAAGCTACCACTGAGCCAGCAATGCAAACTGCCATAAAGTGTTTGAATACAGATGGATTTAGTCAAGGAGAAAAAGGAGTCACCTTTCATAGCCAACTTTCTGATGGCGAGAGAGAAACCCCCTATAAGGTCAATATGGCAGCACATGCCAACAGGACCGTCAGGCTCCTAGGAAAATTCTCCAAGAGCTGGGAGATGGAAAAGCAGAGCAGTGCAGGGCTGCTGAACCACAGCGCAGCTCGAAAGCGAGTTGTCTTAACCTGTGCTGGGAGCTGCCTTGGCCCATGCAGGTGTCACACACAAAGACACAGTGCAGACACGCTGTCACAGCGCCTGTGTCCTGAGCCTTCTGGTTCAGAAGCTCAGAAACAACCTTTAGCCCCACTTCATTTCATGAAGCACCTAAAGTAGGAGCTGTAACCAGTCCAGATAACTTGGACACAACCTCTTTGATCCATGGAGGACAGAAAGCATCTCAAGGAAACAACTCACACATGAGTTGATTGCCCTCTGAAGCTCTGTCTCCAAATCACTTCCTCCATTCCTCCTCCTCAGCCTATCTAAAAAAGATGCATAGCTGTGCTGGAATAAATGTGCAACTTAGATTTTTAATATCAAATCTGGGGGGAAAGCCTCCATACTGTTTACTTTCAGTCATGAAGGAAGGAGGTGATTCTTCATAATTTTCCAAAAATTTTGGGCTGTTGGCTGAAGATACACACTGAGCAATACTGGTCTACCAGTGCAACAAGAAAACTGCCCTTAAGTGACTGTCAGGCAGCAGCAGCTACTGTCAGCATCCATTAAAAAAAAAAAATCCTAACGTGCTTGTTATTTAATCATCAGCCATGCACCTTGTGCTGACTGTATATCACTGATCAACAAATGGATGTTAGTTTTTCCATGAAGAAAACAATACACTGGTACATAAAATTAATACTGAATGTCAGCGCACATGAGTAATAGATTTTAATGTTTTTAGCTCCTTAGAGGGGAAAAAAATCAATTTCCGAGTAAAAGTTTGATACTTTTACACAAAACCCATTCCTACCAAAAACACTCAAACATTTTAATCTAAAACAAAAACCAGCAATAACTTTTCGACCTAAATTGGCCTAAAATCTTATTTTAGACTTTTTTTTTTCCTGAATTCTTTCTTATGACTTTGATATAACAAAAGCATAACAGCCCTCTGATCTGATGAGCTATAAATAAATTACTGAATAGTAGTGCATAATATGTTATTTCTTCAATGTTCTGCCTAAATGCAAAAGGTGCAGGTGTGGGTTTAAGGTTGACTTGAATAAAAGAGCCTACAGATATGCTGCAAATTTACAGCTGGAAAAGAAATGCTTGGCAGATGGAAGTGTGCCCTGGTAGTACATTCTTCCATTGCAGGTTCCCTCCCTTTATCTTTTGCTTGCATTGCAACTATCCAGTTTAGATCTTTCCTGCTCTCTAGCTCAGGTATTTCATAACACACCCATCATCTTCATATCTAAACTCCTCAGATCAGGAACTTTGTCCCACAGGGCATCTAATCCAGAAAAGTCATACAAGAATGAAACTTCTGAATCACTGTAATAAAACAAAGGACTCCATTGACTGAGACCTTTGGCATAAAGGATATAGCAAAGAGATGTAGGACAATAGAGACCCACAAGAGGGACTGAAAGGGAGTTACAAGGAGGTAAGTGAAACACATCTCCTGGAAATAGAAGGAAGGAGACACCAAGCTCTGTAGGCTGAAGTGTTCAGGGTTGAAGCGAGAAAGCCAGAGCCAAAGAGCTCTTCTCAGAGATGCTGTCTTGGAAAATCTCTATAAACCAGGTGTTGAATCTAGTCAACAAAGGGCTTTGATAATTAAAGAAAATATTTCAAAATTCTTATTATTTTCTTCACTGAGCAGCTGGCAATAGTTGTCAACAAAACTTTCCAGATTCATTTCTGTCTAATTCTGTTGGAGAAGAACTAAGGGCAAAATGAACTATACTTATCCTCTTCCTTTCTTTCCCAATTATAAGCAAGGATGAAATGTCACCAGGAAAATACAGGTATAATTGGCATATTTGATTGATGTGTAACTCTGTGGTTCCTGATTATCTGTCTGAGAACACAAGTAGCTTATTGTCCTGTTAACAGTTAAAAATGCACTGAGGCCTGAGACAAAAACCTGGTAGAGAAAAAAGAGAGGGAACACTAGCACAGTGTAAGATTTAAAAAAAAAAGATAATCCTCAAACATGATGAAAAATCTGAGCAACTGTGATGTCAAAAAATCTGTCCTTCAAAACAAACTTCATTTGAGAGCTATGATTTCATAAAGTCTTTGAAGAACAATGTGACATGACTTAAAAAGCAGGGCTGCTCCATCCTCAGCTTTTATGTAAACAGCAGGTTACAACACATGTTCAAGGAAGCATCTGACCAGATTCCTTCCCATTTGGTTACAGAATTAAATTGCCATTTCAAGTGTGTTCTCCTGTGAAATTTGCTCAAGAGGGAAGAGTGAATTTTTTGTTTAGAGGGTATTTCAGTAGCAACTTGTTTTTCAGAACACTCACCTGTATTTCCTGGAAAAATCTGATTCATTCCTCACCTCCACTTCCTCCCCCAAAATCTTCTGTGTAAAAATAGCTGAATAACAGTTCCATACATCTAAAATATCGATACATGTTAAGTGAAACAGCCCCTACAAAAAAAAGGAATGGTTTGCAATGTTCAAGATTAAAAAAAAACAGCAGACTAACTGGTAGCAAAGGGGGACACTGTATTTATAGTAACAGATCTGTCCATCATATATTAGATTGAAACTGATTATTACTCATCTGTTAAAGTCAGTATATAATCTGTTCCATCCTCGCCCCTAGATATATAAATATATCAGTATTTTCCTGGTAAGACAGAAATGAGCAGGGTGATTGTAACAAACCCAGTGACTAATCTAAATTTAATCAAAACTTTCCCCTCAGCTATCCAGGTAGCAGGAAATAACAGAATGAGTCACATCCTTGACCAGCTAAGGGTAGTGACCAGCACCTGTTTTCCTGGAGGAAATGTGATCATAACATGAGAAAAACTCCACACCTACAATTTGTAGCAAACACAGCAAAAAACTTGACAGCTTTTATTTTTCAGTTTGTTTTTTGTTTGCTTGTTTTTTTGTAAATAAATGGTCAAAAACATAGATGAGTATGCAAACAATAAAAATTGTTTCAAATAGCAGATCCCCTGAATTTGCAAATATACTCAAAGATCTAGTTTAACCTTATACTGATCTCAGATTGTCTCTCTTGGAAGCAAAAAGCAAAGTCAACACTCATAAGCTGTATTGCTAGTACTGATCTTCATGGATATTTCTTTGGCTTAAAGCTGTTCTAGCTGTAATGAACTAGGTAAGATTCATACAGAGAGGCAACATGTTTTATTCAGAATGGAAAAAATAGGTCACTGGGTGAAGAACTTCTGCACAAAAGCATCTCTACCTTGAGGTGCACCAACTGATTAAAAAAAAACATTACTTGACTATGCAAATACTCATCTCCCTGCAAAATCATCTCAAAACAACCTTGTTTGTGTGGCCTGTATTTTAATAATACCTCTGCAAACTTCCCTCTTCAAAGTGCACATATCTTACTATTACATAATCCTTTGACAGTACATGTATTTAAACTGTGCCTTTCTAAAATACTTCACCACAAAGCCATAGAATCAGGTACATTCATTTGTTTCTGGTAGACCAGCCATAAAGAACCACTTGTAGAAATCTTTTTTGACTCCTTCAATATCCATTTTTCTCAGACCTTGGCTCAATGACATTTGGATACATCAGGTCTGCAGCAGATGTGCCAGAAAATCAAGTTACAATAGTACAAGAGAGTCTCAAAATGTATTTCATGAACCTCATAAATACTCATATTAACATCAACTTTACTCCTTGAAAAACCCACTGCACTACGAAGTCTTTCATTGCTGCAGATTTCTTCTCCATTGTCTATGGGAACACTGGGTTGAGCAGGAAAAGTAGTTTTTCTGCACTTTAAAAGTTATGGTTTATACAGATCTTTCACCTTGGTAAATTACCTCGGCTGTATTGTGTGAATAAAAAAAAACATATTTTAGGCTTTTGCAATAATGTAAAAAATATCTAAAGTTACTGAGAGCTTCCATTTTTAAGATAAATTTTTTAAAAAGCTTTATATAATCTATTTTGTTATATATTAATTAATATATAAATTATACTAGTTTTAGGAAGTGCTTATTTATTCTAAAATTTAGGTGCCCAGACAGCAATTAGTTGGTGCATCTGTGACAAATTATAAACATCTACTTATGCATCACTATGCATTTGAGGACCACAAAGTCTAGCAAGACACATCCAGATTTTGTCCTTCCTTTCCAACCTTTGATCTCTGCAGCAGCTGGCAGTTATGCAAGCTACAGACAGCTGGAAAAGTCTGTGAAATCCTCTGGGACATGGATAGTTGAGTACACGGATAATCCTTCTCACAGCAGAAACTTCCAAGTTAATCTGGCAATTTTTTTTTTTCTGATTCAGTCAACATTTTCCACATATTTTCTCCCAGTTTTAGCCAAAAGCCTCTGATATTTCTGCAGATACCTTGGTATGGAAAGACAGCTCTTAATTAGTAAGTGCTATCCTTTTAGCATGGAGATGACCCCATTTGCTTATTCCACAGGAAAACCCCAATATTATCATTAGATGTCCATGTTTTAGTACTGCACTTGCCATACAGAGTTTTGTTTCTCTGTGAGCTGATGAGAAAGACCACAAGAAGAAATGGTCATCCATGCATTTATTAGGGTCAGATAAATTTCAGTAACTACCTTTTTGTTTTTGTTGTGTTTTTGTTTTTTTTTTTTTTTTTTTTAATGTCTAAGAGAATATCATAAAGAATGTGCCCATGTACTGAATGGAAATTTAAAAAATAAACCCTAATTGCTGAAAGGCTCACTGAGGTGTAGGGCTGTTTGTTGTTCATCTGCCCATTGGACTGTGAATGAATTCTGCAAATTTCTTCAAATATTAGTCCATAGGCACTCCTCCATTCCTTGTTGATGTGTTTGATTGTTTTTACATGCTTTAGGCCAAAAATATAAACTTCTTTCCTGCTAAGCTACACACTTACTATGTAGCTCTAAGCAGATGTTACTTTAACCTAGTTTCTGACATAAAAACTAACCAAAACTTCACAACAACACTACAACTCCTACCCCTGCTAATGCCCGCCTGACTACATATCAGAATGAGTCAGGAAGCAGATTTCTGCTTTTCTAGCATCTTGTTATGAATTCAAACCTTATCACCCTACTACATAGTTCATAAACTCACATTTCTTACTCTTCAACTGTATACATTTGGCACCTTTTAAATTTGGCATACCAAATGCAATCACCATTCTGATTAATACATCATATCTCCACTGCCCAGAGATAGCTATATGAAAGGAATAACATCTGTGGACATCCTACAAAATAAAAAATCTCTTCAGAACCTTCATTTTCATAACATTTTTCGTTCCCTGTTTTCCAGTTCAATATAGTAGCTATGGGAAAGAGAGATGGCAGCAACTTCCAGAGAGGGGTTTGACGAAAGAATAATAAAATTGGTGGCTCATTAAGAAAACATGCAGTTCAGAGTCATATAGCAATGTTATATTTATAGTTTCAACAAGGTTTATAAACCAGCTAATCTCTTTTGGCAAAGTAATTTTTCCAAAGAAAAAAAGATTTTTTTTCTTAGTAATCTGTCTAATTTCACGTAGAAGAGGTTAACGTATTGGTATGACAATGTTAGTTATGACAGGGAGACATAACTATCGATAACACAGCACCACAGTGCTGACAATGGTGCTTGCAAAGATCTGCTGATATGAAGAAGGCAGATAGAACCTGACTTCATTTATGAAGCATGTATAAATCCAAATTGATTACTTTTTTTCTTTTCCTTACATATGTTTTGTAAGAGGGATTATTTTCTATTATCCAAAACATAAAAAAGAAAAGTCACTTCACAGATCTAGGTTGAGGATAGGGTTTACAGAGTTCCTAAGACTGCTAATGGGTCAATCCTGTGCAAGAAAATTATAATATAGTTAAGGTTAGTGTGACTTGTTCAAACTAGTTAGTGTAATGGATCAATATAACTTTTAAAGGTAGCTAACTTACAATGTCAGGAAAAAAATCAGGCACTTATGAGATAACAAAAATGTTTGACAGGGAAGTGACATAACCAGAAAAGATAACATATTGGATATATGTAGTAACATATGTGATATTATGATTTAAACGGAGTTAAAACCATCTGTCATTTGCCCTCCCAGCCACAAAATCCAACATCTCATAAAGTAGAAACAAGAAGAGTTTAATAATCCAGAACATCTTAATGATTGACTCAACAAGCCACAATACAATTCACCTGTAAGAAAGGCAGAACAATTTGAAATGGGCTGTTAATTAAAAGCTAAGGACTTAAAGGTACATGCATTGAATTTCACCAGTACTTAGTATTAAAATAACTCTGAAGTGGTGTTACTTAATTGAAAATGTGGCAATAGAGTTTACAAATAAACCTCTGATAATACTGCAGTGTGAGAGATAACAGAACTTTCCTAGAAAGTGCAAACTGCAGTAGGCCATGATTAATAGAAACATGGAAAAAATATATAATTGAAAGTATATGTTCCTAACTAGTCAAAGAAAGGAGCTAGTGGTTTAGAAACAGCCAAATAAGAGCCAGACATGGCATTTCTCAGAAATACCAGAAAAATTTACATTGCACATTCAACTTTTATCTGTCTCCATATATATCATCTCTCACTGCCATAGTTTCCCTGTTTCATTGCAAGTCACATATCCATAGATATGTCCCAACTACTGTTTGATTTTGAACAGTTTTTTAAAAATCCCAGTACAAATAGCTTAACTAGAGTGCAGTGCAGCAAGCAGGGCGGGATGGGTG
>JANRGV010000051.1:58125941-58163329 GCA_024734035.1 Alethe castanea | reverse complement strand
AGCAGGGCGGGATGGGTGGGGGGGAAGGCAAGTTGTGTTATTACAGATAGTAAACTCAGAGAAGGTAACAGGCAGGCACTCCAACAGATTGCCCAGGGAGCATCATTAGAGATCTTCAACATCTGTCTGGACATAGTCCTGGGCTACTGGTGCTAGGTGGTCCTGCTTGAGCAGAGGGGTTGAATCAGATGACCTACAGAAGCCCCTTCTGACCTCAGTCATTCTGTGACTCCATTAAATGAGGGGATATAGTTACCTCCCCCCACCCACAAAAAAAAAAAGTTTAAGAAGGTATGTGATGCTTACTTGTAGCAAAGTGATAGACACAAAAGTTCCTGCAGGCCTGAACATGCCTGTTTCATCTCTACCCTACTAAATTTAGAAAGTCTCCTTATGTACATAAAGCTGTGCTGTTGACAATGCATTACTTCTAACTTCTTTAACATATTGTATTTCTCAAGGCTACATGACCATATTTATATAGGCTTGTTACCATTTTTCATGGGACTTGCAGAGGTCTTTCCATTGTCCTCCCCATGCCGCTTACAGCAGTGATTGTGCCTCAAGATTTCCCAAGTGATGAGGTCATTTTTGGAGTGAATGTGTTCAAATGGTCAATCTGTCTGCTGAGGCAGAAGAAAGACCCAAGGACAATATCAATAAATTCATGTAAACAAACAAACAAAAAAAAGTATTAGAGCCTGATAGGTACCTCTCAGTTTATCTATACATTCATTTTCATTGAAAACTGAGGAGCACTGGATAGACACCAAGGACAGCATGACAGATGATGGCTCATCACAGCTAGAAGACTAAGAGAAGTGGAAGCAACACAGTTTCAGTGTCACAGGAAGAAACTCCACTTTACATGTTTACAGACATTTTTTCTGCAGGATCTAACTTGTTTCAATGTCCTAGTGAAATTCTATACAGTATACATAAGTATTTATTTCATTACTGGATCTCAAACTGATCCTCCAAAGCAGAACATTACAAAAACTTTTTCTTGCAGTTAATAAATTAGGTAGAGAGTAATCAACTCATTTCCAGAGAGACTTCATAGGACACTTCTCATCTTGAGGCCAGAGAAGTGTCATAAATTATATCCAAAACCAGAGTTACCACAACTACCATCTGCTTACCACTCCAAATGCTATTTTTCTTAGGGCTGGAGGGTAGAAATTAAGTTGGTTTAAAATTAGAGTATGGTCTGTTTTTTAAAATCAATGCTATAACTCTGAACTAAATAGTAGTCAAAGACAGTTCACAAATACTACGCACATTTTCACTGGTTATGGTTATTCATCATGTATTTCAAAATAATCAACTACTACAGCTTTTGGACATTGCTACTCAATATCCATCCCTATTTCTCATTCAGAGGATAATTCACCAAACTAAAAACTCACACTTTGGTAGTCAATATAACATCTTTGGCCATGGCTCATTTAATTGGGGAAGATTCATAACACAAAACCAATCGCTCCAGTGGGCTTAGTTTCAAAGCTGAACACAGCAAATTATTCACCTACGTCACCAAGAACTGGAGTCTTCTTGTTGTTTAGTCAGTGTCTTTCAAAGAACACTGCATTTTGAATTACAATCTAGCAAGTATTGCACAATGACCTTTATATAAA
This sequence comes from Alethe castanea, assembly GCA_024734035.1. Classification (NCBI taxonomy): domain Eukaryota; kingdom Metazoa; phylum Chordata; class Aves; order Passeriformes; family Muscicapidae; genus Alethe; species Alethe castanea. The sequence goes on along the minus strand of JANRGV010000051.1, from coordinate 58,161,692 downwards.
CCAGAGCATTAAGATGGTGTCCTGCAGGTCAGGGAAATCCTTAAGTAAGGAGTATAAACAAGGATGCTATTTTGCCTAATTAGACCAATCAAGCACAAAGTGGAGGGAAGTTCCCTTGCAACTGAGCATAAAACCTGCAGAAAGGACTTATTCCAGTGAGGAGGCTCTTCAGACAGCCACAGCAACAAAAGCCAGCTCTCTCGTTTCTGGCGTGAGTGAGGAAATTACTAGACTGTAACAAGCTAGATTGATTACATATTTTTACTTTCCAAAATAAGGATAGAATGCCCAAGCTTTGCAAGGAAAAGACATAGTGTTAAGTGTCCTCAAGACATAAGTATGTCTGGCCCTTTTGGGGATATAACAGGCATGTCTAATTTCTGGATCGACCATAGGAGCTGTACAACAAAATGCTACAAATAGACTCTGACGATGCAAGAATCTGGACTCTGGGGCCACCAACAAAAGAAGGACATGGACTTGTTGGGTCCAAGAGGAGGGCTGCAAAGATAACCAGAGGACTGAACATGTCTCCTTTGAAGAGAGAGCGGAGGTTACTCAGCTTGGAGGTGAGAAGACCCTGAGGAAACCTTTACAGCTCCTTCCACTGCCTCAAGGAGCGACAAGGGACCAGGGTCTTTCTACAAATGCGTGCAATGAAAGGAGGAGAGTTTTTAAACTGAAAGGGGAGAGATTTATATTAAATAGTTGGAAAAAATCCTTTACTGTGTGGGTAGTGAAACACTGGAATAGATTGTCCAGAGAAGTTGTGGATTCCCTATTTGTAGAAATGTTCAAAGTAAGGTTGGATGGGCTGGTCTAGTGGGAGGAGTCCTGATCCATGGCAGGGGGATTGGAACTAGATGGTTTTTGGTTCATTTCAACCCCACACTCTCCATGATTCTGTAATTCTGTGATTATTTGATGCTCAAAATAGCCCAACAGAAAAAAATCCCTTATTAATAGCAGCTGTCACCTGCCGAGAAATTATGAGGACTTAATGTAGACAAAAATCTGCTACACGTAAGACATGTTTGAGCCCACCAGAAAAACCCTACAGTGGGGTGGAATTCCATGGTGGAATGAAAATTAGACTAACAGAGCCCAGAAATAAAGGAATGACATGAGGTTAGAAATTGAAAAATTAAAATTAGCCAAGCAGAACAATGAAAATTTCAGAGTTAAAACAAGGTATCAAAGTTTGTGAGCACTGGGCAGAGAAGTCAAGCTTACTCCCAGCTCTGAAATGACCTAAAGTGCATGGTGGGAGAGAAGGGGAAGAAATCTCCAAAGCATTGGCAGCTGCTGTTATATTTTCGTCCTTTTGGACTAGTTGATGATCACATTTATTGGCACTAAGAAGCCTGAAGGATCTTAAAACCTCTGTGGAGCTTAGAATATGGTACCCACACAAAAGGAAGCTGCAGCCTCTGTAAAAGATTATAAAGAAATAGGAAAGGTGCATTTAGAGGAGTGTCATTAAAGTGCCAGTGGCTCTTTGTTTTGAATCACTGCAGCTTGATTTCTGGTCACACAGATGTGTGCAACAGACATCATATGCCTTCTGCTCAGGGCTAGCCCAGCTCCTCACCTTCCCTAAAGCAGATTTGACATGGACAAAGGTGGCTGAAGACATCCACTGAAGGGTGAGAATTGAGAAGCAGGGACAAAGAATATCCAAGCACATTATCAGTGTCTTCTTATTCCTTATCAAAATAGATGTACTTAAAAGCGTGGATTGTCAGCTGCAGAAACAAAATGACTACCCACCCCTGAAGGGGGTCAGACAAGTACAGTGGAATGAACGTTTCCCATGTTTTTCTTAAATGTCTCTCAAATCCATTTTGAGGGGACCACTTCCAGGAGGGTGTTGAAGCCATTCACTTTCAGAACTGCTCACAGAATATCACTTTTGTACACTCTGTACATGCAAGAAGCTCATCAAACACACCCAGTAACAACTGTTGAGGCAGTTTTATGATGCAGGTATCTGTCCCTTGGGAGCAGGACTGAAGCCACTGACACAATTTGCATAATCTATCATGCAGTCTTCAGATGGTAATAAATTAGGGTGACAACCTCCTGCTAAAGGCTGGGTACTCTTTTTACAAACCCCCTGAGAAATACAGAGTGTGTGTAGCTTTTGAGACCCTAAATCAAACCTGTAACATTTTGTGAAGATAGGTTGTGGCATTTTGTATTTTATATCATGTCAAAGAAAGAAAAGGCAGCAGCTTTTAGAAAGTGTTTTAAGGCGGGGGAAGTGTTAACCAGTATGTTAAAAGTTAGCTGAGCACAACACATTATTCTTAATATGCATTCAACAACACACACTGTAATGACTGAGAATGCTGCAAATACTGAATGTAAACTATTGCTAATGTGTTTTACAGATCCACACCACAGAGCACATTCAGTCATGTTTCAAGCTTCAGCTGACAGATTGACAGATACCAATTGACAGAGCATAGTCTAGAGGAATTCTTGACATTGGTTGTATCCATCCTAGAGTGCAGATGCATGACCACAGTAGGACACATTTCCATGTGAAAAATTAGTCATAGGAAGTGGTGCATTACTGTGTTTCAGCAACGCTGATTGTGTGGAAAATTAAGGATGATGAAGGTACAGTTTTTAGTGAAGATTCATAAAATGTTCCTTTAAATGCTGCAAGGAGTAATTAAATAAAAATACTGATATGAACCAATAAGCTGAAGTACTTGATTTACATAATCAATTTTTATCTGGAAAATCAATGTGATGAAAGCAGAAAAGTCAAAGGTATGATTATACCTCAGTTCTTAAAGGTATGTGATTAATTTTAAATTGCAAAGAAGTCACTCTGAGATGCTATGCTTTCTCCTGCTGAAATATAATGACAAAAGAAAAGTTCATAGTGAATTTGAATAAAAATAAGGCAGTCCTTTAAAATTCTTTCCCTTCACTAAAGATAGACATATATATATGTATATATTTATATATATGCACATACTTATGTGTAGGTAAATATATATATTTTTATATATTTTTTTTTTTTATTATTTTTTTTTTACATAATATGCATGCATACCTGAACAAAAATCCTAAGGGCAGGGGTTTACAATATGAACTTCACTCTGGCTTAGGTTAGAAAAGTTCTGAAATGATAACTAAAAGTAACAGCACATCATAACAGCATAAAGTGCTAAAATATGCCTGGAAGAATTGTTACTCCAAATTTTATATGCCATACGGATTCTTGTTCTTTTCTAGATGACTCATATTTGTATTTGTTAAATTCTCAGAAACAACTGCCACAGGAATGAATCAAAAGACTAACTCAGGAAGGATGATTTTAGAAGCAGAATAAATAGACATGGGCATGCACAGGACATGCAGTTCTCAAGAAAGTTCACATAGAAATATCACAAATATTGTGAAATCAAAGGCTTTTTTGTTGGTAGGAAAAGGAACCTCTAAAAATAAAAATTCAGACGGAACTAAATATATCTACATTGCTTTAATAGATATTTCAGCAGATTGAAAATATTAATTGCTAGGCAAAATATTTTGAAATTTGAATTAAAGTGTCATTGCATTATCAATAGAACGATATTACTTCCAAAAGAAACTTAGATTTCTTGTTATTTGCCACATTTAATTAAAAATCATTCTGTGACCCATACTTGTATGATTTTCTAGACCTCCTGTGGCTGCCAGAGACAGTCTACAGCTACACAAGGGAATCAGTTCACACAACAATGCATACTAATGAAGCAATTCATGCAGCATTCTTTGCCAGCACACGAAAAAATGCATAAATGTTGTTGCCTTATTTGTGCGGATCACAAATCGTTGTACTATTAATATATTCTTTAGGATTCAGCTGTACATGGTGCCCCATCAATGTGTTAATTCCTTGATGGAAGTTTAATATCTTCTCACTGACAGCAAGCCAAAGACTTCTAAGCTGCTTGCTCTCCTATAATATTTTTTTTCTTTTCCTTTCTTTTTTCCCCTCCTTTACCTCCTGTTTTTGTTTTTCTTTTCAAATACGAATTTAGCATACTCTAAGTATCTTTGAGTTAAGGGGCAATTATAAGGGCTGTTTTGAAAAAATGAGTTTGCTTGAAGCATCCTGGAGGATACATAGCTAGACATTTCAAGCAGTCTGTAAAAGATTTTAACAATTAATTTACTGTCTGACAAAGAGAAGATTCACTTACTACAACTCTGTTTCTTATTTCTCTATAAACTTTCACTTCTGGCAGTTTCACATGATAAGGTGGTGTCTTATTTGTTATATATTGAGTATTAAGTATCACAAAAATATCCCCAAACACCTATCAACAGATGTTTCAGCTAAATGACCTTTTTCAGATTTCCAACTGCAGCATGTTCTCACTCAGGTGCTGGATACAAAATGGTTTAATGTGATGGTAATTAATGTCATGGAAAAAAGAAAAAAACTTCAAAAAAAGAAAACTTAGTTCTTCATGCAGCTTCTTGGAAAAATGTCTGGTGTTCTAAAGTTTGCTGTGCCAAAACCACTACACATGTGCAAGGCAAGAGACAACAGAAATGTCTTTCTAGCGGCAATTGGATGTTCAAAGATGAAAAAGAAACTTAATTCTTAAAGAAAATGTTTTGACAGATCTATTCCTCATGGTAGCCTAAGCTGAGACATACTCAACTAGGAATGAGTTGAGTTACTCAACTAAATATGAGTTCCTACTCCTAAGGTAGCAAAGCAGAGGTGACTGAAGTGTGAATAGCAGACCAAAACCAGCCCACAAAGCATTTTCCCAGATGTTTTCTGTGAATGCTGCTGGCCAACAAATCAGATCACACTATCAGCTGACCACCCTAGAGATGAAGCCCATGAGTAGCAGTTCCAGACAAATTTTAACTCATCTCTATTGGAAAATAAGAACACTCTTCCTTCTGCTTTGGGAAGTTGTCTGGAAGGCCCTATGTAAAGAAAAAGATCATAGTGATCAGACAGAAACAAAGTTGGCCCAAACCTCAGCTCCTATCTTTGCTGCTGCTCAACCCAGAAGTGGAGACCTGGCTGAGAAAGACCACCTTAGTTTTCCTCCTGCTCAAAATCTGAAGTAGGAGGGGGAGGAAATGCAGGTGTCTCCATACAGCTTCTGCCAATCTGCACTCAACAGATTTGGCTTAGCCTGCACAAACACAAGGGTCAGTCTTGTAATATTAAGAGATGTTAAGAGTGGTCACCTCCTCCAGCCACCCTGGCTCAAGACCTGTCCTTGTCTGGCTGCCGGAGCCCAGCTCAGTATCCCAGAGATCTGAGGTCTTGCTAGGCTAAAGATCGCATCTTCTGCAGTCCCCCTTCGGAGGTTCAGCCAAGAGTGAAGCTGAGCACATAATCAGGTCAGAAGACACAGAGATGGTCACAAACAGAGCCGCAGATGAGGCTCTGCCCCCACATTCAAGCCTCGCACCAGACATGGGCACACAGTTACACGTCCCCTCCTCCTCTTGGGCAGGCAGAAGGTCACAAGTGCAGCACACACCCCACAAGGTCCACAAGCACAGACACACTGGCAGATGCCCTGAGCTCCAGCACGGTCCCTCTGTTGAGATCCTGGCCCAGGGGCTGGTCTCACTGGGTGCTCTCTGCACACACACAGAACTCACACACTCGTCTCCTGGGCACTTGACAATGGCAGGTCCCCCCAGATACCAGCACAGACCCTCGACCTACGTGATACCTCTGCCCAGACCCAAGGCCCCTCTGCTCTCCAGGTAGTCCATGGGGTTTATGGGGAAATACACACACATCCCCCAGACACTGTTTGGGACAGGCACAGACAGCCCCAGGAGATGACACCCAGCACAAAGGCTGTGGTCTGCAGTCCTGATCCAGCCACTGGCACTGAGCCCCTCACTCGCCTCCCTCATGTCTGTATCCCCATATCTGGTTTTCAGGACACACACCATTCCCACCCCAGTGGGTTAAATTTAAAATCCCCACTGGTTACAGTACTTAATGATGAGACTCAACTGGTCCCATAGCTGACTTTCCTTTTCTTTCTATCCCTTTTTATACACTGAAAAAACTCTTAACTTGATCCTTGAAGGAGCGGACACTCTTTCTGTATACCTTTGCACAAACCAAGTGTGGCACCTTTTCTGCCCAAAACAGATATGATGTCCCCTGAGCCTCCTTTTTCTTCAGGCTAACCGCCTCCAGCTCCCTCAGTCACTCTTCATAAGACTTGTGCTCCAAACCCTTCATCAGCTTCACTGCCCTTCTCAGGACTCACTCCAATACCTCAGTGCCCTTGCAGTGAGCTGAGTTAGACACAGGGCTCAAGTGCAGCATCGCCAGTGACCAGCAGAGAGGGGCAATCACTGCCCTGATCCTGCTGGCCACACTATTGCTTACATAGGCCAAGATGCCATTGGCTTTCCTGTCACATGCTGGCTCATGTTCACCTGGCTGTCAGCCAGCACCAGCAGGTCTTCTCCATCAGGCAGCTTTTCAGCTGGCCATAGCAGTGACCAGAAATGCCAAATAGCAGTATTACAGCAATAAGTAGAAGGTGCAGGGGCCTTATAAACACAAAAATAATGGTTTGCATGACTTTATGAAGAAGCTGAATAATGTGTATCTTGCTGCGGAGAGCTTTTGAGTCATATTGTTTATGTAATACATTTTCTTATATCACAGAATTACAAAGCAGTTCCTGTCTATTTTCCAGCTATCCTCTCTCTTGACAGGAGAGCTTTTTCACTGAGACACTCACAGATGAACAATATCAAGTTTTTAGCTATTTAGAGAAAAGATATAATTAACAAAGAAATAAGTTCCATGTCTTCTCCTGCCAATATCACCAGGCAAGTGCAGAATTATTGCCTTCTTGATTTGAGGTATGCACCTAATTTCAAAGTTTTCTTTCTTTCTCAGTGCCTTTGATCAGCTTGTCCTTGGAAAAAATATATCCCATTAAAAATGTGTCTCTGTGGGCTTGAGTGTTTTACTTTTTTCATACCGATTGCCCAGTGATTATAAAGGGCACCAAGAAAACTAATGCTAAAGAGCAAAAAAATGTGTCAATAAAAATAGTACATATACCATCTGCAGCATCACACAGTACAGCTAATTTATGCTGTGATGTTGAAAGTCAGAACAAGGCTCAAATGTACTTGCTTAAACTTTTTCTCCTACACAGATTAATAGGGAACAATCAATCCAGTATACTGCTCTTTCAGTAGACTGAATGTACAGTGAATGAATAGTAATTAAACTTTAACTTTCTAAATTGTCATTGTGCTATGATCTCACTTTTTTGCTACCACCTATAAATTACATTATAATGAATTATTAAAAGGATAAAGGAGGCAGAATTGAGATTAGAATATCAAAGTATGACAGCAGCAAACAAGGAGGGCTCTGCTTTCAAAGAAGTTTTTACCTACAAGTGCAGTAAAGAAGAGCACATGATGTTTTGCTGGGAGCAGAGAACAAAGTTATACGTGATTAAAATATTTCAAATGTATGCTAACAAGATAGATCCCCTTCTGGACTGCATAGCAGAACCAGATGAAGGACTTCAGACATCATGTCATGAGCTACTACACAGAAGTCTCAGAGTCAGCTTTAGTCATTACTGTACTACTAGACTTACATCCCATAACTTGCAACCCAGATCAGATAAATAATGCATTTGAAAGCTCCCCATATCCTGTTATGCTCAACATCTCATGTCATCCTTTGTCTACACTTATTTATGCCTAATTTTGCTAAACAGATTTTAATGTTCAAGATGGTTTTCCAGTTTCCTCACACTTTTTATAGAAAGTAGGAAAAGGCAAGATTCTACAGTATAATTTGGAAGAGAAGCCTAAATAGAAGAGGTCCTTTGAGCAGATGAACTAAATCTGCTGACCAGGGAGAGGCCAGTGAGAACAGTCCTAGATTAAATGCCTAAAATTGGGCAGCTCTGTCCAAGCCAGTCTGGCCTAAAACACCCATACATATATTGTTATTTTTGAAATAATAAAAATGAAATTCCACTTTCAGTCTGTCTGCTCACAGAGACAGTTTTGCACTGGGAAGGAAGAAATTGGCTTTGAATTATAGTGACATAACCTGGTCTCTAAGAGGGCAGGGCCAGCAGCTGGCTCATTTCTCTTTCAGCTGCCCTGAATTCAGGAGAATTCATCCAGCAGCTGATAGACCAAGGCTTGCAATCTGATACAAAAAAATTTGGACAGACAGATCTGGTTGAATTTGAATTCTGGCCACCAAAGCATGGCAAGTTCTGTGTGAATAGTCCTTGAGGAAGTGATGTGTCAAGAGTGTGGGTGTGTTTATAGCAAAGACAGTGGCAGTAGAACTGAATGTTAATATTGTACCAAAAGATGAGGTGCTAACATCCTAGAGAGGAAACCAAGAGTTCTGTCAAGAAAGAGAAGAGCTTGCTTAAACTGGAGGCGTCAGAAGAAATAAACCACCTTCCTTTATCTTCTGCATTTGACCACATGGTGAAGACTTCGCTGCTACTGAGGGTCACCAATGCCAGAAGTCTAGGAAGGCTGAAAACTAACAGGACATCATGGGCAAAAAACATCACCAAGAGCTATTAAATGCAAAGACACCCCTCAATCCATCTGATGTGGACATCATGACAAGTCCATCTGTCATGAACAACTGGAAGTTGAAAAATATTCTGTAAAATACCAAATGCTGACTTTCTTCATGTACTCTTCCTTAGGCTACTGTTGGTTAGCAGATATTCACACTGATGCAGTAGGGATCCATTTTGTCTTTCTTGTCATAGTCATAAACACTCTTACAAGACTGGAGGGTAAGACCTGGTCTTACCAGGTACCCTGACTTCCTAGATAATCTATCAATGACTTTCTCTAGAGTGAACCTAGATATGCATGGTAGAAAACCAAGAATGTTTGAAAGAAAAGTCTCACTTGACTGAGGTATTCCAAAGAGAACAGAAGATGAAAAATTTGTTTCCTTTCACAGGCAGAGTTGGTAGAATGAAAAATCCAGCAAACAGGTCAGCAGAAAGAGATTTAATCTGTATCTCTTACATTGACTTTTTATAATCTCAGTGGAGATAAAATCTCTGGATTCAGGACCAGCAACCTAACTTGTTCAATTTCCTGTTGTCATATTCTTCACCTGGTCATCCAAAGTGTTTCAAGAACTAAAATCTGAGACATTCCAAAGAACTATAAAAATTTCCACAGGATTTCCATATTTGTTAACGTTCAGCTATTGTAGACTTTCTTACAAAGCAACGCAACAAAACATAAGCAAATCCTTTCATCTTTGTCTATTCAGCAAACATTCTACTACACACACATTTTAGAGACAAGGATGAATAGTTGAATCAAGATTCTAGCAGACACATTTCCTCATAAATGAGAGTTTTACATAAACTCTGAGATTTAGAGTAGAGGGGCACCATTGCTAGAACAGATTCAATCCTGTTGTGTAACATGGGCCACAGATAATAAATCCTGTTTTGAGTCCAGTAACTCTGGATGAGCCAGTGCATATCAAAAGGTTTTAGCAAGAAAAGAATTTGAAAAGAAATGGGGCCAAAATACTAAGCTTTCCCAAGCTGCTGAGAAATGACAGTTCTTAGAGACAATGAAGACAATATATCTCAACAAAGTAGTCTAGAACATTACAGAGACCCAAACTGGGGAGTAGTAAAGATAATTCAGTCTAATGTGTTTAATCAGACAGAAAGCAATAAAGTACACTAACTATGAGAGACCTAGATATTTCATTTTAAATTATAAACATAAATTGGAAATGTTAGCTTCCTTCCAAAGGCAACCAGAATACCCAAAGCATCTGGCTGCTTTAAATAATGCATGAAGAAGGAAAAAATTATTTTAACTTCCTTAAAAACAGCAAGTGGAAGTTTTGTTAGAACTCTAAATTTACATTCTCATTTCAAAAAAATAAAAATATCTTGAGAGACATAAAATATTCTTAGGCTAAAGCAATGCATATTAAATTAAACAATTCATTTTGGCATTATTCAGAATTCTTGATATAACATATTTAACTAAGACAAAATATGAACACCTGTTCATCAAAGCATTAAGAGACTTAGAAGCTGATATAATGACTTCATTTTTACTTTTAATCAAGATTGATTTTAATAAAAGCCTGATATCACAAGTATGTGCTTATGCACTCTGAGTAGTCCTCTCTGCTTCAATAAGAATACTCATAAAGCATAAAAACAAGCAGTTATGTAAGTCTCTTTGCAGGGTTAGATTTTAATACATGTGGGAAAAATAATTTAACTATTAGCCTCTGGGTGACAAGTACCTGAAAGGCATTGATTCCAAAGGAGTCCCAAATCTTTTAATTGGGAATAAATTAGGTTACTATGTAATATGGCAGGGAAACAAAAAAGGCAATGCAATTCTGATTGAGGCATCACATCACAGAAATAAGGAGAAAATAATCCTCTCTGGTTTAGTCAGATAAGAAAAATAGCAGCTATAATTAGAAAACAAAAAGTCATATAATTATGTTATTGAAAATTAAAACATTGAATGATTATTCAAATAGAAAAATATCCTCATAAGGGGAAATATTACGCTGTGGCATAATAGTTTGGAGGAAAGAAGAAAAAGCAGAGCAGTGTATAGGAATTTTAATTATCATCAGATATAATGTTAGAAAAAGTACTCCCAGGATAAACCTTCATTGGCTAGAAGGCAAGCTACATAGCTTCCTTTTCATATTTCTATCACTTCTCATTCCATGAGCTTCCTAGCACTGTGCCAGATTTGGATGCAGTGGCTCACACAAGATGTAGACAACACTCTGTGTGAGTGTATTCCCTCTCTGCGGGCAAGACTGCAAACACGTCTCATGGCTGAGTCTAATGGTGCTGAGAGTCTAACTGCTGAATTATGTCATAACTAAATAACTATAATTACTTACATTAACCATAATTTAATGTAATTACCTAAATGATCACAGTAAGCTTGTGTCTCAAATTAGAATCTTTTTTCCCCATTCAAAGACAGATGTCCTTTGCGGTAACTGTCAGTGATTTGGATTTTAGTTTTTTTCCTATTTGTTACAACCTATCTTTGTTTGACAATATAATTGAGTAACAGTTACCTGCCCCTGAGAGAACTTATTTCATTCGAAAATTTTGAATCCAGCTGAGAATTAAACGAATATGGAATTTCAGCTCCTACAAGACTGTAAGAGATCAGAATTCAGTTTTGCAACATTTTCTATTACAAATAGAACAATTCTAGCTAAAATTTTCTATGAGCTGTGATTTCAATTTTAATGTTTAAAACCATAAAATACTCTATAAGCACTGAGAAAGCTTTAAGAGAGTTTCTAGGACCAAACAGACTTTACATTTTCTATCCTCATGGAAACCTTGACCCTTTCAATTTAGAAACTGCTGAAGGGATGCTTTATGGAATTACTTGGGTGAGAAAAAAATAAGACCAAAGAATCTGGTCTACCTGTAGTATCAGAAGCAACCAGTTTGCCCTCAATGCAGCAAAGTGTAATGGTCTAGGAAACCATCTGATTTGACTACAAAAATAAGAAAACTAGAGGAGGCAGTAGAGGGAAAAGAATTAGACCAGTGACAAAAATTTAAAAGGAAAAAAAAATATTGTGAGTCTGGTAGAAGAGAAACTGGGAGATTAATAAAAAGATCATTACTTCTTAGATAATAATTTTATGGGCAGGAAGATGTTAGGCAAGAAAGCTGTGACTAGACAAACGCAAGGCTAAAGGAAGAAGAAACACTCTCAGCAGAGGTGAAGTACACAGACTGTGAAGCCCAGAGCACGGTGTCATACTTGACAGCCCAACCCACTTTCAGCAAGTGGTGGGCTGTGTTGGCCCAGGACCTGCCACATTCACATGAACCATAATAAACATTTCTATTCTTTGAAGTGGTGGGAACCAGTACGCTGCAGGAATGAGAAAGTGAGAAACAATGTTTTTGACTTCTCATACAAGGTAATTAGTCCTACAGAGAGAGATTTCATTTGGAAAGCATGTTGCCTTCAGACCTGTGATTGTGCAAAAGGGAAAAGACAAGTTCCTCTGGGTGCCCCAAAGAATCTGACAAAAGGAAAAACCAAGGTACACAACAATGGCATTCTGGAGGGACCAAGGCAAGGCATTTGAGAGGGCTGGGCACAGAAGTGCTGAAAGGAGAGAAGGATCTGGAGCTCCAGGCCATGCTAAGGTTGTTCTCCTTTGGCTCTATACCATCTAGTAAAGCTTTCTTTAACACAGTATTTTTCCTGGTTCATTTTCTTTCTGCTTAATAAACTAGATCAATTGGTTAGATCACCCAGAGAGCACCACACATAGAGTGAGTACACACATACCGTAAGTAGAAGCACTGCAGGTAAGATTTAGAAGAGCTTTAAAATTATACAAGTTCATATAATCTACAGTGAATTTCTATAGCACCACATTAAACAAAAAGGCACAGCTAGTAGAATCCTCTGCATTGTGAACACAGCAAGGTTCTTTTACCTCTCTACAAGAGCCAGACTAATCTGCCTGCTAAGCTGAGAAGAGGCATTGTCTTCAGCAGTCCTTGGAACAAGGGCCTTCTCTCTGTGCCCAGCAATGTCAATGTCTGGGCGAAGGTAGAGCAAGAGAAGCACAACTGTACTTCAAAAGAAAAAGCAATTTAACTTTTTTCAGTTTCATGGGAACATGAACTGTCTCTAGTCCCAGGAAACATGTAAACTAGGTCCTACAGTTCAGCATGCAGACTCCCATCCCACCCCCAAACCCTCCCAAAAAAAATGAACCTACGCTAGTCATTTCCCCAGCTGCAGTAATAATTTTTAATAGCAAAGTGATCATTGCTATAATATCAAACATTAAGAAGCAGAAGTGTTGCTTTTTCTACTATTTAACAAAAAGGCAGCTTAAAGTGAGTCCTCCTATTCTTTATGGTTTACAACTTGTATTTCTTCTGCTCATCAGCTCTTTTCAAAGTCTGCTTATTCTATGAAAATAGCTTGTGAGGCAGTCTTAAGTAAAGTCTCTAAGGATTAGAGAGAAATGTTAGTGGATATATGAACAAACCACCATCTAAAGAAGGAGGTTTAATCTTGTTTGGCAGTAATAGATCCTAGCACATAAGCTTTTTTTTTTAATTAAAAAAGGGTTTTGCTAGCTCAGACTGGAGTTCTCTCTTAGAAGCTGCCAAACCCCACAGCCTGATAGCTGCAAGCTTGCTGCACTCACTCTATGTGCCCATCTCCAGGCAGCAGAGAGGTTCAGCAGTCATTCCCAGTAAGAATAAAAGCATCCTATGCAGGGAACAGATAGAGATAAATCCGTGCTCTCACACACCATACAGATCAGCGCAGGCAGGGAACACAGCAGTCATGGAAACAGGCAGCCTGAAGCCTGCTCCTCCTCTCCAGCTGATCAAGGAAGAAGGCTGCCAGTAGACTACCACAGGTGACCATACATGCAGTTATAAATACACACATGTGTTGTACGTGCATGTGCAGTATTGATCCCTCCAGTAGCTGGCCTAGAAACTCAGTCTATCCAGTCACCGGTCCCTGATCCCCTGGTCTCCCCAGCTGTGGACACAAACCTGTGAGCCCTTGGAGGTTCATGGTTTCACTTCAGCTGGTGGCACTAAGATCTCTTTTCCTACTCACTGGCTAGTCCAGTTTTAAATTCATTCATGTTCACACACATGGACTCTTAGGATGGAGAGTTCATTCACACAGACAGCAAAAATAGGGTTATATAACCTATGATATGGGCTATATATCATATATATCACATAACCATGATACAGAAAACTGTGTTAATTAAGCACAAGGTTCTGTCAGACAATTCCATTGACAACCAAATTGAATACACACAATAGGGTCCTTCAAACCTTTCTTCTATTTTCCCCACAGCAGTCCTCCCCAATCTATGTGTAAGCCTCACATATTGTTACAGTTCTCTTAAAATATCCATAATAAGTTTTACATAAATACCAAAATGCTCTTCCATCTGCATTCCACAGTGAGTCCTTTTATCCCTGTGGACAGTTGCACAAAATTATAAAGGACAGTATTTCCTAATCCTTAAATAAATTCCCTTTGTGCGGGTAACATATATTCAATTATTCTTTTTAAAAAAGCAAAAACTGAAGCCCAACATAATATAGTAACCAGCAGCAGCAAGTTAAAAAAAAAAAAAAAGTTTTGATATGTCTACATGTAAATAATTAAATTAATGTTACCCATCCTTCTGAGATGGATGAGACAGTGGCTACAATGCATGTATTGAAATATCTAATGCAAAGAGGCAAACAATTCACCCACTGAGGGCTAAGTACAGATGCATTACCCCACAACCATGAGGTTTAAATATCTGCAATAGCCACAGAAAAATTGGAAGAGAAACTGTCTGTAGTAGATCATATTCTTCCTACCTTTTTGTAGAATTTATCTTGAAAATCTGGAACAATCATTAAGCATTTTCTTAATTAACATTATGTAAAATAATCGAAACTAAGCTAAAAACTAAACTAAACTGAACAGTTTAGTAAAACTAAACTGAAGCAAATTAGTAATTGATTGTTTTACCTGGAGCTACTCTTTTTCATCCAAATGGTGGAATGGACAAGAACAAGATTTTCTGCCAGAAAGAGTATGCTGGTCTTCCCAAACAGAACTTTATTTGTCTTAAAACACAAGGCTAGTCTGAACCTGCAGGCAGGCAATAAAGACTACAGCAGTCTGGTTTGAGTGAATTCAGTGCCTAGGAGTTCTGCTTTCCAATTGATTTCTCAGTAAAGCTGCTGGATTTTGATGTAAGTTTTTTACTTTAATCTATGAGACTCTAAGTGATTACCTTCAAATTATGATATGATAGATAGCTGACATCCACAGCAGAGGGTAACAGAAGGTCTTTACCTGGATCCCCTTTGCTGTAATCAGGACTTTCTCTGGCAAACAGCTGTGGGTTTTTGAACCTGCTCACCTTTAATCTCAGCACACAGATTTGTTTCTGTTTTCAGACATGTAGCAGAGCCCACCACTTCTCAGGTTATTTCTCTAGAGGAGATTGCAGTGATTAACTTATAGCCCCTGCCTTTCTCTCTCCTTAACCCATGAGATTGAATACATTAGACAGATAATAACCCAACTTCATGCTGCAAAGCGACCAGGCAGAGAGGAATTTCATAGCCATAGCCTGCTGAACCATTCATGCTGGATACTCAAGAAAATGAGGCCATTTAGCTTTGAATTGAAAGCAGGAGATGCATGATGAGCAGAAATTATTAATGCTCAAACTCTAGTTTTCTTTCTCCTTTTTTTTCCTTTTCCTAAAAATTAATTTTCTGAGCATGTGTCATAAAGTATAGTATTAAAGAGGAAAGAGAGATAAAGGTTCTTTATTCCATGATCTGAGTCCCCCTAGGAACTCATTCTTCAAGTCTATCACATGAAATTCATCAAATTCATACTAGGGTCTTGATCCTGAATAGCTTACAATTCCAAAAGATCATTCACAATCTACTATAGGTAGAAAAAGCAATAAGAGAAAATAAGAATTTTTTTAATTACTAAAATTCAAGATTAAGGAAAATTATTTCATAATAGAATTTAAAGACTAAATTAAAAAAAAAATCATATACAGTCCTCAAACATAGCCTACCAAATGATGTATTGCTAATATGTATGGTAAATGTTAAAATCTCTTTATTTTGATGTGAAAAAATCAAGTCTCTTTAATATTATCAAAGCAATGCTGCTTCTCAGATAATACGTAAGTTCTCATTTTTGTTTTAAATTCTTTCAGCTTCAATTTCAACAAATCTAAATTAAACTCATTAAAAGATTTGCAAAATATTTTTTTCAGCACAACTCTGACCATAATATGAAAGAGGAAAACACACATTTGTATATGTAAAAGTGTGTGTGTGTGTGTATGAATATATGTATAAATACAGACACAGAGAGATATTTATAAAATACACACTATCTGTGTGTGTATGGAGATATACACACACATATATGCACACTTACATATTTCTGTGTGTTTATGCACACAAGGTTCTCTATGCTTCATATAATTTGAAATTTCATCTTCCCTTATTGAAAAAAATCTATCAAGAATTCCATGAAGCTCAGTTATGAGCAAACTCCTCAAAGTTAAAAGCGAATTCTTAATAATTAAAACAATAAACCCCTAATTGTTTCCCAGAAAAATGCTAAATCACTTTCATTGCCACAAAGACAGTGTTAATATACTGTAGTTTTCTATGAATTTGAAATATACCAGTAAATAGTACTGCCATTTCCATAGGCAGCTAACAAAACTTATCTGGAGCATTTATTGTTTTAATACTCTTTTCCAGATACTGTGGGTAGATGGTGACAACCATGAAGGAGTTGCATGCTTTGTTAGACCACAGATGATAGCTTCTAGCAATGTACACTATGGCCCTGTAACCCCAGAAAAGAAGGCATAAGGGAACCAATCTTTTATTTCAGCCCAGTAAATCTGCCAACATTTCATTCTACAGACATCTTAATCAGAGAAAATCACACATTCCTTCCTAGCATCCTCAGTCACTATTTTTTATTCTTTTCCAAATCTTAAGACATCTTGTTCACGTAAGTTCAGAAAAGCCTATAGAGACCTTTGATACTCCCAGAATTGCAGCTTCAGAATCATTGCTTCCAACCATGGTTCTTTCCTTGGCACTCTGCTCACAAAATGTTCTGAAGTGTGCAGTGTCATTTGGAGGGTAGAGCACAAAACTGAGTGACAAAAAGCATTAGAAGAAAAAAGAGGAGATGTGATTTGAGGTGGGAGGCTGAAGTAAGAGGAACAGACAGATAGATTAGAAGAGCCCTGATGTTTTTTTCCTGCACATCAGCAAGCCTTCAACAATAGGAGAGGAAATATTGTCTTTTCTGATGGACTTTTGCCTAATAGCTAAGGCAATTTGTGGGAGATGCAAATATGATTCCCAAATGGAGGAGGGATTTTCAGGTTAACTGTGAATGCTCTCACATAATTAACATTTCCAGTTTCTGTTCTGCAACATTTCAAAAAGGGAAACATAAACAGAAAGTTAAGTGCCTGGAATCTACTCCTCTTTGGCAAGTGGCAGGCATCATCATGAAAACCAAGAATAAGACATTTCAGGGCATTTTTGAAATTTAGGCACTGGCCAAAAAAACCACACCCTTTCATATCAGGCAGAAAATTAGTGGATTAAAAGCTTGCACTTCAATGCTGAAATTTCACTCCATCTTTAGCATAAAGGATTGAGGTTTTTCACAGCTTCTCAACCTTTGGGACTCTCCCAGCATGAGTAAATCACGACATTCATCAGAACTCTTCAATAAAATGCACAGCTTCAAGACAGGGCACCAGTACAGAGAAAAACTAGCCATAGTGTCAACAAGTGGTGATTAAATTGCTACATTTCAGGGGTATCAAAAATAACTCAGCAACCACTGAAACTGCCTAAAGTTTCTTCACAGCACTCCGATACATCACATGGCAATCCACCTGCTCTGTGGTAGCCGACTGGTGTTTTGCCCTTCTGCTGCCATGACAGTGCTAGCATTAAAATGTAATCAATACAATTCTGTGTGTGATCCTGACCTAGCTTCAGAAAGGCATATAATTGGATTATCTACTGAATTGTAACCTCACAACAACTGCAGATGGGGCTTTTTTTGTATCTTACTCGGTCAAGGACAGATGAAGTATGATCGCATGTTATTGAAAACAGGCAATTCTATTAATAAATCTACATTTTAAATATTTCTCTCTATTTATATATTCTATACTGAATCTCCTCAAGTCTGAAATCTTAATCTTTCCAATTTATTAGCACAGTAACTTTGAGAACATGAATAAAGGAAAGAATTAATGGAGATAATCCAGTCTAGGAATTCTCTCCCATCCCTGTCTCCAGGGATCTGAGGTTTTCCCTCCACACATCACACAAAGGACTGAAAAGTTCATTAATTATTAGATAACAAAATGCAGTCATTTAACCTATAGCATATTTTAAAAAAAGTAAAAAAAGTTAAGAATTATGTTAGCACTATAGGTTTCAAACTGACTTCTGTGGCTGTGTTGCAGTAGCAGCACAAAGCACCAGAAGAGTTTACCTCAAGTTTACTCTACAAGCTTGTCAATCAAATTATTTCTGAATTACTCCTGGATCCTTGTCTGGGTATAATACCTACAGTAGGGCCCATGAGTAAAACCTTGTATCTTTATTCAGCATTGCTATCCTTATTTAGGCCTGGGGCAAAACAGAGATCTACTTTCTTTTGAAGGGCAATAGGAACATCCATGCTATTCCATAGGGACACTGATCTTAGTAGTCATGAGCTAATTACATAGGACTGGACTTTTCCTGAGTGCTTTAATTAACACATTTCCAACTAGGAGAAAGGCAATAGACATGAAACTACTACAAATATTTAAAAAGAAAAGCCAGCATCAAAGCACTGTCCTTCCCAACCTCAAGCAGCTGAGAAAAAAAACAAAACAAAACAAAACAACAAAAAGAAGGTTCAGAGCCCTGGGTCTAGAGAGAAAGAAGCAGAAAAGTAAGGAGAGGCTTTTCATAGACCAGAAGTTGGCAGCTAAATGCAAAGCAACTTCAACAACTTCCCTCTCTTCTGCATCTTTGTTTCCTTCTGCAAAGCTTCTTAGGAGTGTTGGCTGCTCAACGTGTTGTACAGGTGTATTTGGTCTAGTTGAGACAAGTTCATTTCCCCAGAGCAGCCCTCACAGTGCTGTGCTCTGCACTGGTAGCTGGAAAGGTGCTGATAACACACCAGTGCTTTGGCTGCTGCTGAGCAGGGCTGGCACAACATCAATGATGTCTCCCCAACATTCCACACTCACCAGCAGGCTGAGGGTGGGCAAGATCTTGGGACGGGACACAGGGCAGCTGACCCAAACTGAATAAAGCATATTCCATAAAATATGGTGTCTGCTCAGCTATAAAAGCTAAGAGAAAAGAGGAGGAGGAAGCAGGGGCCATTCATATTTGTTATTAATTTGTTATTTATGATGTTTTCCCTCTGGCGTAACCACTACACATGCCAAAGCCCTGCTTCCTGGGAAGTGGCCAGACATCACCTGCCAATAGGAAGTAGAGAGTAAAAACTTTTGGGTTTCTGGTTTGCTTGCATGGGCATGACCTTTGATTTCAATTTAGTAAACTGCCTTTATCTTAACCCACAAGGTTTGTTTCCATCTTGTTTTCTGCTCCTGTCCTGCTGAAGAGAGGAATGACAGAATGACTTGGTGGGTGCCTGGTGTCCCGCCAAGGTTAACCCAACCCAAGAGAGAAGCTCAGATACCTGTTTGGAGACTAAGACTGTCTTTGAGTTGTACCATACACATTTTGTCCAGCGTCTTTTCATTTCAAATAAGACATGTAGTTAGAGAGGAGGAGAAAGGAGATTGTGTTTTTCTTTAAGCTTCATGCTGTGACTCATTAGCACATGGCTAGGCATTCTCACAGCCCCCCATGCTGACAAACCTCAATATCCCACCACATCAGAGAACAAGTTGTTTAGGCTTGATTTAACTACTACTTTTTCCCATAGCCAGCTTTGGTTTTCTATAGTTACTCTGTTTTAAAACAAAGAGCAGTTACCATCCCAATGCACATTTTATTGCTGGGTTATGGCAGGAGCCTGCCAATGAATAACCATAGCTTTTGGAATATGCCAGGAAGTATTGCTGTGAAATAGTCATGCAGGCAATTGGACAAGAAATGCAACAAAAGAGTGAAATTCCAGGATGACAATCAAATCCACTCTGTTATTAAGTTGTTTATTCTAAAGCCCATGGCTCTGCTATTGTTAAGGGTCTTGTCAGTTTTCCATTATATGTTCTTATTTTCAGGGATTTGTTTGTCACGGTGACTCACTCTGGGCGAAGTGAAAACATTAGGAGACTAAAATTTGGCCAAAGGCAAAGAGAATTGTTTACAGCTGATGGAGTCACAGTTGGACCAACTCTCTGCTTTAACAATGTAAAAAAATAAATGGAGATGTAACCATATCTTCCTATAAAATGAAATTCTGATAAGAAAAAAAAAAGGGGGTTTTTTACAGTATCAGAACCTATTAAGAGCTAAAATGTTGGTGAACAAGACAAAATCTAGTCAGAGAAACATGATCATTCATCCATCACAGTAATATTCATCCATCCCCAGCTCAGAATTACAGGGTAGGAGCAAGAGTACTTTGACATCTGTATCCACATGGTCAGATTCTGTCAGCACGCATAGACTGAATTCAGTTCACTTTGAACTCATCCATTTCTATGTCCTCTGAAGAAGGAAAAACCTTCTTCAGGTAAAATCAGCAGTCCTAAGATGCAAACAGAGATCCAAATACCCACAAGCTTTGGATAGGGTCACACATTGGTTGACATAATCATAACCCATATGAATGAAACCACAAGTACTCATGAAGCAACTCCATAAAAAAAGAGGCATGATTCAAGCATTCCCTCTAGGTAGATCTTAAGATAATAATTCTCTATTTTTTTAATTGGCTCTCTCATTTAAAGATGACTAAAACTATGGATAAACATAAATGTATGTTTTGCTTAATTTTTAATAACGATCAAAGAAGAATTTCAAAGAAAACTCATATTTTCACTTTTGCAGAGAAACTCTTCCAATATTCTCATCATCTGACTCTTAACTACAAAATGCAGAAGTGTTTCTAGACATAATCAACATTTGAATCAATTTTATTCAAAAATAAAAGGGGAGAAATTTAGACATATGAGGAACAAACAGCTTTATAAAATAATGCACATTTCTGAATACCTTCTTAATTTCAGATAAACATATGTAGGATATAAAAGTCACAGATAACTGGATTTAAACACCTTACCAGGATTTCTTTACTTATGTATATACATGGTACTCCTGCCAGCAAGGAAAATAACATAGCATAGGGCTGGAAGCAAGGAATGCCAGTTTCCAGCTGTGTGGTCACTGCCTGCATGATCCCAAAGATGCCCTACTGTCCCTCTAAAGAATGGTATTCATGAGATGTTCAGAGACAACAGGCAAGAAATTCAGCCTTTTAGAGAAAACAAAAAGATGATGCCAGGATAGCTTCTAACATTGAAAGACATTCCCCACTTTGCTCTGTGAATTAAGTGACACCATCAATTCTTGGGGGGATTCACAGAACAGTTTAAGCTCTGAAAAGTACATCTTTAGTCAGCAAGCACATTAAGAAGCAATCACTTGAATATTTTGATTACAGGACATTCCTGCAGTACTCACAAAGACAAGTCATTTCAAAGCTTTGATAGAGAGTGGCAAATGATCCTGGACAAGGGCAGCAGTATTAGAGCACCACTGTCATCCTGTTAGATTTGAAACCTCTGCAGTTATTTACAACATCTTTTCCCCACACCTCTAAGTTCTAAACCTTAAATCTCCAGTTACTGCAGAGATCTGCAAACACTGGGAGGTCTCATAGATGATACTAATACTTTTGGCAGAGCAGCAGGAGACAGTATAATTGTCTCAGGAAAATTCCTTCATTTATATGTCTATACCACTGAAGAATTTGCAGTTATTTTTAAATGGTGTGTCTTTTAAAAATATATTTATGGACGTAACATTTTGTGCAGTTTAGAAACTGTAAACAGCACAGTGTACTTAATATTGTTTTGTATGTTACACTTCACTGACACCACAATGTCTCTAATGGAAAAGAATCCTGGTACGTTTATTGCAATGTGAATTTTAACAAGAGTTCCCAGACAACACAGGTAATCCTCTACAACTGTAGAGAGTCAACTTGAGCTGTTGCATTTCTAGTGGACTACTAGGATAAAATAGAAATTACAAAGCACATAGGATACATAAACCAAAAAAAGTGCTCCAACATCCTTGGATGATATTCATCATTGTACTAAAATTGCATTCTATTTAATACACAATCTTAATATTGCCACACTCAGAATAATCAAGAATGGTTGTCTGGGTTGCTCCCTCTTTAAGGGAAGAACATTAAACGTTTTCATAGTTTTACTGTACTTTGCTGTGCATATTTTCCTTTGTCAGGACAAATTGGAAGTAAATATCAGTAGAGCATTAAGAAGGATGAAAAATTCATGCACATGAACTTGTACAATATCCCTTCATTAAGAACTTAGCTGAATAGGGGAGTTTCTCCAATAATAACTTCCCTCACAGCTGAACAATTCTTGGTATAAGTGGAGGTGTTTTTAATTATTATTTGAAGCCCTTCTCAAGTAATACACAAATACCTTAAAATAGTAATTATTTTTTAAATCCCAGAATAAGCCTCAATATTTGCAGTGGCCTGGGGAAAGGAAAAGGCTACACAAAGTTGTTCTATGGAGTAAGAAGCAAGATGCACCAGAAAGATGGCTTAGAAGAAATTGTCACTGTGATTAAAAAGATGCACTTGAAAGCTTATTTCTGGATACATACAGGCAAAACATAGTAGTGAACTTCTACAGGAAAGAATCGTGATTTAGAGTTAATAGCCCTAGAAGTCCTCGTCCATCATCCAACAGTTAGTAAGAATAGGCCCAGATGATCTTTAAATGACAAGATCAAAGATGACCTAGGGATTTTCTTGAAGAACTGAATATTTATAACCAACCTATAGTCTGAGATTTTTGAAACAGTGTGCAACTGATGCAGGGGAAAAAAAAATGAATTCAAAAGTAACTGGGCACATTAGATAATTTTGAGGTAAGATAGTATAAAAGCCAGTCTGAAAATAATGTATTTGTAAAGAAATTAAATTGCCAATAATTAACACTTTTAACAGCAGCTGTTACAATAGTCACAAAAGTTCATTTATAATTACTGATTTTTTCCCAACACATCCTGCCTCATCTAATTCATTTCAGATGAAATGGAGAACTGTAGAAATCTATTGTACTGCTACACACTAAAGAGACCACTAGCTCATCTTCATACACTTTTCTGTGAGATCACTTAAGCTTTCCAGTTAAGAGTATCCTTCTAAAGCACTTGACTCCTCAAAACTCAACAACCACCTGAATCTCAACAGAAAATTAAAAACTGCTCACAAATTAAATTGAACAATGATTTTATTTTAACTTTAAATGAAATTAAAAGCAAAATGACTGAGAAAAAGCAAAGCACTCAACTTCAAGTGTAGCCACTTTCCCTTTAGAGTACTTCTAAGTTGTTGGATTGTACTGAAGGCTTCTATTGAAAACTGAAGTACAGTAAAGGGAACAATTCCAGAATAATCACCATTATCATTCTCAAGCTGCAATCAGCTAAGAAGCAGCAAAGATATTTAGCCAACCTCACTGAGGAATCAACACAAAATTCAAAATATGAGTAATAATAAATTCTGAAGTGATTTCACATCAGTTTCTTGATAGCAATACTGAGGTCAGTGACTAAAAATACCCACAGAGGAGTGCAGGAGTGAGTCTTACTTACACACACACCCATCTCTAAACCCATTTCTTCTGCTCCAGGGGAGCAGCTCTGCAATGCACTGCAGGGAAGAGACAGCCCTAGAACTGAGATAGCCATTAAAGAGGAGGATTACTGCAAGTGTTGGGGAGCCCTCCAGTGGGACATAGTAATCATAGCGATTTCTCAGTTTCTCCAGTGCCTCTGGCTCCAGCTTTGGGGAAAGTACACTGCTATTTGCCATACAGATCACAGAATGTGCTGAGCTGGAAGGGATCCACAAGGATCATTGAGTCCAGCTCCCTGCACAGCACCATCCCCAAGTGTCAGACCACGCACCTGAGAGCATTGTCCAAATGCTTCTTGTCTCTGTCAAGGCTTAGTGCTATGACCACTTCAAGGGGAGCCTGTGCCAGTGCCCAGACATCGTCTCAGTGAAGAGCCTTATACTAATATCCAACCCAAACCTCCCCTGACACCACTTCAGGCCACCACTCCCTTGGGTCCCGTGACTATCCACTGTTCTCACAGGGCAATCAGTGTCTACCCCTCCTCTTCCCCTCACAAGGAGGTTGCAGACAGCAATGAGGTCTCCTCTCAGTCTCCTCTTTTCCAGGCTGGAGGAGCACAAGCTCAAGTTCAATCCCTTGGTCTGCCATGGGGTTAATCCAATCACTGTGTGATCTGCTGCAGAGTGAGACCAGAACACCCCTTCAGCTCTGTGCTGAAGGACAGAGAAGCAGCTGTGTAGGAGAGTTTTTAAAAATAAATTCCCTCAGAGCAGAAGAAGACAGGCTCCATACGTGTGTAACTATGTAAATAGCAGAGAAGTTTCAAAGTACAGCCAGCTCTCCTCTGGTTCATTCCTGAGTCCTCGCCTCATTTCTTAATAACCGCTGCTGCATTTCTCAGGAAAGGCCATTAACTGTAATGAGTCAGAACAGCATCAGAGAAAATAGAACTTTTTTGTTAAAAGTGCCTGTGGATTAATGCCAACATTGATCAGCATTGATCAAAGCACAGATCAGCTCTTATCCTTCTTCTGTCAGGGCACTTAATGAAGCCTAAATTGAGATCCTAAGCCACAAGAGATCTTCAGCAACAAGGGAAGCCTCCACAAGAAATACCCAGGGACTGTTTCAGGCAGCTGGCTTTACCAGGTAAATTTGCAGTGTCCATAGCCCAAGGGAGGAGTGCTCCTGTGAGGATACTTTATCTCAGAGCAAATTTCATACTTCTGACTGCTCAATCTGCACTCACTCAATTTGATTTTGCCTCATGCTGACTTTGGGAAGGGAGTTTGTGTCTAAATATCCAAGGACAAACTAGGTCAAAGAAACAGAATCTGAGATTGTTTGCTTTTCAGGTGTTTGGAGGCATGCAGTTTTCCTAAAATTTTCGCCTATAATTCCACAGATTTCAGTTTGATCTCCAGGTTCTTTAGTCACTTCAGAATATAAATCTTTCCACTAGCATACATCATAAAACTTTTAGTGCTCAGCCCTCATGCAGACCTTCTCTTGACTTCAACATAAAGTAAAAGTGTATTCAAGTGGCAACAGAAGAAAACCTCTGTTGTAGTTTAAATTGCATGGCTTACAAAGTAGAAAAGCATGTTAAATTACTCCTTAATGATATATGTCCAAAATGCAAAAATTCTGAAGAAACTAGGCCTGTGCCAATTTGCAATTTTTTGTAAAACACTGAAAATGTTGTTAAATTCTAAGAGCAAAGAGGCAGAACATTGGCATTTCAAAAAGAAGGCAAAGACTAATTACTAGGAAGTTACAGGAAAAATAGGGTTTTGTTCTGCATTTTCATTATTTTCCATTCAGCAAGAACTAGAACTGATTGTACTTAAATATTTCATTAAGGTTTGAATTTTCAAAGTTGAAACAAACTGTTCAGTGCTTAAAGGCTCACAACACAGGAAAAATAAAATAGTGTGGTCACTTTAATTACAGAGAAAGAATAAAGAAGCTTTTCTTTCACTGATGTCAATAAAGCCAACTTGTGCAAAATAAATGGTTACATCAGCATTATGGCAATTAATATTAAACTAGAATAAACTTAAAATAATATTTATACAATTATCTCTCCTAAACTAAACCAAACCTGAAGGAAATTTTTAAAAATCTATTTATAGAGGAAAAGAAAGAGCCTTACTTCATTGTATAACATGAAGTTTCTATTTCTTATCATATTCACACCACATGCCTGCAGCAACATTCCTGCCCACAGCTTTAGTTTAGAGAATTAATAGCTATTATTGGATGGCTATGCTGCATAGCTTCCCAGGATGCCTGTGAGAGGCTACCTGGAACAGAGGCTAGACAACGTTAAAGGAATAAATTATGTATTTACTAAAAGGCCTTCAAAGAACACACCTTGGGCAGTGCAAGAGCCTGGCTGTGGCTCTATCCAAGATGGATGCAGGATGGTCACAAGTTTTCACACTTTTAATAGTTTTGGTCCATCTGCATATTGGGGTTGACTATCCAATTATAGCTTCAGGTTATGAAGTCCCACTCCCCTGTATTGTATTGCCATTGTTTTTACTTTTGGGCCCGAAGCTGCAACAGTGTCCTTAGTTCTTAGGCTGGAAAAGGATTGTTTTGCCTAACTAAACCATGACGAGAACTTGCTAACACTTTGTATGTTCAGAGTTACGTGCTAAGGCAGTACAGAATCTGAAAAGTATGAAAGCCAAAACTTAAGGCATCACCCACGTTAATAGAAGAGTACTTTAGAGAGTAAGCACTTCTAATAAAATATTGTATTTTAATAGAAGAGTATTTAAAACAAAGTAAATATATGCATTTTCTAAAAAGGAGATCACACTGAATAGTTAACTCCTTCATTAATCTCACAATAAAAACTGTCTGATTCATTTTACAGAGTAACCTCTCTGCTTAAAGGAACAAGGAACTAAGCCCTGTTCTACTATCAGACCCAGCAAGAAACGAGCATGTACACACATAGAGCCTCTGCATCCCTGGAGCAAAACTCATCACTGAACTGTGGCTAAAACTTGAAAACATTTAACTTCATTATGCTACTGAACACACTTGTCATGTGTGTGTGCTCAAGGAAGGGAGAGATGGGGCATAGAGGGGTTTGGGCCTTTAAGGATCAACCCGGAATTTCAACATCTTTCCTCCAAGAATTCAGCAGGATCTGCTGAAATCATGTCATCACATGTTCCTGAATGATACTCTGGCTTTACCTGTTACTTGTGGTGGGGTCTGTACACAGAGCTGCCCTGCCCTTCAAAATGCAATTACCAGAAGGAAATAGTTCACCACACACTTGAGGTTCAGGCTTCCCTGCTGCAAATAGAGAACTATGCTCACTGAAACATTTCTCACACTAAGTGGAGAAACGGAGTACTAAATCACATATGTATTTAAATTTTACAAACTATTTACATAAAAAAAAAAAATCAAAGTATGAACTTTCTTCTCAAAAAGATTCTAGAAGCCAATTTAATTTATCCAAAAGTCACCTTTTTTTTTGGTGAATAGAACAGTTTTGCCAGAATTCATATAATTAAGACTTAAATTTGAATGGTTTGCAGCATCATTTTTAAAATGTTTTCCAGCAAAGACAAAAAAAAAATTTGCTTGCTTTTTTTTTTGGGAAAAAAAAAATTCCCATCTTTATGTTTCAGACATAACAAACTATGCTACAAACACCACAAGGCCATGTTGAATAATAAGGAGGCAGTCATCTGACAAAGCACAGCATTGCTTTATGATCAGGAAATCTGATCAGGACTCTTAGAAAGAGTTAACTCACTTGCAGACTGCACAGTTACAGCATATGTTGCCTTAATACTTCATTGCTTTATTAAGATGAGGCCCTGCTTTTAGGAGCATTTGGGAGATGCTGGTGCTCTCACTGGATGAAGCTCTTGCTCTCAGAAAGTGCTCTGTGGTAGATGAGATTATTCCCAGTTTTGAATATGCCAGGTTTCCAGTTTTTATTTGATATAGAGAGTTATACAACATATGCTACAGTGATTCTGATAACAATTTAATTCCAGATCAGGGTCAGGCATAAGTAGGAGAAAGGCTGCAGGGAATCAAATTCTGAGAGTGCATGAAGCCATGATTAGGGTATAACTCATGTGGAAAAAGTTTGGCTTTCATCTGTACTCTTATTTCATCTGTGACCTGTTCCAACCCCAACAGAATAATTTGGTCCAAAGGTTCACTTGGAGTCCTCTCATTTCAAAATCAGCAGCCAAACAAGAAAGAAATGCACACCTGAGGGACTGTCAGTTGGTTAAACTGCTTTTGCTGTGCCCAATTCAGTGGAGTGATAGTAATTTACACCAGCTGAGAATCTGCCCTGGTGTGTTTCATTTACTCTTGAAAGCCTTTTAAAAACATACCAAGTTCACCTACTAATTTTTTCCAAACTTTTGAGGTCATCCCTACCTATTTCTGAGCCAGATTCTCTCTGAATCAGAACAGGAATGATTCTCTGCATGGAAAGAGATCAGTTCTTCCTAATTTACAAAGATTTCAGTGAACAAACCAATGATTCCATGTGCTGTGATGTCTCATAAATAAATATAATAGCAGAATCAGTTCTGTTGCTGGCTATTCCACAGGAGGCTACCATCCCTACTAACAATATATCAATATGCTTAATTAAGGATTAGAAAGCAGAAGAAAGATCAAGTTCATGGTAAGTTTTCAACACAAAGATCACAAATGCATATTTACATCCCAGGAGATAAATTAATCAAAAGGTAGCATGCTACAGTCCAGGAAAAGCTACTGCAAGATAAGTGATATGACCACATTCAGCAATTCAAAATCAGATTAAAAGTTGAAAAGTCATTCTAATAGTGCATCCATGGAAACATTTTCCTATTGAAAGGCCAGGAGGTAAGAAGGAAAAGAGGAAAATAAAAATTACAAGCTCAGAAACTTAGATTGACAAATTCTCTCTATATTGTTAAAATACTTTAATTTGGAATTTTCAGGGAAAAAAAAATAGGAAATTATCTTAAGTCTAGCGATAATGACTGATTTAGTCAAATGAACCTCCTGAAAAGCCTTCTGTCAAAACAAAATCCAATTTTGCATTTTGTATCACCTGTGAATGGCATTTTACTGCTTTTATCACATTCCCCGAAGAACAAATAATTCATCCATGTTATCAAAGGCAAGAAAAATCTCTCACAGTGATGAAACTTTTTTAAACTCCAGAAGATTCTAGGGAGAGATAAGAAAAGTCACACACTGCTCCATACCCTTCTGTAATTCCCCAGGATATAGATTAGCCGGACCTCTTGAATCAAGCATCTTCTAATGGAGTCAATCAGGCTATTTCACCTTCAGCAAATTCATCCCAAGCCTATGCCCTTCTGAAGGTCAGGAACCTTCTTCTAGAGCCCAATCTAGCTTTACCCATGGAAAAATAAATACATCTGACTCATCTTTTACCATTCTTTTCTAACTCTTGATTCCTACCTTTTACCCTGGATATATTTCTATTATGCAATCAGACCTTCTCTTGCTGCCAGAACAAACCTGTTTCTTTCAACTTGAAAGAGTGATTCTCCATTCCCCAGTCATCCTAGCACCACTTTGCTGTAAGTTTTTGCATTTTGAAATAATTTGAACTCACAGTTTATGTGAGAGTAAATCTGTAGTAAAAAGGAATTGGCTGTGGTCTAAGGGATAAACTTAATGGCACCTGTGTGCTCTAGACTATATTTGTTGCTTATAAGGGGGAAATAACACTGGGTTAATAACTTGGCCTCCCCAGTCTCATTACTTTCCCTTGTTTCCTCTCAAAATGCTTTATTATTAATTGCAAAGAGCATATCACAACAAAATTGGAATGCAGAAACTTGTCAGTGCCAAGGAAAAAAAACCCTCTTCCTAACCTCAAGGACATTTTGCCATTAGTAAATGCCTCATAAAAAACTAAAAATAAATGTGTGGACTCAGCTTACAAGATTTTCTCTCTACAGCTTCTCCCCACTGCCAAACCACAAAACCCAGACAAGGGCAAGAAAGCCTTGGGTAGCCTATTTCTTTCCCCCAAAGGTTATGGTTGCTTACACATTAGACTATGCTTCAAAAATTTACAGTGTACAGTGATAAACTCATTACTACATTATTTCTGCCCAGCTTCATTTTTCAATTATTTCTAGTTTTAAATGTAGATGTAGCCCAACGCACATAATTTTATCTTTTGTTAGACTGATCCCTGAAGCCTTATAATTTTATTTCTGCAAGCATGTATGTGAATTGGCCTCAACTGTCACAGTCAAAGTGTCCAGTCTCCTTATTTTTCTTGTCTTTTAGAAGACTGAACTAAACTTTGCAGTTCCAATACCCAAAAGACATGAATCATCCCTGTTGCTAACCTGGGTTCCACTGCTAGATCAAAATTTGCCATGTGAAAAAGACAGTTTCAAAAGCAGAGGCAAACTATGGTGAGGAGGCTTTACTGAATTCTTTGGTATTTTTGTAAGCTGAAGGACTGAGATTTTCACTAGCCTCAGGCTGTATCTCCTCTATTTATTCCTACAAATATGTGACAGTACAACCTAGATTCATCCATCTGAAAAAAATTACCATCCTTATCAGTTCCCCCCCAGTGAGTTGCAAAAAACAGATGTGGTAGGATAAAGACACTAATTTGCATGTTAATGGCAATGACTAAGGAGATACAGACCACTCACATCAACTTTGACAGCCTTACTGTGCTACAGGTAACAGCTCTAGATTTAGGAAATGCTGCACATTTTATCAGGTAAAGTAATTTGCTGACTGAAATAGGGACAGTACTGCCTGATAAGGTCATTTCTTAGTCAGCACAGGCATCTTGATTACTTTTTGGTAAGTATTGTACACTAATTTAAGTTGAAAGGGTCCTAAGGAAGTCATCTGATCCCACCACGCAATAAGGGAATCTTTATCACCAGATAAAGTAGCTCAGGGCCTTATCCAACTGAGTTCAGAGTGCTTTCAAACATCTTTCACATCTTCTTGAGGCAACATCTTCCAATACCTGATTGCCTATGGTTTTTTTCCCTAACGCCAATTAATATTTTCCTTGATACAGCTTGTGTCCATTGTCCCCCATCCCTTACCTGTGTACTACTTGAAGGACACTGGCTCCACCTTGACTACAGAAGTAAAAAAACCCTTCTCCCATTGGATAGCTGAAAACATCCATTTAATGCACCAAAAACAGAGAGGGATAAAGGCAAACACCACTATTTCAACAGCTGTGATAGTTCAGCGCACTGAGAGATTCTGTTACACAAGAAGAGATGAAGACTGGTTCAACCCATGAAAAATGTGTTGGCAACTGCTAAATTAACATCAGTAAGACTGACCTTCTCAATAAAGGGGAAATGACCTGTTGAGATAGGATGCCCTGTAAAAAGTACTTTATAAATGGGTTTTCAGGTTTAGTCCTGCAACCTTGCTCTCTTTCAACTCCAAAATTATATTTCCATTGCAAAAGAAGTGGAAAATAATGAAAAATATTTAAATGATTCATTAAACTTTGTTATGCACATTACTGAGATAAAGATCATACTCTTCTTTCAGGCAAGCCTTAATGAATCGCTGATCTTTCCCCTGAAGCAAGTGGTTGGATATTGATTTAGAAAAGGTAAAGGGATGTGATTAAAAAAGCTACATCAGAATGAAATTATAACAATGTGGAATCTCATTGTATGATGAAATGCAATCATACTATATACACTACACAGCATGGGAAGAAGAAAAATTGCAAAGTTCTTTATCTCAGAGGAAGCAAAGCAGAGGTAGAAAAGTCATCATTCATTGTAGAACAGGCAAAATCCATCCCTGGAGCAAGCTACCTGAGCTTTATCCCAGTCTCCACATGGATTTTATTAAGCCTTCTACTTCATTCATTCAAACTTGTCTTTGTTTTTCTCTTGCATAAAGGATGCAGAAAAAACTCAAATTATGGTTTTTTTTCAAAACAAGCATTATTCTAAAGCTTCTGCCACACCAAGAGTGGAGAGATTCCGTGTATTTTCTGTGGTTTGGATATGACCTCTGCATCCATTTACAGATGGTTGGTAAAGTGCACAAGGACTGTTAATTGGAAAGTACCCTGAATTTATGGTGGTAATTCAGTTGTAAGGAAATATCTAAGTTGAGCTGAAGTGACATGTAAATCTAAAAGAATTTAATTTCATTTTCCTATCTGATTTCAGCTCACCTCCCTTTAATGTCCCACTCCCCCTCAGGATACTTCAGTATTTCAGCAGACATGAGGTTTTATGCCATTTTGTTCCCAACCCAGACATAACCCTCACGTTATAACAACATACCACAGTTAACTCTGCCTCTGGAACACAATTCCACCTTACCCCTGCAAAACTCGCAAAATCCACCAACAAACCAATCACTTCAGATCCACCTGGTGTCCCTAAACTTAATACCAACCCTGACTGTTAAACAATTACACTGTTGTTGTCCATCCCAGGTATAACAAGACAGGTTGTATGCCCCTATTCTGGCACTCTAAGATGGTCAAACTTCCAGTCAACCGTGGTCTCAAATGAGAGTGTCTCAGCTGGATAGGTCCTTTCCTACTCTTCATGCAATAGGCGTGTTTCCGCCTCCCTTCACCCTACAGAGAAGATTCACACCTTTCCCTGTTTACAAAAAAAAAAATTTTTAAAAGGAAGCGTATACATGCATCTATACTCTAAAGAAGCTGGAAACTGTGTGCACAACACAAAGGTGAAGCTACATTGCTTTGAAGAAACAAGGTCTGGGGACTGATATGAAACTCTGAAGTCCATAGACTCACATCTTCAGTGTAGCCAGAGAAGCCCACGTACATTTTCCTTCTCTCTGACCCATTCATGGAAGTGTTCAAGGCCAGGCTGGATCGTGTTGGAAGGATGAATCAGGAAAACCTTATAAATATGAGTGCCTAGCAAAAGAGTCTGAGAATATGGAAACCATAAGAGAGATGGAAATGATAGCAGTTTTCGACTGTGTGGCTGAGAGCAACAATGTGGATGCTTGAAGGCCTCTTTCATTTGTTTAGATAATACCAGATGCTACAAATACCAAAGAGCCAGCAGAGACCCTCTCCAGGCACGGCAGGAAGAGTCCAAGATAAGGTTTAGAGATTTAAAAAGCAGTAAGACATGGTAATATAGTGATTCCCATAGGTTGTATGCAAAGCAAATGTTAGAGAATTTGTATCTTGTATAAGATTGGTTAGTGGAAATTAGAATATTCAACATAGAAGAAGATTTACTGTATTGTAAACGGGAAAAATCTCTCTTACTTCGTTCTCTTACTCCCCTCTTATCTCTTAGAACTCCTACCCCCCCACTCTCCTCCTGCCCCGCTCTGAGCTGCAGCTGGCAGCTCCCAGCAGGGCCCTTTATACCCACACCCTTTACAATAAACTGCAAACATCAAGACCATAATATAAAGAGCACCTGAGTTTGTCCCAGTCTCCATCCCCCACAAAGCTCCCACAGAATCGGTCTTTGAACAATGTCTTCTAGTGAAAGGTGTCCCCACTAATGTCAAGGGGGCTGGATCTAGAGGATCTTTAAGGTCCTTTCCACTCCAAACCATTGTACGATGGTTATAACCTTCATCATTATAACTACCTCATAACTCTAACCTTATGCAGAAACTCTAATGGCTTGGGATAGGAGGAACTGGAGATCTGTTACAGATTTGCAAGATATACACATCAGACAGAACAGAGAATACCTGATTTTTGAAAATAACAGGTTTTCCCCTGATCTTCGCCAAGAAAAAGTGAGATTGTCTGAGAGATTAGATTGTTTTTTATAAGGCTGGAATAGCAGAAATCCATATCCTAGTCAACCATCCACAGCACACAGAGCTAAGATGACTCACAGCACCAGCAGGGACAAGTAACTCTGGGAGAGATCAGCCTCTTCAGTCACAGTAATCGTAAAAGGAACTGACATCTGAAATCAGGATATTCAGATTATGGTCAGAGTTGTGACTAGAATCTGTGTTTGGCGCAACAAGTGGGAAGCTAAACTTAAGACACATTGTTAATCTGGGCCAGGGAGCAGTCAGGGGTCTGTGTAATAGGAGAGGTGATCTAGCCAGTAGTCTACCTAGAATTAAGTAAAATTGGAGTTAGGAATTGGGCATCTGGGGAGTACAAAAACGCTAGGTCCTCCAAGACCAACACTACTAGGATGAAAGAAGGCACTGGCAGAAACAAGGCTATGGTTCCTATGTCCTCATCTGATATCCAGGGGTTCAGCTGAATGAAGACAAAGGACGGAGACCGAATAGCTAGCAGGGGTTATACTGAATTGTCCAGACCTTGAAGCTGAAAGCCCCTGCCAGGAAGGGAGAGTGGCTAGAAAACTCCTGAGATAGGAAAGGCCCAATAGACTCTAGTGTTAATCTGTAGAATCAAGATCAAGCATATCCACAACCTTCAAGATATTTGGGGGTCTGTTGTAGTCCTTGTAAAATTCTGCAGGGTTCAGAATGAACTTGAGAAGAGCATTTTTCTGGGCTGTTTCAAAGATAATTTAGGTAACGCCTAATTTTCCACCTACATGTATTCATAACCAATTTATATTAATTTGTTGTTGCATTTGGTTAATGATCCAGTGACACAGAAATCACTATGTCCATGTTCAAATTATTATGCAATTAAAATCAGCTTCTCACACAAACCCTGTTGAACTCTTCAAATCAGATGGAAAGTGCATGGGCCTTACAGCCTGGGAAGGTTATTTTGCAGCTGAGCCAGAGAGCCCTGGACAAGGGAACAGCTCACTGGGTGCTGTCAAGGGCTGTAGGTAGCAGCCCACAGCCAGCAGCACAGCTTCTGCTTTGCCCTCTCTGGTTGTCTTCACTCCATAGGTAACAATCAGAGAAGATGAAAACACTTGACTCTGCAGAGACAGACAACGAGTAATGAATTACCCTTCACTTTCAGATCAACAGCAAAGAGGAAAGAGAGCTCAGATTCAGCTACTGTGTATTTCTCCTAGCCCAGAAGATAACTCC
Organism: Alethe castanea; assembly: GCA_024734035.1. NCBI lineage: Eukaryota > Metazoa > Chordata > Aves > Passeriformes > Muscicapidae > Alethe > Alethe castanea. The sequence goes on along the minus strand of JANRGV010000051.1, from coordinate 58,127,167 downwards.
TTAGGCATCATTCAGTTAACTGGATCTTTCTTAAAAATAAAGAAACAAAACAAACTCACAAAAAGCAGTTCTTCTAAATTTCAACACAAGAAATAGAAAATGTAGGGCTGAGTACCCACAAGCAAGAACAGCTTCAGGGATAGTTCATGGAGAGTGAAGCCCTCTCTGAGAAGTGGAATACAGAATAAAGACCAGAACAGCTGGAAGATAAATGCAGTTTTTGCCCAAACAAGAGAAGCTGAATTTGAGCCTGTACATGAGACTGATTGCTCGTTGAAAACTCTTTTTTTCCCTAAATGGATGATTGAAATTTGTCAAATAAGTATTTAGACATCTACACTCTCAATCTATTGTCAATTAAGCCTATTTATGTTATTCAGTAATTCCAGACATTTTCCTTGATCTTTAAAGGATTTCTATGATTCTGTCTCATATGTGTAAAAATTTCCCTTTCTACATGTGAAATACCTTAGAATCTGGAGTCTTCTGGTGCTCTGTTGCGTAGGTTCAATTTCAGCTGAATTTCTACCACTACTGCTGCCATTCTTAGGCCCAGCATCCAACTGTAACAATATCATTTCCAGACTCCCTTTGGGAACAGCCAGAGGGATTTTCTAAGGCCAGTTGTTCTAAGGTCACTTGTTGTATCTCATTCAGAGAAAATTCACCTCTATCTTCAGACACAGGGTTCAGGAGCTCTCTTTAGTAACTCCTTAGTCACTCCTGCAGGGCTAAAATCCAAGTTACCTTGTGCTTAATCATCTCCACCTTTCACAAATGCTTATCTTACTCAAACCAAACTAGAATAGTTATATAGTCTTAGGAATCTCATGGTCCTCATTAGTTAATGATGTATCCCTAAATGGATAATCCATTTCAGGGCTAGTTATATATATCACAGCAGGAAGATTTTAATTTATCCACTGCTGTGAATACTCATTTATTGCAGATTCCTGTGTCCTTGCACTCACTTAAGGTCTCCCTTTCCCAGGAGCTGTTAGGCAGAACAAGAAATGCTGCTATAATTGTTACATAGGTCAAGAGCTGATGCTATTCCTGTCATCACACACTCATTATTCATTACTCTGGCCACTTTGATTGCATTTTAGTCTGTATAAACTGGTTCTATTTCCTATTAACCACTAGAGTAAGAAAAGTTTCAAGGGTTTTTTTCCACTCTAACAAAGGAGTGGGGGGGGGGGGGGGGGCAGAAAAAAAAGGGCGCC
>JANRGV010000051.1:58110623-58125841 GCA_024734035.1 Alethe castanea | reverse complement strand
AAACAAAAGGGCGCCTCGACCAATTACATCTTCGAAGAAAATAACACTCTTTTCACAAAATCACAGAATTGCAGAGCAGGTGAGGTTGAAAGGGACCTCTGGAAGACATCTGGCCCAACATCCCTATTCAGTCAGGGCCACTAGAGCTGGTTGCCCAGGACATGGTCCAGGAAGCTTTTGAGTATCTCCAAGGATGGAGACTCCACAACTTCCCTGACAATCTGTACTAGGGATCAGTCATCCTCATATTTCCAGATGTTCAGAGGGAGCCTTCTGTGCTTCAGTTTGTGCCCATTGCCTCTGGTTCTGTCACTGGGCACCACTGACAAGAGCTTGGCCTTTTCATCCTGTTTGTATCCTCCCTGCAAGTGTTTTGTACACAATGGCAGGATCCCCCTGAGCCTTCTCTATTCCAGGCTCAGCAGTCACAGCCCTCTCAGCCTTTCCTTGTATGTGAGTTATCCCAGTCCCTTCATCAGCTTCCTTGTCCTTGCCTGCCCTCTCTCCCCAGAACATCCACACAGGTGTCCTTGGGAGCCCACAGGAGAATGGAGCACTCCAGGTGTGGCCTCATCTGTGCTGAGCACAGGGGCAGGACTGCCTCCCTTGACCTGCTGGCAGCCCAGGACACCACCAGCTGCGTCTGCAACAAGGGCACACTGTTCTGCTTCAAAGGATAAGAGGCCCTGCAGATCCCCTTTCTTGACTAGTAACCTCTCTTGAGTCAAGGATTTATTTTATCCAAAGCTTTCCTCACCTAACGTGGAGAACTCTGAAACTTCTAAACTGAAAGTTAGTTCTTCTGGGCTGACTGCCATCAGTTGTACCTATCTGTCAGTCAACAGAGCCACTCCCCTTTCTGAGACTCACACAATGGATTCATACACTCTTTTCCATAACCCTAATTCCTTTCTGTCATCCCTGTGAGCAACAGATCTATAACAATTTCCTCTTCTTATTATTATTGATCTTATTACTAACATATCTATTATTATATACATATTATTTATTCTTAATAAATTTATGTGTGATTCGACAAGAATGCACTTTCCTTTTCAATAGGTTGTTCCACTCATATTATTTGCCATAATCACATTCAATATTTTCTCATTTCTGCATTAGAATTGGAAAACTTGACAAACTGGAAAATTATACCTGGAAGAGAACTCAGTTCTGTTCCGAGAGAACTAAGTCCTGTACATCCAAAGGAAGAAAACAAACAAATCAACCAAACGAAAATCCCCAAACAACCAGCAACAACACAGAGCTCCTGACTTGCACTCAGTTTACTGACTCACAGCCACATGGGCTGAAACTGAAGGTCAGATCCACAGGTTACACACTGAGGTTCTGCCCAGCCATGCCTAAGGGCATGCTCAGCCAGCAGCAGTTAGCAATAAAGAAGAGTAGATGGACTTGATCAGAGGTCAATTTCATCAGCTTCTGTATCAACTGGATGCTGTCTGTGTTAGCTCAGGAATGGAAATACCAGTGATGGACCTGGAATGGGAAGGATCATGCAATTCTCCCTTCAGGCATGATGCTATAGCTTCAGTCTGTGGACAACTGCCAGTACACAGGAGATGGCAAGAGCTAGTAGCTCTTGATGATTCAGCCCTGAAAAAAATTTCCCAGATAATAGGAAAACCTCCCATTTCCACCCATCCCCCCTCCCCCCACAAGGGAAGAAGTCATACGCCACTATCCTGATTCAACCCAGGATTATCTTTTATACTCTTCTGGTACTGCCCCAAACACAGCTTGCAAATTAGAAGTCCTTTTTCAGCACAGGTAAAACTGACAAGGCTCCATAAGAATCAGGGAGTTTTCACATAAATATGAAGTTTGCATATCATAAAAGGGTTAGGAGAGGGAAAAGCAGAAGAAAAGAAGAAAGGATGGAAAGCAACCAGTCCAAGCCCACCACCAGGGACCTTGATTCCACTCACAAACAGAAATTAAGCATATGTGTAACTCTCACTATATTCATATGAGAAAGTGAACCTGCCTCTCAGACACATACTTCACCCTATTTATTTTTTCTAATGCTCTTAGAAACTTCTACCTTTAGTAGTCATCACTGCTATAAGGCTCTTTAAGATTTAATGGCATCATCTCCTGGTTCTGGGGGACTTTTTGTTCACAGGAATTCCTGGGAATATTACTCCTATCTGATGAAATTCTTTGTACATTCATGTTACTGTGTTTTATGTCAAATTAAACTCCAAATTTATTATTAATGCAATCTCTGTGTGTGTGTGTCACATTAGGGATTGGATCTTGACCTGCACATCTGCCACCCTAAACCTCACAGATATCAATGTTTATGTACCATTCAAAGTTCCACAATAAGTGTCTTTATTTTCTTTGTCTCTGTGTACACTTGACCCTTACACACAGAAGCCCTACAACAATGTACTGCTGAAGCAACCAGCACAGGATGAATCCAGGTAGTTTCCAACCAACACTGCTGCATGAAGGAAACGCAATGGTACATTTGGCAGCAGGGTGATCCAAATGAAACTGTGCATCTCAATTTTCTGTTCTAACCACAGAACACTGTATGCTGTGTTCCTCAAACTAACAAGCATTGCCATGTGCAGATTTATATACCTGCTGGTTTGCCCTGCTCCCCAGAGAGTTGTGTTTCCAAAAAGAAATCAAATTGGTGAGAAAGAAGAGCTGGAGTTGAGATTCACCTCTTAAGCACGGAAGTCACTATAGATATTTTGAAGAGCAGAAAATTATACCTAAAGCTGAAAAAGAGTATGCTGCCAGAGGTACTAACTAAATGTCTGGAAACCGATAGCAACTTGGATTAATACAATCAACTTAGTAAATCTTCTCTTCTCTTACTCAATTCCATTTGCATGACTTGATTCTAACTGTAAAATTTATTAAATTATCTCCCTTCAAATGCAGACAAGAAAAGGCATATTAAGCAAAAGGTAAGGTTTTCCCTGCAACATAAAAGAAAATTGGACTAGAGAAACAATTTTTAGATGAAAACAAGAGACAATAGGAAAAGCAGTACTTTGTAGTTGAATTTCACTCTATTTTATAAACCAATAAGAATATAGATTAATAGATTCCTTGTGCAATATAAATGGAAATAGGACAAATATATTTCATCGTTGCAATCCATTGAACCAGAAACTTTTGCATTGTTCTGCAAGAAGTACCTTCTCTCTAAGAACAGAGAGAAGGAATATAGAGAAAAGCAAAATTCTGTGTAACAGAAAACCTGCAAGTTATAAAAACTATATCTGTTTCCTGGAACTAATAATACCAAAGCAAAATAAAAACCTCACAGTAAGACTTACTGCTCTATTACTAGAAAAGGCAACAATCTTAAATACAAGACTGAAAAAGCAACTAGCAATTACATTTGATTAAACTTGCCTTAAATCACTTCACAAATAGAATCAGCATTCAAAAATAAAACAGCAAGGAAAATAAAACGTTCTGTGAAAATACTGACCACTCAAACTGACATACCAATGCAGTAGTATACACCTCAGCTGGACATAAATCATTCTAGCACGTGTATTTATTCATGTGATGCCATTTTTCCCATCACTGCCCACTGCTACAGTATTGCCTTTCACAGTAATGTACATCACTTTAGGAGAGTAAATTATTCTGCAAAGCCAGTCAGCTTTCACTGCTTCCTCTGAGCTTTCAGGCTAACAAGAACTCCAGTGACACAAACATGGAGAGCACAAAGCAGAAAATTCACAGCAATCTCTTATATAAAAGAAATGACTTGTGGCCATCCACCAGGGCCTCCTGCCCCACAACAGGAACAGGCAGGGAATGTACAGCCCCCAAACACAACGCACTGTTGAGTTCCCATGGTTAGTACAAGGGCTGTACTAACAGGAGTCACAAACCACCATGCACTTACAGGGTCCCTGGCTGGGCAGTCAATGCCAACCACATTGCCAGAGTTGCTTCCACCTGGAAACTCTCAGAACTCTGTTTTAGAAGTTCAAGGGCTTCACTCAGTCAGTACCAACTTATGCTAAAACTTCCCTTTGAAAAGTCAAGGTCTTCCCCCCATCACTGCACACCCTACAACAAATAAGATCCACGTGGATGTTTTGAGGATTGTTTCTTTATTGTCAGAATATCCAAAACACTGGCTTGCACTTTTAATTTTCTATCCCTGGGATAGGAGGCAGGGAGGAAGAAGGGATGGCCCTCAAGGCAGTGTTGTTGTTATGCTCTGTAGATTAGTGCTTCCAACTCGTGTTTCCAAAGAAACTGTTAAATTTGCTACCTAAACCTAGGTCTGCTAATCAACAACAATCTGCTTATTAATGGCAACAAAGGACACAAAATGTCCTTGAAATATAAGTCAATTAAAAAAGGCAACTACTGTATTTTAACTGATGCAATGACGACAATGACTATTTTTAGATGAGCCATAAACCATAGAATACATAAGGTTCTGGAAGGAGCTTTCTAACACAGCAACAGACACAAACACACCAAGGCTACAGACTGAATCATGGGCATCCCTGGTTGAAACACAATGCAATGCAATTTTAGCCAGTATGGACAGAGACATAACATACTGCATTTTTTAAAAAAGGTAAATATAACTGAAATTGAAAATAAATCAAATTGATTTTTTCACGGTTTTGTACCTTCTATTTCAAAGAAGTTTTTTATAGAAGTGAGATGCCTTTACAAAGCCATTACAGAAACAAATCATGAGGCAAAAAGGAAATTGCAGTTGCCAGACATATTCCTTTCCATTACTGTAAGTAGCATCTGCTTGAAATTATCCCTAATGAACAAGTTGTATTTTTAAATTTCTGCACAGTCTGAGAAACTTCAATTTAGACATTTTTCATTTAGGACTGGAGGGATTCAGTTTGAAAGATTGCCTGAATGTTTCTCAAAGTAATTACCAGAGGGTAACAAAACTGTGAAGAGGCACTGAAAATCCAAGTAATCAACATAAGCACTTTGAAGAACACACATCAGAGACAGCAGCTTAGATATCCTTAACAAGAATACCACTGAAGAATTAGGATCCATTTTTTACTGACTTCAGAAAGTTATTAATTCCCCTTTCCCTCGAAGATGGAAAAGTGAAGCACACTATGTTGAGAAGTTTGAGGTAAAACCTATATATTTGCCTGACTATAAGTGCTTTCTGTCCACATAAACATCACCCCTATCTTCTGCCCCTCAAAGCATGGAGTCAAATGAGGAACATTTGTCACTTTTCCATGTATCTTAGGGGAAACGAAAGGAATTTTATAGTTTTAGATTAAGCACTTCCTAATTAAACATTTAAAAATAAACTCTCATACGGTGCTTCTCATATGAGCAGTCGTTTTGTAAGAAAAGATCAGAGGTAAAATATTTTTGGTTTTATAAGCTTATATAGTGAATCTATCAACATTCATAATCAGTGACACCTTTTTACTGTGTTTTGAGCACAGCACAAATAGAAAGGTAATTTCAAATGTTTTATTAGAACATATATCTTAAAAGTCAAAAAAGCAAGGAGAAGCCACGAAAAAATGTTGCAGGAAATTGATGTGGTTTCCTTTTGGGTTTTCAGGGGTTGATTTGTTTCTTTATTGCTTTAAGAAAATAAAAAATGTTATCTATCTTTTATCTACTTATCTATCTTGTACCATAGAAATGTGAGCTTTGCACTAATCAAGACCAACATATAAATTCAATGAGCTTCTTGTCATTCAAGTTGACCTGTCTTAAGTTGAGGAGTACCATTCAGATCTCCTTTCAGAATTTTTTACTATATAGATAAGAAACTTCCTAATCCATATTTCTATATATCCTTGACAAACCTAAATTTCAGCTACCTTTAACAGATTCAAGTCTGAAATTTAGGGATATCAGAAGGAAGAGAAATCTTATATCCTAAGAAGAAGAAAATTATCCTATAAATCATAGTGAACATCGAAATTACCAAAACAGAGTAGCAGAGAAGCCACAATTCAAAACCAAAGGTATGAAACCAGCACATAACGAGCGTTAAAACTGATGACAGAACCCAAGATCCCAAGTAAAAGTTATTTCTGAAAGCAAAAGTTTTATTTTCATGTATTGCCAACAATGTATTTGCAGAGTTCATAAACTGTTTTTGAGATGGATGTTTATTTGCAATTCTGACATTCTTTTATTGGTATGTTTTTTTCTATCACACCATATAGCCTAATACAGTAGCTTCCTGCACTATGAAGAAAAGTCTTTAAGACTTACTGGTATTTAAAAGGAATTGTCTGTGTTGCAGAGTAGCACAAAGCCTTGTCTTCCCATAGGGCAGAGGCACCCACCACCTGGGACTGGGCATCTTCTAATGTTCCCTGAAGCTGGTGAGCTAGCATCACCCAACACACTCTCAAGAGCAGACCAAGATGCTCATATGACAGGACATGGACACATGTCACAAGGACACAAACAAAAAATCACTCTGCTTTGGCTACTGGTAGAGTCATAGTGTTTATACTACTGTAATGTTTCCATAAGGGAAAGGGAACGATTCTTGAAAATATGATAAGACTCTGCAGTAGGAGGATTGCTACCAATATAACTACTTCGAAAGGAAAAGGTTATTAGGCAGAGAACATATTTCACTGTAGTCTGGGCTCATATTTACCTGTGCTAAGATATTCATAAAGAACTATGTTCTAGAAATAGCTCTTCTTTGAAAAGGTAAGCACCACTAGCTCCAAATTGTGCACTTCTCCAACAGTATTAGTATTAAATGATAGCTCTTAGGTGAATGAACAATGATCTTAATCAAATGTGCCCAATGAACCGTAGCATTATAATTTGATCTTGTTCATTTCATATTACTTGGCATTAGATAAACTGGAAGCAATTTCTGAACTTGCCAAGCACAGCTGAGGTCTCTCCTTCATAATTCCTTCAATTAAACACATATAGATGTTGACTTTCAGATAGTATTTTGGTTATTTATCTTCACAGCTTATCATAACTCACAATAAATGAACACACAGTATGAACCTCCATGCAAAGTAAAGTTTTAAACATGCTAACAACTTTCATATTTGGAACACTCAAATAAGCAGCTGGAGGAGCTGGACTAAAAAAAGGCTCAATAAATGTAGGCTCTTAAAAATTTATTCTCGCATAAATCCTCAGGTAATGCTTTAATTCTGTAGGCCACAAGCAAATATAGAGTAAAAGATGTACTTAAAGTGATGTGGTAAACTAATAGAAAATTATATATTCCAATCTTTGAGATTACCCTCTGACCAGCACAGTCTATTCCAAGTTTTATAGGATAAACAGATACATACGTTACAGTGTCTGCTAGTAACTGCTGGCAATAAAAAATACTCATTGAAAGCAAATCCTGGAAGAAACAAGCATTTATTTTTCATTAAAAGGGTACTTCAGGATATGCCTACCCTCATGATCTGTACAGTTTCAACTTTCTTTGGAGGCAGTTTGGAGCTCCCTGTTCCTCAGGTCCCACTGCTGGGAACAGACACATTAGCCCAGCTTCTCTGCTGCCAAGTCAATGCTAATCAGACTTTGTTAAACTTGTGCCCAAGGCTACCCCCGGTCTTGACATTGTCCAAGATGCTCATTTCTATTCCACATTGGAAACACAAATAGCTAGCTGAGAGATTTCATTCTGACAGCACTAGAGTACTTTGCTTCTGGGTCCTACTATATCATATTACATATCCCCACCAGTGGATGTCTTCCCTGCTCAACTTCAAATCATTCCAAAGAGTATATTTAGCATTAAAAAAGTTGCTTCATACTGACAACATCAACAACAGATTAAGTAACCTTGTCTACCCTAGGCTCAGTTGCTACTGTCTGAGTCTGCGTGTGAGGTGTGCTCACTCTTTCAAGGTGGAGTTTCACCACCACTCTGGTCAACACCTCATCAAGAAATATCAGCAGATTGACAAAGAATATTTGCCAGCAGAGCATGGTTTTGTTCTGTTGAGTGAAAGTCACCTGGCATACATGCAATATGAGTCAAAGTACTTTAGAAACATGTCAGAACAAATTCACAGTAGCAGCAAGATCAATCAGGCTTAGAGACTGAACAATCCAAGTAATTCTTTCCATCACGATTACAACTTTATCTTTTCTTACTCTGAATAATTTTTAAAATAGCCTGGGTTTGGATACTCCTAATATTTTACAAGAAGACTATCACAGCTAAGGCAGGACAGATAGGGCTGGAAACACCATTAGCCCTCTCACTGGCACTCCTTACCAGTCTTCATTTACAAACACTACACATTTTCATCTTCAGTCCTTATTCTCATACAACTCTGAACTCAACACATTTTCTTCTAGAGACCTTTTTCTTATACAACATTATCTCTTTTTCTCATAAACCTCTCTGTTAGTTCTGTACAACTCTGTCTCCTCTCTGTTAATTCCACACAACTGTGTCTCCTTATCTTATAGACCTCTCTGTTCATTCTGGCTCCATTCTCTTCTTAGCAGCTTGTACTGATTCCCTTACCTATGAGCAGTTTCCATAGCTCTGGTTCCTTCTATTTTCTGCATGGCTGGCTACCCCAAACTTTCCCTGTCCCAACCACCTGACCCTGGACTGTCCCTCATACAACAACATTATCTTACCTTATCTGTCCCTCATACAACAACATTATCTTACCTTATCTGTCCCTCGCATGACCGCATGTCCCTTGGCGCCCCTCAGCACAGCCAGCAGCCTTCTGATCCCACCACATCTCCAAGTACCTCTGTATGGAAAGCTGGCCTACTCCTTTATACCCTGTAGACTGATTGGCCAGGCACAGATGTTTCTTCTTTGGTAATCAGTACAGCTGCAAGTTATCAGGGATGATTCCCTCCTGCACTACCCTAGCTCTCCACAGAAGACGAGACATTTCAAGATAAGAAAAAAACCTCATAGAAACTGTAATTAAAATATAAAATAGCACACGGTATGCTGTAGTAACAGGTAGTCCCTGCCACAGAGTCTTACTGCAGATCTGTCATATTGAGCAAAGGTTTCACTTGCCTTCTGTAGCACATTATAGACTGAGCCCCCAACTACTTGATTACCTCTTGTCAGACTATCAACTAAGCTTTGTGCTACCAATGCTCCTTTGTGATCTCTGGTCGCTGAGTGCTGATATGCTATGTGTCTGCGGAAGCACAACAAACCTACTGGCCTGGATGCCACTAACAACATCAGTACCACAGGGGACTGCCCTGGAATCTGCCCTGTTCAACACCTTCATCAGTGACCTGAAAAAAGCAGTGAAGTGGCTGCTGTTTAAGTTTACAAAATACTAAACTGGAGGAAGGCTGAGAGAACAAAATAATACGCTCAAAGACAGGGCTACCATTTGGATGGACCTAGACAGGCTGAAGGAATGGGCTGACAGGAATCTCACTAAACAAAGGACAGATAAAAGGTCCAATACCTGGCAAGGAGAAATCTCTTTCAATTGTACAGGCTGGGGGAGGACTCTGTGAAAAAAAAGACCTGTGGATATCAGTAGACACTAAGTTGAACATGAGTCAATGGTATCTCTGGCAGCAAGGGAGGCCAACAGTATTCTGAGCTGTATCAAAGAGCAGCACAGATCAAGGGAAACCATCCTCCTTTACTCAGGTCTCATTAGACTCCACTAGAATATCACATATAACTTTGGGTTTGGAAATACAAGGAAGACATCAATAACTTTGAAAGAGTTTAGTGGAGGGCTACAGCAGTGGTCAGAGTAGGGGCCTGTTCAGCCTAGAGAAGACAGCTGTTGGGGGACCTATTTCCATAGGGAGATTTATCAAGATAAATCCACAGTGGTGCACAATAGGAGGACAAAAGACAACCACTACATACTGAAGTAGAACACTCATGCATGTAAAGGAAAGATTCTTTCCCTGGAGGACAGCAAGTCAAACACTGGAGTAGGTTCCACAGAAAGCTGTGCCTCCACACACCTGACTGGATGAAGCCCTGAGCAATGAGCAGTGAGCTCTATCTGATCTTATAGCTGACATAGTTTTGAGTAGGAGGCTGACCTAGACATGTACTTCCTGAGGACCCATCTAATGTGCTGTAACACCACAGGCTTTTTCCCTGCCCACTAGAAGAAGCACACTCAAGACTGTAAATTTGAAGAATTAATCAATTCAGTGAAGATATATACAAATGAATAGAAATTGCTGCACATATTATAAGCATGGAGGACCACGTGAATCACAGAACCTCCTGCGACAGCGTGCTGCCACACTGCAAATGGCTATTGAGCATGATTCACAGAATATTGTTCTTTCCCACTGTCATTCAGAACAGGTCAGAAAAATACCTCAAGGGTCAAATGAGAGCTCTCATGATGTGAAGGTCAACAGTGACTCAAGCACAAGTGTGTATAATTGAGTATTTTTTGGCTGTAATTAGAAGATTTTTAGCCTTCTGGGGAATTAAATTCTGGAAGAATCTGGTAATAGAAGTAATAGGGAATTAGAGCTAAGTGCTTTCAGGAGCTAAGGAACTTTATCAAAGGAATAAGTTAATCAATATCCATAAAAAAGTTAACAAAGACCTCATATGCAGAGGACTCAGGAGAGTGCCATTTGCTATGCTGAAAAAATATCTGGATAAAAGTCTACATCTTATGTGATCAAAGTCAAAATTGCGTTTAAAAATACAATATTAAAATGCAAAGCAGCAGTGATAAGCAGCTTTTGATGAAAGGATCTGAGACAAAATACAGAGTAGTATTACTCCTGCCCAGTCCATCCCAAGCCAGAATATCTTCCCTGTGAAACAGCAGATGTTTTGTCAAGAAAAAAACCAACACACCAAATCTAAAGCAAGTATTATTAGTATTCTGTACTATATTGGACTAAAGTTGTAGGTATTATGTTACTTAGGGAAAAGTAAAAAAAAAAAAAAATTACTAAATGCAGTGGTTAACATCTTGGTGATTGCAAAGCAGAAATGGCCCAAGTGAACACTGTGGCCCAAACACTTCAAACACATATTTTCTTGAGAGATACATGGACTGCATGAGAACTTGTTGCCTAAACAGACCATAATTGCACATAACAAGGAAGCAGTGTGACTCATCATTCATTAATGTTTTCTCCACTGCAGGTAGTACAAACCTTACAGGAGGAGGTGTCAAGATTTTGGTTAGATGAGCACATAAATTCAGTTACACAGATTGGCTGGCCTTCAGCATAAGAACCTACACTTCCTCCAAAAGAGACATGGTCTGCCCTTAATAACAGAGTGGCCTCCAAATGTATCAAGGGAATAATATATTGCTACTGCTATCTCTAACCACCAACGAAAAAAGAAAATACATAATCTAGTGGCAGACTGCTTTTTATTGGTCTACTAGAAAGCAACAGCTTCTCACCTACACCTCAGGCAAACAGTGTTAAAGACCTTCTTAACACCTGCCTCAAAAGAATCACATTACTGCATAACAGGAAAGTGAAAAAATGGTGCTGATATGGATGACAAATTCAATACATCTTAAATCTGAGGTTCTTTCTATAAATACTGTACCTTCTTCCCATTAGTATCTGCATTTCAAAATGCTAAGTACTTTTCAGATGGCAAACTCTATTTGGAAAAAATTGTTAGTGTATCATCTTTTAATGTGGGAAATAGAAAAGGTATAGAACTCTCAGAAATCTGTGTGAAAGCAAATCTCAGGATGGAGAAATGCAAGAATGCTGAAGATGCAAAGACAACAAAAAATAGGGCTGTGAGCTATGAAGAGATAGACATCAGGAAAATATGTTAAGCAAGATAGTAGAAATACGTAAGCTTAATAATGAAGTTTTATCCATTGTTTCAAGCTATTACAAGCAAGCATTGTTCAAAGCAAGAAGTACGTGCAGCTTTATTAACTGGCCTGAGCAAGCGCTTGTCAGCTTTTAATATTATGGTATTGGCTAGAAAGTTGTTTAAAGACTTTGTACCAAAGAGAACTTCATCTGCTGTGCTAGCAGCTGAAGCTGTTCCATGTCCCTTGCGTGGTTCTGTAAAATGAGACCGACAGTTGTGATGGAATAAAGCTTTGAGGCAGCTGCTCCAGCATTCCCGTCCTGTTGTTTGTGTACATAGATATATGTAAATATAAAATAAGAGAAAAAATATATCTCAGGAAAACCTAACAATTTAAAGTTATTTTTCCACTTGCATTGTCTTTGTTCACTTTTACTGTTCACTGTGCAGTACACACAACTGCACTTTGAAACACATTAATGATGCATTAATGATACAGCATTCACCTTCTACAGCTATTTAAACACAGTGTCACAGCTTTGCAACATCTTCCAGAGTACAGCTTCTCCCATTACGTTTGGAGGAACTCACACGCCAGCATCAGTAGCTTCTCAGTCAATATTCATCTGATACTTCCAATCATTGTCTGGCTTCTTGCAAAGTGCTAGGAGAAAGCTACAGTGCCAGAAGCAATGAAAGCCAAGTTCCTCACATGGCGCTGACTGAATGTAATACAGGAATAAATTGTTTTCAAATATAATTATTCTTTATAGGAATTGTTCAGATCTTCGTTATTTTGAAAAAAAAATGCCCAATTCCACATACACAGAGCATAAAGGCTCTTTGCAAGTTTTCACATTTCACAGCGCTCGCAATTTTCTGCTTCTAAGTACATAATACACATCAGCTTCTTGTTTTAAATTCAGTCCATTTTCAGTGGTTCATGTACACTGTAAGAATTTATTTTCTTTTTGAAAATGAGAGATCAAAGTTAAAGCAACTAAGCAAAATGGAGCAGCACAACTGAATTCTACTCTTTTCTGAGTCATTCCTGCAGCTGGAGTACACTGAAACTGAGTTGTGGCTTCTACTTGTGATGAAAGTCAGTATAACATGTCTCATCTTTGCCATGTAAAAAGTTAATTCAAGATTTGACAAACATTTTAATGTAATAAATTGGAATAAAACCCACACTTAGTACCTTGCCATCAAGAATATCTATTATTGGGAGCATTTGATTACAAGACTGATATGGCAAGAGCTGTGAAATGTCAGAGTAGATCACCTGTCTTATCCCATGGATTACACTGGGCTAAAATATTTTTAATTAGCAGACTAGAGAAAAAAATTAAAAACATAAATTTTGAAGAAAGCTATTTTATATTCAAATAGCACAAGGAACATGGACTTTCTACATGCTGTTTAGTACCCCCAGTGAAAAAACCCCATGGTTTCCTCCATGGCTTATCAAAATGATAAGCATTCCTTCTTTATTCTGGTTTTCACTTTTATTATTATTGTAAACAAGTTTCTTTGCTAAATAGCTACAGAAAAATATTCAGCACAAATATAGCTAGATTGAGACAAATCACTGCACAGTCAATTTAGATTATAGCTGTTTTAGCAGAGGCACAGCCATTCATCAAATGACTAACAAAATATGCTTGTTTTACAGTTTTGACTATAAAACAAATATAAAATATTATTTTCTTTAAGCTTTGCAGTTTAGAAACACATGGTATAAATACAAAGCATTCAAGATCCCATGACAAACTAAACTATCTAAATAGAACATTTATATGTTCTGTACAAAACCTACCTATGCACTCATTTTATGATAGAAATAGTCAAGTTGCATGAAAAATTGCAAGGCACTATGAAATTACTATAAAAATTTTCCATAGAAGCAGCTGCCAAATTTTTTTAGAAACTCTATTGTTCTCTGTTGGTCTTATACACCTAATGATTTGCCTCCCCACAGTTCCTGCTTATTTGAATACATGCAAGATTTTTTTCAATATATACAAGATTTTAGTTTCACTCATAACATCATAATTTCCAGGATATAATTATGTCCATCAACAGCCCATGTGCTTGCATGGAAATTGACTTTTTGTGGCCTCTCAATCTTGTGGGGAAAAAAAAGGTATTGATATAATTTCTATCCCTTTACATTATTTTGAATCATTCTCAGAACAAAATTGCAATTTAAAGCCAGAACAGGCCAACATAAGCAAGTGATATGAAGTAAATACTGAAAATAAGAGTAATTATAAGTACTTACCAGTGGTTTTAAGGATATTACCACAAAGCTTTTCATGTTCATACCACGCTAGGAGAAGGTCAGGGCCTACAAGTTTGGCATACCTTCCATGGTTTAGCTGCTTTTCTACAGTAAGTTGCTCAAAAACATTCCATAAAGAAAAAATCCAAGAGAATATCCTAATAATTGTATAGCAAGTAGAAAGCTAAACTGAACTTAATTATGCAATTGGCCATTCTTCAGGCTTACACTCCTCTCAAGAAAGATACAGCATTTTACTAGAGTTGCATCAAGACATGTGATGAAGAGACAGCTGAAACAGAACTGTTCTTCAAGAAAGCATCTATAGAGAATCACTCCAAATGATATATTCCTGTGTTTGCATAAAAGCATTGGAGATTTTTCTGCATGAAGCTCCTTCCAACCATAATGCTAAAAAGGGACTGTACACCCTACACTACCAGATTATTTCAGCTACCAACTTTGATTAGCTACTTTGGCTGTTTGGGAGTTCTCTTGCAAATATCCCTTTAGATTTACCTCAAGCAAAATCTTCATGTATCTAATGCCAAGTACATCTTATGGATAAGATTTGCCTTTCCTGTGATACCAACATTTTTCATCCCAATAAAAATATTGTTAATTGTTATTGTCAATACTGCCTTGGAAAGCCCTATTCCCAACAAGTTTCATCCACATAAGTCTCAAGCCAAGAGACTCTGCAGAGAAAATTCCAGCAGCATTTCTTGGAAGACTGACCTTGACAAGTAATCCTCAAAAATGCTTTGCATATTGTTGCCAAAGACTTAAAAAGAAAGTACCTGCTTGTGACAAGAAGAAAAGCTGTATTAAAATATACATGTGAGTATCTATCATAAGCTGTTAGACCAAGGAAGAATTTTAAATGCAAACATGACATTTTCAATCAGATTTTAATACAAAATTCTGAAAACCTGTAAGATAAAACAACAACATTTCCACTTTTTGTTTCAAAGTGATTTTATCTCTCGAGAATACAAAGGAGAAAAAAAAATCCTAGTCAATGATAGTATTACCAACTTGGTATATACCTTTTAGAATAATTTAAACAAGAAATTCAGATTTTTTTTTTCATTTGATAAAAATATTATACACAAGTCCAAGGCAAGGAAAACACCTCATTCAAATTGCACTCCTAATTTCAATACAGAAATT
>JANRGV010000051.1:58092283-58103528 GCA_024734035.1 Alethe castanea | reverse complement strand
ATTAAAATAATCAAGATACTGGAGAATTACTTACAAAGATTAAAATAACTATGTATTTATTTTGCTCAAGAAATATTGCATGGAAAGACATTAATCTAGTGGAATATTTGAAGGTGGTACACACTGAAGAGAGAAAAAAAATTAAGATTGTAAGAGTTTATGTCAAAGAAAAAATTATAGGCTGGAAAATGAAAAAAAAAAAGCTCCTGAGAATAAGTATGATTGTCAAATGCTGTCTCAGAAAAACAAGTTTGATTTAATTTTTTAAATATCTTTATACTGCAGCAGACGCTGGGTCTAGTGGGAACTTGCTGGAAGAAATTAGCTTTTGGGAAAAAGTACTGGATATGTAACTCTCATTCCCTTTTATTCACAACATAGGAACATAAAGCAACAAAAAGCAAGAGCATTGAATGATTCATTAGAATTTCATCAACAATTCCAGTACCCAGGAACTGTCAGAGTGCAGCATGCACATAACAGATTAAGCAAGTCAAAGCAGTACAATATTTCACTTTAAGCAACAGAAAGGAAAACCCACAGCTTAAGTTTCTTTCTGTTGTGAAAAGTGAGATCTTACTCAAGAAAACTCTCTTTCTGAATTAGCACAAATATCAATAAACATGCATTTTTAAAGTAAGTTACAAAAACCACATTCCTCATGGTAAGGTCTCCTATTTACAGGGCACATCTGTGGTCACAGCTATATTTCCAGATTAAGCATTACAGAGAGCCTGAAACAACTGTGGAAGAAAACAGATTTTTCAGCACTGAATACAGCAAAACTGATTTATATCTCTTAGTTTCACTGTAGCTGAAGGCTGAGAAACAGAGTTCTGCCATAAAACTTTTCTCAGTGTACTTATTTTACCACCTCAAGCACAATAAGTTCCCTCATATAAAGAGGTTCTGAGACACTGATTACCCAAAAACAATCAAGAGCATTAGGTGTCTAACACAAAAGTCCACACAGTTTGCAATATTGCTAGCCCTAGTACAAACACTCAGCTTAGTATACGAAATCATCTCCCATCACCCACAATGCAAGCTGCACCAGCAGCAAATGTTAAAAAGTAATCCAAATGCCCAAAGTGGTCTAAATACCTTCAACTCTTTCAGTATACTCTGAGAAGCATGAATAGCTGAATATAGCACATAAATTAAATAGTTCAGTGTATAGCAACTCAACTGTAATAGGATAAGCACATCAGAGTAAATTTCTACAGCAGCAAATCTTCACCAAATCTCAGATTTAATGCTGTTGATCCTTTGAACTCAGTAAAGCCAAATTAAAACCAGTATTTGTCTTACACACTTCTATTTTGGTGTAGTTGTCTTTACATAGTGAATGAAAAGCTTCATATGCATGCATTCCAAATTAAGAAATTTTACTGTGATAGGCAAGAGTGAAATGTAAAATCACATTTACTTTCTTGAGGCTCTGAATAATGTGGATGTGAAAAATGCAGAAAATGGTAATAACAAATGAGTAACGGAACACCTTTCAAGTGTTCCCTCCTCATTCCTTTCTATGCACAGTGGCTCCACACACAGTTACTGTCTGCCCTGTTGAACTCTGCCATCTCCTCGTCAGATGATACATTGTCATTTCTTGGCTCTTACCTATTCATATTTGATCATAAACAGATCTAATGTTATTCAAAATAATAATTTTCCAAGTCATACCTTTATTTAAAGAAATTCTTACTCTATAAGTAAATGAATTTCTTTTCTGTCATCATCTCTTAATCATTGACCCTCAATTCACTACTGCTAATCTTTCACCATTTATTGCCATTTTATTTCCACAGAATCACAAAACAGATAAAGGTTGGAAGGGACCACAGGGGGTCATCTGGTCCAGCTTCCTGCTCAGGCAGTGTCATCCCAGAGCACACAGCACAGGATTGTGTCCAGACAGTTCTTGAATATCTCCAGGGAGAGACTACAACCTCTCTGGACAATATATCCCAGTGCGTGGTCACCTGCACAATAAAGAATTTCTTCCTCATATTTAAGTGGAATTTGCTGTGCATCAGTTTCTGCCCATGGCCTCTTGTTCTACTGGCTGGACCACCAAGAAGAGCCTAGCTCCATCCTCTGGACACCCTCCCTACATATAAGATTTCACTCTCAGTCTTGTTCAAACAAAACACGCACAGCCGATTTATCCTTATTTCTATTTTAAGGAAATTTCTTACTACCTTAAACAAACAATTCAATTTTATGGACTTTAGTCTCACTTTATTTTAAAATTTCTCCACCTTACACTAAAAACTGCTGTTTCCTGGAACAGCATGCACTCTTCGTAGGCAGAACTGTGTGAATCTTATGTCCACTTCCTTGTTTTTTCTGTTCTTCAACCAAAAAACTTTTATCTGTCTATATTTCTTTCACTATAACTGCAGTCAGTTAGGTCACATATCTTGCCATCAACTCTACTTTTCTGATCTTTCTCACTGCTTGCTTTCAGTTTATCAGTTGCTTGTGACTCGTTCTAAGTTATTCTTATCCATATAAGATCTAGATTACATTTTATAAAGCAAAGTTGACCACAAATCTCCCTTAGAGAATCTTCATTCTCCTTCTATCACCAGTAGAGGCTTTATATTAGTACACTGCTCTAAAGACTCATGTATTTTATTATCTCCATATTTCAGCTTATTTTTCATTTTTTATCTAACATTCCAGGATCCAGGACTCCATTAGTACTTACACAATGCCCACCTCGGACTATGAACACTGAGATTAAATATTAAATGATAGCACTAAACACAACTGCAAAAGACCAGAAAAACTGTCAGATCCATAGGAAAAAGCAAGGAAAGGTCTGCAATGCAAAGAAAGAAATGCACAAAGAAATTTCTGCACTAACAGAATAAAATGAAGGGAGAGAAGGTGGAACATACCAGCATTCTTTAGCTATTTAAGAAAAGGACAAACATAAGTAATTTGAAAATTCATCTTCCATTTAATGTTTTGCTTTAAAAATATGCTGTTACTTTTGATGTTTTTTTCCCAAGTCATAAGAAAAGCAAGAACTAAACGAGGGTAAAATGGGAACCCAGTGCTTATATTTTGGACCCATATACCCCATATCCTCTGAAAAGCCTATATCACCACCATATTTGACCAGCTGAGCTTAGTGAATCAGCAAGTAACTTCAGCCCTGACAAGTGACTACCAGCCTGCTTTTACATAAAAAATTCAATGGATTTCATGCAGAATACAGTTATAAATCTAGCATTTAAAATACTTCAACAACCAATTTATTGTTTAAATGAACACTATTAGAACAAATTTATTCTTCATTAAAAGCTTCCTCTCTGAATTTCAATGGCAAGACTTCTTTCAGTGCATTCAAAAGAACTGTTTAGAGACTTTTCTTTTAAACAGTCATTTGAAGTGAATACTTACTGCCTAACTTTTGAGAATAAATGTGTGGATTACAGTAAAGAACCAGACAGAATTTACGCATTGACACAAAAGCTTTGCTGAATGCTGTGCTCACGTATATTTAGGAAGCAGTTGCAAGTCACAGCTGATCAGCTCCTGCACTTTTGCCACTTACAAAGCAGTTACCTCTGTCTATTACTGCTTATGGACAGAAAATTCTGCTCCATTCACTGCTGAAGCTTTTCAATTATAGCTCCCTGTGGGCTATTAAGGGAGGAACACCCAAGCCTGTGCAGGGAGGCATGAAGAAGCAGCATGTAGAAGCAGTGTGGGGCCAGTGATCACAGGACAAAGAGGAGACAGAAGGTAAAGAAAGCAGAAGATGTTTTCCATTTAGGTAGTGTCAAACCTCTGTCTCAGTTAAGATGTAGTTTTAACTTCACCCACACACTGAATGCACAGGAAACTTGCTGGCTCAGTACAAAGAGTGTTTGCTTCCTTGCGAAACGACTTTTTCTTTCATGTGCATTTCAAATTCCATTTCCTGATCCAGATTTAATGCCTTTTTGCACTGCCCACTCTGCAGGCAACAGCTGTCTCTTGCTGTTAAAACACCAAGTGATTGCTTTTTTCCTGATTAAATTCCTTTTTCAGATTTTGCTTCTTTTGCCTAAGCATGCAGTGTTGAGCTCCTTGAGTACCTGTTTTGGTTTTTGCATTTTCTACTTATCAGTGCTTGGATCAATCAAAAACAGACTGCAAGATCACCCAGACGAACCAAAAAAAGAAAGCAGAGAAAATTCATACTATGGCCACATTGAGAAATTCACAAGTATTCTAGAAATAGCTAAATGTAATTATTTTTAAATTATTTTATATGCATTATATTATATATCCTAAATTTGCAAGAAAAAAATAATTTGCTGAAGTGTCTCATTCTCTGGAACTTCTACTTTATCTAAATACTTAAATGGATTCTTTGAATCCGTAATAACTAAGAATGAAGCAGGATTTTGGGTGGGGGGGAATAGGCTTGTTTTACAACTTTAGAGTGACTTTAGGCCATAATTTCAAAAACTACTATCAAATGAGGTGTAAAAATTTTAAATAAAAGAGGAAGTATGACTAATGTAGATTTTTCAAGGGTATTACGGAAGTACGGACTTTTTTTTGAAGTGTCTATTACAGAATAATTCAACATATTTGTTATTCATCAATTTTCTTTGCAAGGTAGGCTTCTTACCTAAAACATCAGTTCCTCTCACAGAGTAATCTTCTCCCAGAGTAATCTTTGTAAGCCTACAGATGCTCACATTTTTTTCCCCGCAGTGCACAACACATCTGTATTAGACTGGGCCTATGGTCATTCAAATTCCTGAGTTAAATTATGATGAGAGGAGCAAGTGGGGTTTGAGGTTATACTGCTAGATCTGCATATTGCTGACCCCTCACTGACATCAGATCATTAATATAAACTCTTAGCCCTATTTGCCTTATCTTCTGCCTGTAAAGAACACGCAGGACAAGCCATTGGAAAGGATCTATAGGTATACAAGTTCTTCTTGAACCTCATGACCCAATAAGCACCTCGCTGCATAAAGGACTTTGCAAGCATTAGGTAATTAGTACAGATACATGAGTATAAAACCATATATGCTGCATGTACAGTCCTTCATAGGTAACTCTGGTTTGACTTTTATGTCTAAACCACCAATAGCTTTGCCAAAATTTTTAGCCCAGGTCACTCTGGTGAAATAGTGTATTAGGGAAAAAACTGGTGACAGAAATGGAAATGTCAAATGCATTATGGCAACTGTTAGGAAATTTAATTGTCCTCAAAAGGATAAAATTGACTTGCTGTATGGTACTGTGTGATTTTGAACTGCAACTACCCAATTACTGTTTGTTGCCATTCTATATGTAGCCAGAATAATCCCTACCCACTTACTAAATATTTTAACCTACTATACTAGTGATATCTTTCCCCTTCACTGTTCTCAAAATCTATGAGATTTTGATGTGCTATACAAATAAAACTCTACATCATACTTTCAAGCTCTGTACGAAGTCCTTTTTCCGAGAGAGAAAATCAGTTAATATTTCCCTATTGTTGAAGCAGTCAATTTCAACAGCTATTGACTACGTTACAATAAATTTGCTGTAACAGCATATTTAAAAAAAAAAAAAAAAAAAAGGAAAAACAATAAAACATATACCCAGTGTTTCCCTTATTTACACTTAGCAAAAGGAAATTATCGTTATGAGGATGTCTTTTTCTCCACTGAACACAGATGGGCCACAAGCAAATATGCAATGGTATGTAGAACTAAGTGGCATGGAACTATCCCATTAATTGTTGATTTCCCATGTTCCAAATAATAACTGCAAGATGACCCTTCCCTGAGCAGTCTTCTCCTTAGCATCTGAAATAAATTAATGATAATATGTATTTGCTGTTGACTTTCATTAACCAAACCTCATAAATTTTGTATTTTCCTGGCCAGTTTTTGTAAAATTCTATAAAGTACTCTCAGGACCAGCAATTTTTCAACTAACGCCTTATTAAACATCAATTAAAGATACTAGATTTATAATAAAATGATTTGGTAATTCTGAAAAATTTAATATACACTATTAATTTTAATTAGAATGATCTCATTTTTCCTCTGCTGAAAATATAAACAACTTGAGCTTCAAAACCAGCATTTTTAAATGATTCTGCTAAAAACATACACATCCTGAGTTTCAAGTGAAGCAATAAACATCAGAAAGAAAGCAGCAGAAAATAAGTGGATTTTTCAGGAAAAACTAAATCAAGAAATGGAAAAGAAATGGATGGGCAAGGAAAATAATTACACACTTAATCTGAGATGACTAAAAGCAGCACAAGTTAGCTTGGAATCAAACATTTCTTTGCACTTCATTGTTTCAACTGTGGAAACAAAGCACTCAGTTATTTTCTAAATAGACAAATTTTCGATTACATTTCCATTAAACCAGGATAATGCAAGCCTGGGGCATGATTATCCCACAGACATATTGCTGGCTTACTGGTTCCCCCTAAGGGTATTGCCCAGTTCTTTCATACTTGCAGTCATTCCCTTTGGCACACACAGAAATAAACACACAACTCTTACTGTGCAGTTTGTGTTGAAATAGATGTACTTTCCTGCAAATTTGTCACTGTGTTCTCAATATAGGAAAAAGGAATGGATTTTAAAGTTCCTTATAAGTACATATTTAAGCCATTCAGACCATATCCCTTTTACCAGCGAAAAGCTTCTTCACTGAGCAGTATCAATATCAAACTATAAATATTTAAAGGTTTATTTTCAATTTCTAAAAGAAAATTTGAGACACGAAATATCTCTATATAAATTAACATAGAACTAGTGGATACATCAGGTTTTCTTCATTCACCCAGAAAAAAGCCACAAAATGGAAGTGGTTTTGCCAGGCTGGTAATACAGACAGTCCTAAACTATAGCAAAAAAGAAGAATACTTGCATAGACTAGGAAAAAAATCAGCACTCAGTTTCTCTGCACAAAGTGCACTTGTGAGAAAAACCATACAAGTCCATAGAGGGTAGGAGGGAGGGGGAAGCATTTGCTGTATTGTTGAACCTGTTTTAGCACGTAAACAGAAAATCCTGCCAACATAAATTTCAGAAAGAAAACACTCAGTGATGCCATGAGAAATTATGTTAGGACACAAAATCACTATCAAAATCTTAACAGGGAATAAGAGAGTTTTGGTCACGTTTTATGTGAAAAAGAAGGCTGTGTGCACCCATGACAGAATTTGACATATGAATCCCCCAAGTCCCACCCAGAGGTGTATATTTAGTAAACGAACACCTATGCAAATTTATTTGCGAATGACTGACGGCACACAAAAAATTAGAAAGTAAAACATGGCAAAATTTATTTCCATAAATATACAGGAAAATAAAAATATATATATAAACCAATACCTAGATAAAAATCAAAACAAAACTGCATACAGGTAAGTGCAATTTTAAAGTCTTGAAACAGAATCTGCCCATGAAACAACACAGAAAAGCCCCATAAAGAAAGAGCACCTTAACTTGAAAGCCAGGACCTCTACATTACTTATACCTTATATTCTTTATATTTTAAAATAAAATTTGCTGAATTGTACCTATATTTTAGCTAATAACCATGACTAAAAAAGACCATGTCATCCTGCAAGTTCTACAACAGGTTCAAAAGATGATGGGCAAAATATGCTTAAAAACATTAGGAATTTTTTATACTGCTACAGGATAGGACAGCTTGTGGCTTGTCACAAATGGTGTGCCCCAGGGCTCAGTACTGGGAGCAGTTTTGCTTTATGTATTGATAAGTGATCTGGATGAGGGGATCAAGTGCACCCTCCGTCAGTCTGCAGATGACCCGAGCTGGGTGGGAGCATTGATCTGCTGGAGCACAGGAGGACTCTACAAAGGATCTGGACAAGCTGGATCAATGGGCTGAGGCCAATTGTATGAGGTTCAACAAGGCCAAGTGCTAGTTTCTGCATTTGGGTCACAACAGCCCCAGAGTGAGGCAGAGTGGATGGAAAGCTGGCCAGTGGAAAAGGCCATGGGGGTGCTGGTCAACAGAAACTGAATATGATCCAGCTGTGCCCAAGTGGATAAGAGAGCCAATGGAATTCTGATCTGTATGAGCAATAGTGAGGCCAGAAGGACCAGGGCAGTGACTGTCCCCCTGTACTCAGCACTGGTGAGACATACCTTGAGTGCTTTGTACAGTTCTGGGCCCTGCATTCCAAGGAAGATATTGAGGTGCTGGAGTGTGGAAGGGCAACAGGGTTGGTGAAAGGTCTGGAGCACAAGTCCTATGAGGAGCAGCTGAGGAAGCTGGGGGTGTGCTTAGCCTGGAAAAAACAAGGCTGAGGGGAGATCTTATCGCTATCCACAATTACTCTGAAAGAGGTTGTAGCAACGTGGGGGTCAGAGTCCTCTACCAAGTAACAAGACAAGAGGAAATCACCTCAAATTGTGCCAAGGGAGGTTTAGATTAGATATAAGGAAAAATGTCTTCACAGAAGCCTTGGTCAGGCCTTGGAGCAGGCTGTCTAGGGAAGTGGTTGAGGCACCATCTCTATAAGTATTTAAAAGACCTGTAGATGTGGAATTTAGGGATATGGTTTAGTGGTGGACTTGACAGTGCTAAATTAAAGATTTTACTCAATGATCTTACAGGCCTTTTCCAAACTTAGCAACTCTATTACCCTAAAACTGTAATATCCAATCTTCAATAATTTTTACATCTACACAATAGGTTAGGAACAAAGTAAAAAAAAAACACCCTACAAATTTTTCCATGTGTAAAAGTAAAATCACTGCATAATAACCCCATAGCACCAATTTACTCACATTCACAGGTATTTCCCTTCTCACTTTGATATGGAAAGAAGTCATTTCCAGGTTGAGTGATGAACTTTTGTTGAGTAGCTCCCTCCTTTAACTGACCTAAACTTGTGGAAGATTAAGCTCTCTCAGTGGGGACTCAGCTTCACTCCTCTCCCCAGACACTGATGAAACTCTGTGACTTATTATGTGATTTCCACCATCTGGGCCTCAAAATGCCCAGCTGTGAGGACTGCTGATGTAACCGAATGTCTGACATCATTATCCGTACAGGGAAAAGAAGCGAGACTGGAATGGGCCAGGAAGGAATGCAAGCAAGAAGAGAAATCCCACAAGTCTGCATCCAATATCTTGTAAAATTTTACTGTCAGTTGTAGAACATTCAAGAACATTCATCTGCAGTGTCCTACGTTAAAACAGGACACTGGGGGAGCTCTGTCAAGAAAGGAGCAAAGACTATGGCAATAACATTACTGCTTTCATTTGCTCCTATATCCCTTGTGACTCACAGTGGATGTCCTGTATGAGAACATATAGTCTAGAGGAAGAACAAAAATGACCACATCAGAAAAGAGATGAAGAGAAGGAATAAATTCAAATAGAAAACTATTACATAATTATGCAAACCTTTTTTGCAAAAGATTTTATCAACTTGAGCCTGCACGAAATAAGCTCTCAAGATATTCACTAAGAAGTCAGAAGCAACACTTCCAATTAGGTACAAAAGGAAACAGAACCAAAAACAAAACACCAAAAAAAAAACAACTTCACAAAAAGACTGGACTTTTCTTCTTATGGACTTCGTAAGAATAGGAGAACCTGAACTGAGCAATGAGATAGTCCCTGATATCCATCTGCATAACCAAATGTTCCATGTTGGAAAGTTAGAAGATTCCATCATATTTGATGTTCAATATATGTGACATACACATTAAATACACAAAACATGGATAAAAAGTCCCTCTGTATAGCCATCATATATTTATTGCTTTCTTATTAACCAACTCTCACTCTCACTAGAGAAACAAGTGTTCCCCTTCAGCAAAGATCTCTTCAACACTAAAAAATAGAACGCAGAAAAAAAATACAACAACCCATCTCCGCCAACCTTCCTCCTTCTCCCCTTATCCCCTGAAAAAACAGCCCAAAAGAGTAATTTCTTATGTTCTAACATTTATGAAGAAAAATAAATCACCTTGCTGGAAAAAACTGCCTTCACAGTAAACTTTTTTTAGCTCTTTTATTATAAAAGACTTCTTTTTTTAAGATATTATTACTGATAACACCTGTAGGTCATCAAACAAGGAAAAAAAATGGTCAAGCATTCCAGATACTAAGCATCCCTGTATAAGGAAACTTCAGTACATTAAGCAACATATCTATTCAACGTGTGCTGTATACATAAGAATGAGTAAAATCTGAAATCACACACACATACCCCACGTACTCTGCAGATTACATTCATCATCACTTCTATTCTACAATACCAAACCAACAGTATCATGCCTCCCTTCCTAAGAAAGCAACCAGCCAGGAATACTACACCAATTCCTCTAACTTCTCTCTAATTAAAATCCTATGAATCAATCTATGAAACGTGGACAAACTCAGAACACAGGAAAGTGAAGAAGATGGGGAAATCAGGAGAGAAACAGTCATGACAAGAACAGTCCAGATACTTTTACACAACTAACTTCTTTTACTCAACATATTCAATCTCAAAACAGGCAATACAGAGAAATCAAGGCATAAAATCTTTCAGAATTTTCAAAACACAATTCTGAAGAACTTTAATTACACTAGAGCAGTATAAAAAACAATACTTTAATCAGGTACAGCTATGCTATCTCAAAACAAAATTGCAATTCAGTTTAAAGGAAGATATTTAGTGAGGAACAGTCTCAAAATAAACAATCCAAGGAAGGAGGCCATATGCAGTCTCCAAATAATGAATTGTCACTATACCCAATTACAGTGAATAAAAAGGGGAGAAGGAGAAGAATAGTGTAATGTTCCAAGAGTGCTGCTTTAACTGTCACGACTATTTTCAATAATTGTAAATGCCAAGAAGAACATGTCCTTAATCTGATTTGTACAGCTGGTAATAATTTGCAACAATATTTCATAGTCTGCTGAATATTAAATGCTCAAGGTGAAGACTCAAATATATTTTATAATGCCTAATGATACAAGCAGAAAATTGAAAGTCCCTGGTTTACACCCATTTGGTAGAAATTACCTCCTCAATTGAAATTTGCCTCCTTTCAGTTTATTAAAAAGTAAAATGCAGTTCTTTAACCACCTTTCAATGTCAGTTACCATACTTCAGCTAAGGGCTAGTAACTTTCAGAGGAATAGCTAAATTGTGAAGTATGGCTATATTCCAACATGGATACAAGTTAAACTTTGAAAAACTATGTAGCTTCTCAGAGGATAAAGATGCTAAAGAAAAA
>JANRGV010000051.1:58069857-58092183 GCA_024734035.1 Alethe castanea | reverse complement strand
CTATATTCCAACATGGATACAAGTTAAACTTTGAAAAACTATGTAGCTTCTCAGAGGATAAAGATGCTAAAGAAAAAGATTTACCAGCAGCTGAACAGGAAAGGTGTTTTCCCTAAAGTTTGTCTCTAAATAATTCCCCTTAAAAGAAGGCTGGGGAAATAAATAATTACATAAAGAATTATCCTGAGAGAACCTGAAGGTTAACTGTGTGTAGGGCATGTATGATGGCATACTGTAAAAGATGAATGGAATTTAAGGCAATATTTCCAGTGAGTACAAAAAGTCTCAGGTAAGAAAAAAAAAGTTTAAGATGGACTATGAAAAGCAATTTTTCAGCCTAGGAGGACAGGGGTAACTGAAATCACCACATCTTAACAAGATGGGAAGTAAGGCACATCCCAACAAAATTACTACCTACATCTCAAGTGCCTTCATAAAGCCAAAAGACAGCCTTTTGTGGAAACTAAATTCACACTAGTAATGTTTTAGATTCATGTCAACAAATCTCCACTGCCACTCAGGAAGATAAGTAGTCCAAAACACTCAGCCTTCATCTAATGGAGTTGCTGAAATATTTTGAACTGTAAAAATATTCTAGTATTTTTCCTAACAGTATAGAAGCCTTAAAGAATTAAAGACATCAAAATCTTCTCTGATGCAATACTCAGGGACATTTTTTCTACAGGAATCATAGAACTGATTAAGCAGACTATACCATTCTCTCTAACTGGCCTTAGTTTACTGTGTAGTCAATGAGGACAGAAGCGAGATAAGAGATCCAACCAGGATACATTTATCTACTGCACCTACTTAGTTATTCAGTGGGAAAGATTTCCGGCTTGACACTCAACACAAAAGACCACAGTGTGATGCCAAGGGCATCCAGACCTGAGAGCCACAAAGAAACAGCACCCAATCCTTCAAGTAGTTATTAGCCTGTCATGAAGACATTTGAATGGGTTTAACACCTCCATAAAACAGGTAGGCAAAAGTCTTCTCCAGCTTAAAGAAGCAGCTGTAGCCCTTTACCGTTGAGTGGTTTTCAGCACTGCTCTTTACACTGCTGAGAAGAGGTTCAAACACCTTCAGAAAACTAACAGGAGTTTACCTCTTCACTTACCTGAAATGGGACAGGTATGATCAAGCCCTGAATTGCTATTTAAGCTAATTCAACATACACAGAAACTCTTAAAGCTCTGTGACAAGACTCAATGTTATCAAACTTGAACTCAGTTAACTGCAATCCAAAATCCTGTTATTTTCCTTTCTCAGCGCATTCCTTACTGGAGGAATGAGTTGCGAAAACCTGCAAAGTGGATTTTCAGTCTCCACAGAACAAAACAAACTATAGAAAAACCAGGAATATGTATAATATTTATGCCTTTATAATAATTTTTGTCCTCTTATATCTTTATGCAGAAATACAGTGCAAGATACTGCAGGAAGAGGAAACTAAGCTAAACTATGCGCTTCACTTCGTAATTTGAATTCCTAAGGAATTAGATTAATTGTAAAGAAAGAATCTGCAAGAATTCCAGCTTGTTAAAAGAACAATCAGTTAATGTCATAACATGTAAAAGTGAAACTACGTACATACATAGTGAACACTAAGATCTTTAATTCCTTCGTACGGCCGTAGAAAACAGAAAAAGGTAACTGTGGTGTAAATAGGGTGGAAAAAGGCCTATGAGATTACTAAGAAAACAGAGAATGGAAAACAAAGCAAAGACTTACTTGGATTTGGGGAAAAATGTCACAAGATAAACACTTAGACTAGACATTTTCATAATTTATTAAGGGAAAAATATCCTACAAATTAGAGAATAAAATTAAGACTTAAGAGTTTAAAGTATTATCTTGACTTTATTTTTCTTTTTTCCACAGAACAAATTATTAATTGATTCAGAAAGATCCTTTCAATGCTTTTCAGTTTTTAGTGTAATTTTACATTGTTTACAAGAACAAAACAAGCAGTTCTTACTTCTACAATGGCATTTCAGTGACTTTTTTTTTCATTTTGATTAAAATATTTTGATTAGGTCACCCCTGCTACATTGAGGGAACTAGGGGAATACAGTATTGTAGTGTTACATACAGGACACTTATAAGAACTCTAGAATAGTGGAATCCAAATGCAGTTTTATTATTAAAAATATTTAAGAATCTCATACCTAGGACATATTTTTCAGGCACTAAGAAAAACAATAAACAGTTCTAGTGTTCTTGAATATATTTATATTATATTGTATGCGGTTATTGAAAAAAAACCCCCACTATCTTTTTGGTTTATGTAATGTAAAACGCAGCTTTATCTTCTACTTCTAGCAGCAGAAAGACAAATAGCTGCATGTAAGGTGTCAGACTGACTGAAAACTTAAAAGAACTCTGGGCAAACTGGGTAATGGACAATATACAATCAATTATTATACTTTTTTCATTAAGGTGGTAAGCAGAATGTATTCTGAGAATATGAGCAGAGTTGATCTACAGTTAAGACAAGAGAAAACAAAACAAAGCAAAAAACCCCCAAAAAACCCAAACAAACCAAAAATCACTTATAAAGATTTCCAAAAGCAGACCAGAAGCTGAAGTGCTTAAATAATCTGAAATGTCATCAAAATAAGGTGGTACTTTGGCTGTTCTTTCAAGTGACTAACCAAGCAATGTTTTGCTTAGCTTTTTTTTTTGTTCCTCCCAGTGGTATACTTTCATCCATTTACATTTGTTGGACAAATAATTAAATTCAACATGAGTACTAAACAAACAGTATTGAAACAAACAATAAAGAATAATCAATTCTAAGACATAGGCTAAATTTATGCCTTAATAGGAGTCACTAAATCTTCTCTCAGTATCAGCAACTCTTTCAAAAAGGAGTCTGAATTAGGACATCACAACTCTCATACAGCGTATTTCTAAAAGTTTTCAGTACAGACAGCTAAGAAAGACTAAGAATTGTATAATCACAGAATATGCTGAATGGAAGGGACCAACAATGATCATCAAGTCCAACTCCTGGCCCTGCACAGGACATCCCAAGAATCACACCATGTGCACGAGAGCATTGTGCAAATGCTTCGTGAACTCTTCTGAACTCTTGGTGCTGTGACCACTTCCCTGGGGAGCCCATTCTAGTGTTCAACTACTCTCTGTGTGTAAAATCTTTTCCTGGTATCCCCCTGACTCATGCCATTTCATGCCACTTCCTTGGCTCCTGTCACTGGTCACAAGATTGAAGAAATAGGTACCTGCCCCTCCTCTTCCCCTCGTGAAGATGTTGAAGACCTCAATGAGGTTTGCCCTCAGTCTCCACCAAGCTGAACAAACCAAATTACCTCAGCCTTTCCCCCACAAGGCTTCCCCTCAAGGCCCTTCATCATGCTTGTTGCCCTCCTCTGGATGCCCTCTAATACCTTAATGTTTTTCCTGTATTGTGATGTCCTAAACTGCACACAGGACTCGAGGTGAGGTTACCCCAGTGCAGAGCAGAGTGGGACGATCACCTCCTTTGAGTGGTTGATGATACCCCCCAGGACATGGTTGGCCCTCCTGGCTGCCAGGGCACAGTGACTCAACTTGCCATTGACCAGGACCCCCAGGTCCCTTTCTGCATCACTGCCTTCCAGCCTCTGTAGACACAAAATCAGGGTTGCCCCAACCCAACTGGAAAATCCAGCACTTGTCCTTGTTAAACCTCATACGTTTGGTGAGTGCCCAGCCCTCTGATTTGTCTAGGTCCCTCTGAAGAGCGTCTCTACCCTCAAGGGAGCCAACAGCTCCTCCCAATTTGGTGTCATTGGCAAACTTATTCTTTTGAGACCTATTACTAAGTAGTTAATGAAGATGTCAAAGAGCACAGAGCTGAGTATGAAGCCTGCAGAACCCCACTCTGTGACCTGTCACCAAAACTGTGATGTCACCCTATTCATTACAACCCTTTGCACCTGATCTGAAAGCCAGCTGCTCACCCACTGCATGATGTGTTTATCCAGCTGTGGGCTGGACATTTTGTCCAGGAGGATACTGTGAGAGCATCAGAAGCTTTACTGAAATCCAAAAAAATTACATCAACTGGCTTTCCTAGGTCAGCTAGGTGAGTTCCCCTGCCAAAGAAGGAAATCAGGTTTGACAAGCTGGACTTTCCCCACACAGAGCTGTGCTGGCTGTGACTGATGAGTGCATTGTCCTCCACGTGTTTTTCAATACCTCCTAGAATAATTTTTCCATTATTTTACCAGCACTGAAGTGAGACTGAATGGTCTGTAGTTTCCAGGATCTTCCATGCCCTTCTGGAAACTTGGGACAGCGTTAGCCAGCTTCCAGTCAGCTGAGACCTCTGCAGATTGCCAAGACCACTCAAAAATCATTGAGAGAGGTTTTGCAATTACATCGGCCAATTCTTTGAGGATTCTTGGATGAATCCTATCAGGCTCCATAAATTTGTAGCGATCCAGCTGGACCAGCAGATCCCACACAATTCCAGGGTCAACTGGGAGTTGGTGATTCTCACAGTCATG
Source organism: Alethe castanea (assembly GCA_024734035.1). Taxonomy (NCBI): domain Eukaryota; kingdom Metazoa; phylum Chordata; class Aves; order Passeriformes; family Muscicapidae; genus Alethe; species Alethe castanea. Next base: position 58,087,666 of record JANRGV010000051.1, on the reverse strand, counting down.
GTTCTCTAGCTCAGGGCACCAAGACTCCCTTGGTCCATCATCCATGTTGAAGATGGAGGCAAAGAACGTGCTAAATCCCTGTGCCTTGTCCCTGTCCCTGAGTGTGAAGTGACCATCCTCATCCTGTAATGGGCTGTTATTTTTACAATGCCTGTTGCCAATAATGTATTTGAGAAAACACGCTTTTTTATTGTCCCCCTATTTTCTGGCAGCTTGGACTCCAATTGAGTATCAGCTGCACAAATTTTCTCCCTACAGTGGCAAGCAGCATCTTGGTATTCCTCCCATGTCACCTGATCCTGCTTCCACGGGGCATACACCTTCATTTTTTGCCATATTTCCAAGAGAAGACTGCTGTTCAGCCAAGCCAGCCTTCTGCCTCGCCTGCTTGACTTCTGACTTTTGGGAATTGCTTGCTCCTGTGCCCTTAGGAGGTGATGTTTAAAAAGTGACCAGCACTGATAGACCCAAGCACCTGCAAAGGGGACTTCACTTAGCTATCAGGAAATTATCTGGAACAACTGGAATAAAAATCAGCATATTTCCAGTAATATGTGCTCCTTGGGGCCAATAGCATTGATCAGTGAAAGAAAAGAAATCATTGAAGTCAGTTTGAAATCTGCTTTGTTCTCTTGTAAAGAGGAAATACAACCAAGTTACTTGAATCTTAAGTCAAAGAACTAAGCAGCATGATAACTTCATTTTGCATTCATGCATGCTATCTAGATTAATATATTAATAGGAACACTGAGACAAAGAAAAATGATCAACAGTGTTAAGCTTAAAAGACAAACCTGTGTATCAATGGGTGATTAAGAACAGCAAATGCTTATCGAGGATTATGCTTAACACTCAAACACAAAGAAGTGAAGAAGTAGGTCCTAACCAACTTTCTTCTCCAACAATCCTATAGCTGCAAGAACCTCCTAGCAACAAGAGTAATTTGTCATAAAACAACCCATTCAAATGATGTTTACTGTGAAGATGTTGATTGGCATTTATCATGTGTAACTGTAATGATCTGAAAAGTCGTAGTTCGAATTCATGTAATTCAACTAGGCTACCTTGAGAGAAAAAAGAACCTTCAGAAAGGTATTTTTCACTTCTGAATGGACTGAAAGTCCTTGGAAATACCTCTTTGTCTCCAGTAACAATAGAGGAAGCCTCAATGACTCGATCAGGATGCAGCATGATGTCAGGACTATGGTACTTACTGTTCGAATCACCTCTCCATACACTGTCCTACCCTTGTGTCAGCTTTAACTAACTCTCAAATAAAATGAGCCAACCTGGGGGAACAAAATTGTGGTCCATTTCATTCAGCTCATTCTGTGGCTACATGACTGACAATCCAACATGGGAGGAGAGCAATGGGGAAGAACACATGGTCACACATATGCAGAAGAGGCAGGGAAAATGACCGCCTCACTACAAGGAGCAAGTAGGAAACGACACCTCACTACCAGGATCAACTTAGTCTTAATACTAGGGTTGTGAGAGTTCTCTAAGAACTCTTAGACCGTGAAAGCTAACATTCAGTGGCTTAAGGTAAAATAAAAGCCACTCCTAAAAAAACTGTAATCACACAAAGAAAAGTTGGATTATTAACCCAGAAAAATGGTTAAAATAATACAATCATACAGGAACTAACTAGCACCTTACAGGTCAGCTAGTAGGACAAAAAGGAGGGGGGGAAAAAGGGTAAATTTTCATACAAACAGCAATGCATCAGCTGGGAAGAGTTTCAGGTATCTTTTTAAGTTCAAAAAGGCCATCTCAGAGGCATTTGAGAGCTACAGGCAACAATATACATTAAAAGACCACTGGGAAGAAACAGGAGTTGACTGTTCAGCCTCTGCAGCAGTAGCAATATGATTCTATGACCCAAAATAAGAACTTAAAATAAGTCAACTCATCATTAAGGAATCAATATGTAGATGTATTTTTTTTTGTGCAGTCCTTTTTAGTAAGAGTAAACAGCAAAGAATTGTGCATTCCTGGTATTTTTTTTAATCAAAATTTATCTCTGCTTCCATGATATTCACTAGTAAAGCCTTTCGAAATTTCCAATTTCTAATACATTCTAAACTTTACAAAACAGATTTTGACGCATACATGACCACTACAATATTTGGCAAAGAAGAAATCATTGAAACAAGAATAAAATCATGATACAAAATAATGGGATACAAATGTCTATTTTTAGTCATACATACACATGTAGTGAAAAGCTTCAGAACATATGCTTTAAATGACTGTTTCCTAACCCCTACAGAACAACATAGAATGTACATGAAAAAGAACAAAAAATTGAGTTGAATAGAGTAAGTAACAGCTTTTAAGAGAGAAAATATGCATAAAACTGTTTGGCTGACAGATCAATTATTCATTTCCAAACAATATAATTGAAATTTATTGTACAGGAAGAATACTACATCTTAATACATGTCTATCAGGTTTCAAATAGACAACTAAAATCTGAAATTTTGTTTGTGCATTTGTGCAGCTATTTTTCTTCATATGTAGGTAGCATTCGTTGCATGAGTAGGCATTAATTGCTTAAGAGCTACATAATTTGTACAGATTACGTAGTTTATATTTTTTAATACAATTTGTTATCACATACCCATGTGTCTGCATGAACAGGCCTGATGTTGCTGAGAAGCACCTCTTCATAATTTCCATAATCACTGAACTTAACAACTGCAGTTGTCCCAGAAGAATGAAGAGCTTCAATTTCTGCCCGGTAGAACTTAAAAGAGAAATTTTCAAAGGTCACAAAATACAACCAGAAATACCACAAATACTTAACAATTTCCTTTTCATACACGTCTCTGTGTGTGTGTATATATACTTAGTCTTAGTCAGTATTATATTTTGCTTTAAATTTGATATGAATTTCATATACAAAACTAGGTATCTTAAAATTTCACACAGCGGACTCCAAGGACATGGCAAAATGTATTTAGAGTACTTATTGAGAAAATACGCAGCTTATTTAAGTAGACTGAGCATTTAAAAGACCTGTTTTCATGTCTCTCAAAGCAGAACAAATTCATCACTAATACAAATGCTGCCATATACAGAGCATGTTTACTTAAAATATACATCTGTATGTACGCATGCTTATCAGACATATACTGATATGGCTTGTATATATGTATTTGCATACCGATCTTATCACATAATAAAACATGATAAAAATATTATTAAAACATGATTAAAATATGATAAAACTGCCACTTCATAAAGTCCTTTTTCTAAACACAAAATTGGGTTTTTTACATTTATGCAAATATAGCTTTCTTGAAGGTATTCAATCACTTTTATCTGACTGAACACATAGAAATCACTGCCTTCTAACATGGTTAAGATCAGTACTGTATTTTATTATCACATTTCAAAATTGTCCTAGAAGTGAGTAGCAGCATTTACTTTAACTACCAAGCAACCAATTACTGCACAAAACACAACTTTTAATCTGCTGAATACGTAACAGTCTGGGATTATCTCATGTGTATTTATCTTGCAAGGTGTGTACTTTCCAAATTTTTAAGATCTCATTTCTCAGTAATGCAAGTATACTTCCCAAAATAGGAAACAATTCAGTAATATGCCATTATAATTCACACTAATCCATCCACTGAAGCTACATATTCCTATTTAAGAGAGTCAACTGACTATACGCTGCCACTATCAAAAATCCTGTATGGTTTACCATTGGTTTTAGTTATACCAGAAAAAAAAGAGAAAAATAAAGTTATGCTGCTGAGCTAATGCAGACCAAAAACAAATAAAAGGAAAATGTTTATAATAAATAACATAAAGTAAACTTAAAAAAAAAATTAAAAGCAGAAAAAGGTGTGAATAAAACATACTTAAAGAACAACAATATTTAGGTAGTTCTCAGATTATCAAAAAGGATCAAAACCCAAAGAAACTACAATGAAGAGTGGCAGAGAACTCTTGAGCAGATGATGACAAATCAAAGAAAATATTCTAAAACTTTCTTAGCAAAGGAGAAGAAAGCAAAATGTCCTGCTGCAGGAGAAATCTTATTAATGGGAAAAAGAGCTGAAAATAAAGTCTTTAAACTTTAAAAAATCAGTAATACAAAACTATCATGCAGCATAATTAATTTGTCCACAAGTTCTTTAGCTAATAGCACTACAAGAGCTTCCGTTCTGTAATGATTGAAAGAAAACTGGCAGGTTTTTTTGGCCCCATTCCTGCAGACTTTATTCTTCCTTTGTGCTGCTAAAGGTTGCGTGCTGCCTTTACCAGAAAAAGGTATTACACATCTACCATTATAAATATCTTAGATAACACAGCATCCTTGTTTTGTTCCTCAGCAAAGAATACGGGCACCTACATCCCATATTCACCCCTTCAAATTTTCAGCACTTAAGTCAAATGCTTCAGTGAGGAGCTTAAGTCATCCTCAACTCCACCTACATGAAAGGAACAAGGCCTTGATTTGAGCACTTAAGACGTTTTGTGCAATGATTATAAGTGACATACGTCATAAATATAAAAAACAAGTAGACAAGAAGCCCACTACACACCTATGAACAAAGGCCATGTCTCTCTAGTAGTGTGCTAAATATCTCCCACATGTGCATATGAGAACATTAGAGGTACAATTTGAGATACTTCTCATTTAGCAAAGGCATACCTTGTTATCTTCCCAATAAAGAGCAAAACATTCATCCCCTGGTCTCCAACTTTTTCCATACTCCATGTGACTTGATGGTTCCAGTATTTTCTCTGGTTTGATGGGCCCAGTTCTCCTTTTGGGACCGGTGTTGTAATACAACATTTTATCATCAAAAGATGGGATCGCAGTGGGTCCTGATGATTTGATAGGTCCTACTCGTCTTCCTTTCTGATGATGCTCAGTATCTCCATTTGGTACAGCACTAAAATTATCAGTCCTACTGGGATTTTGGTAATCATTATTAACACCAAAATGTTGCTCACTTTTTACCATAAACGCTTCACTACTTATTGTTCGTGCCTTCCTATCACAAAAATTTTCAGAATTGTGTGTTTGGTTTTCCCTTTTCCCACGTTTCTGGTTATTGTTGTCTGTCACATCTTGAGCAGCAGAATTTTCCTTGAATTCTGTGAAAGATACTCCTTTTCCTACTCTGTTCTGCATGTTGTTATCCCTTTTTTTGAAAGTAGTATCACTCTGGTGAGCAGTTATGGGATAACCCAAATCCTTTGACCTATCATTTCTAGGATAATGTCTGTCACTTTTATTTTTTTCATCTGTCCAGTGTTCTAAAGAGCTGTGCCTTTCAGGACCTCTGTTTCTTGGTAACCCACCACTTTCCAAAGCCTGCCTTGAATTCTGAAAATCCTTTTGAAAACGAGGGGGTTTCTCATTCCTAGGTTGTCTCATGTCATTGCGAGAAACGTGTCTTGAATGATTCTCTTTGATGCCATTTTGTTCTGTATTCATAACTTTGGGCTGTACTGGATGTGTTGGCTGAAATTGTAGTTTTGGTTCTGCAAAGAAAAAAAATATTTCAATTAACATATTTCACACAAATACATTTTAGAAATACTGTTTCAGAATCTGATAAAGTAACAGTATTCTTTAGAAATGTATATATCTTTGTGACATGGAAATGGAATGGTACACACAGAGAATTTACCAGACACATTTGAACTGCAATTCCTAGTTATTGGAAAATATACACTACTCTGGGCTGTACTTAGAACCAAACCACCTATGAGCAAGAGAAAAACCAGGCATAAATTACAGATTACTCATTCCTCCCTATGGACATCAACAACCCACTTGAGTAAGAGCCATTTAAGACTGAAAAATAGAATTCCAAGATGGAGAAAAGAGGAGGGAGGAAAATGAGGAGGAAAAGGGAATACTTCTAATCTGCATTTCAACTTTCTGTTAAAAAACTTCGTTAAGAGCTATTCAGGATAAAAGAGAAAAGGCAAGAAACAGAAGTGATAAAATGAATGCAGCTGGCAAAATTTTGATAACAATAGTAGTAAAGCACAGGACTCTGGAGACTCTGATCAGTGAGCCATAATAGGACTTGCTCAAGCATCGCCTTTAAGAGCTTCAAGCAGAACTCTTAACTGATGAAAATAAAGACAAGATTATCATGAATATCACTAAAAAGAGGAAACATGCTATGGCCCGCTGAGGAGGAAAGGAGCTGTGGGTATCTGTGAAACTTTTTATGGAATTATGAACTTTTTAGGCAAACACGGAATTTTTAATGGGTTATTTAGGTGAAGAGCAAAAGGAGAAGAGAATTGAAGATGAACCCAAGTGAAAATAAAAGAGAAATGAGATTAAATAGGAAAGCTGCAAGTAAGTAGGTTCTTGGTCAATACAGTCCTGCACATGATCACTGTAACCTGTCTCATCTCCTCATTAAATTCTCTTTCTAAATTCTCTGTTGTGTATGTGAGGAGATACATTTTTAAATCAAGTGGCAAATTTGAGGTAGGATAAGCTGGCAACTGGGACAAGGAAGACCTGGCAGCTGAATCCTGGAGAGACCATGGGTCTTGAAGGCCATCTGCCAGGGAAACCCCAGGTCTGGGCTCACATTGTGGCCAGATCTATATAAAGTACATTCACGTAACTCTCCTACCAGCTCCAGGCTGTACCAGCCAACAAGCTGGTATCTGAGGTGGGTACCAGAGGTCAGACTTTAAACCTACTGGAAAAGGAAAACAAACCCATTAAAGGGATTCACGTTTACATGAGCAATTTTGTGCCATGTGGGCAGCTGCAAAGGTGTCATCCTCTTGCTTGTGTCCATGAGCCTGGTGTGTGCATGGGCCTGGTGTGTCTGTCCACTCAGGCTATCATACACTCCCAGGGAGAGGAATGTTACTACTAGAAACAATGAATGCTGATACTTGAGAGCAAATGTATCAACTTTCATAACTACATAATAGATGGCAAGTTAAAATTAAAATGTAAATTTTACCTGGTTTATTTTTTTTTAGAAAAACACTTTCAAGTATCACATTATTAGTAGTAGCTTATAGAATTTTTATCAATTTAATTTACTAAATTGCCCAATAAGAATCTAGCTCAATTTTTACATACATTTGATGTAGCATAACTTTCAGAAGTTCCATTTTTTTTACTAAAAATGACCTAGTGTTTTTGTTTTTTAACATGACATAAGCATACATAAGGCTTAGCTTGAACATCATCTTGGTAAAAATACATCCTACTCTACAATTTATTAGTTTGAAACCCATGGCATTTTTAATGCAGTAATATGCAAATATATACTACTCAGAAAGATACAAGAGTTTCATAAATATGCATTTTCTTTTTAAAAATGCAAAGATTATTTTAAATCTTGTATAATTAGGTTTTTTTTTTTGTTAGAGTAAAACCTTTAAAGTTAGAAGTACCTCTACTTCTTTATAAATGAGACATGAAAATACTGTTTTTCTTTACTTAGTATCTGTAACTTTTCACTAAATATTTCATTACACTTTTCCATTTCTATATAATACCAATCTTACAGACTTCATATCATCCAGAAAGATTTAAGTTCCTAATTAATTAATTAACAGCCTCTGTTCACAAGATTTTTAACTTATAACTCTTCTCTTCTGGTAGTAAAATGCTCAGGCTTCCACTCTTCCTATGCCCAACCCAGGCTCTTAGGCCAATTCCTAACGTTAATTACACACAAAATGACTGAACTGTTCGACGACCCTTGAATGTTTACTCCCTTGTACACATCACAACAGAAAACTGTGTATAAAACTCTAACCTAATTCACTATAAATCATCTTATTCAATATTCTGTAACATTAAGTTCATTAAATTGAAGTCACTATTCCAACAGAAAAAACCAGGAACAGGTTCATTGCTATATTGGGCATGGTAACACTTTCCCAGGTGGCAGGATTTTAGATTTGACTTAGATTCAAAATGTTTCCTCTTAAGGGCTGTCCTTTGCCCTCTTTCTAAATGAATAAACATTTCCTGAGCCGAGATGAGTAGTGACAGTACTGAGTACATACAAGGTACAAGGACTCTCCACAACACAAATGCATGCAAAGCACTTACAGTTACAGTTTAGTTAAAGCCTCAAGGAAAAAGCAAAACATAGATATATTCTTCTATGATTCAAAAAAGCTTACTGAAATTGCTATTCAATTTCATAGCAACATGCTGATTTGAAAGTGGGTTGCATCCTTTGATTACAGATTTTCTTTTTTTTTTAATAGTAGTAGAAAGTTAAAATAATTCTACTGACTAGAGAATTTCAAAACTGTGAACACCTTTTTTTTTTCCTAAGTCTCTTTACTGGACATACAAAGGCTGTCAAGAAACACCTTACTTTTCTTAGTCTAACCTTAAGGTATGCAAAATCCAATAAACTTCTGTTTCCTACAGAAGTGCAGTTCTTGTGCTAAAAGCTTCCCTGTGACCGCATCATACACAGCAGCCTTGAATGAGCAGAATACATTAACTGATTGATTGACATTCAAGCATAAACCACTCACAAATGGAAAATGCCAAGTAACAATAAATGTTACTTTGTCAACAGTAGTCAATAAAAAAAGCCAGGAGATAAGAATAGTACTGGTTCTTCAAGGATTTGTGCTGTCTGGCCTGAACACCAAAAAACCAAAGGGATTCTAAAGTTTCTTTATGAGAAAATACATTTAAAAATTAATAACAGGTTCTTATTATCTACTTGGAAGTTCTGACATGACAAGTAGCATTTATCAGTCTGGAAATCTCACAATTTTGGCTTTTGTATGCGATGATGCAAGAGGACCCTACAGGACCAATCACATACCCTTGATTACAAGAAACCAGCAGGACCTGCTGCACTTAGAAATCCCAGCCAACACAATTTATAAAGTACTGCTCAGTGCACAATGGAATTTAAAGAATATGGTTTCCCGTGGTCCTCTCCTGTGGATTTAATCATGTTTAATAATGTTGCTAAATTCAATGACCATGGCCCTTCCCACACTTGTAGCAATGTTTTGGGTTTATCCTCTTGAACTGAATAATACTTTTATGTAACTGTATGAAGTATATTTTTGAGACTGTTACTTCCAGGGCATGTTCTATCTTGTACTGGCCAAAAGATTAAAAAATTAGAAGAGAATTACAGGCACATTTGTACACACTTCATGTCATGATGTAAAATTCCCATTACTCAATAACTTTGTCAAGTTAAATAAATGTCAAATGTAATTCTTTCTCAAATGTAGCAACACTGACGGAAGGGGACCTGAGTACATGTTTCTGTTGAAACAAAACAAATACAAGTTGAGAAGAGTGATAATAAAGACATGGACAAAAAAATCCAAAACATTCTGCACTGTATTCACTACAAACTTTAACTAACTGGTTAAAGGACTCAAAGAACTTTTAAATTATATTTTACTATATTTTAATTATACTTTATTTTATTTATAATTTTTATTTTTATATATTTTAATTATAGTTTTTAAATTATTCTTTAAAGTGTATTAAATTTACTATATTTTCCCTTTTATATTTAGAGACAAAATAAAAGTACTAGCCTTGTAACATGTCAATGCTAACATACCAATACGACAAATAGAAGTGATTTTCTTGATAGTCACAATTAGCTCTGACTGAACTTCAATTTTTAGAAGGCTGAATAACAAACACGATATTATTCAATTTGGATCTCTCGTCAATAGCATTCTGCACTTGTTGAAAACATGGCTACTATATGGCAGATTTCAAATGTCACAAATTTAACTCCAAGAAGTCAGACTTTTTTTCCCCCTCCAAACCCCCTCACTCACAGATATCCAAATAAATTGCGTGACCACAAAATGAAACAAATATTTGTTAATTACATTGTATTGCATTACCAATTTATTTCAAAACTTTAATTTATTTGGGACTAGATAAAGAATAATATTCATTATTCCTTAATACTATAGCCAGAGCTCTTGGTACCATCGTATTGTCTCTGGTAATCCGTGTGTTTACTTATTTAAACTGGCAAAGATAGATGAGTTGCTCCTCATAACAAAAGAAAACAATAAGGAGATTAATGGAAAAAATCTTTTGTGTTCAGTGGCAGAAATTAACCAAGTGCAAGCATAGGCAGCTAACTGAAAGCAATTTTGTCTACTATTTGTGTTATCTCTTGCAGACAGGAGGTTTCTCTTGCCAAAATTCAAACTACTCAATTTCAACATAGAAATACTTCTGTAGGTGCACCAACCACTCATAGTAATAATAAATAAATAAATAAACATGCTGCTTAAAGCTAAGGATATGTTTGCTTTAATTCCCTGCATTTCATTTAAATAAAGTATGTTTAAAGTATGCTGTGTTTTACAATTAAAGAGCTAGTAGCTCATGGAGTCAGGTATTTAATATTTTTGATAGCAGTAATTACTTAAAACAATATTTACTTAACTGGAAAAAGGAGATAAAACATAAAAAAGTTACCACTTTTGTGGCAAAACACTAACATGCTTTTGTATAACTAATATGTACTTCTTTAAAAAAAAAAAAAAAACAGCAAACAACGAGAAACTTTAAGTTCTGTCTTAACTTTTAAAAGGAATGTAAGTACCTCCTAAAAAAATACAAGGTATTTTAATTCATAGAAGTTTTTCTACTTGGTCTAAATACAAGTATGAAAAGGTACCAAATCAAAGAAAAATAACTCAACAACAGTTCTGCAGTTCTTGTTCAGCAATAGAACCACCCAGCCAGAAGTGAATTTAGAAATTCTCCACACCACTAAGGTTTCAGGTGCAATTAGAAACAATAGATAAGAAAAACAAAGAGGGATGCACAAAGGAAATCAATCCTCTGCATTCTTGAAAAGAGAAACAATTCTTTTTTTCAGACACTTTCTCCCCCCAAGTCACATAAGATTTTGAAGAAAATTTGGTGCAGCACAGGATTAAAAAATACTTAGTTCAGCAAAACCACCTTTTGTTTTTAGGATTTTACATTGAATCTCAGTAATTTAGAAGGAATTACACTCTGCCTGAAGTGTACAGGACTTTAATGTTTGCAACAATATGGCCATTCCAAGTAATTATCTGCTCCTGGTCATATACAAATATGCAACAGTAGGGGCGTGCTCATTTATTCAAAAATCACTGTCCCTATACACACCTCTTTCTTTCTGAATACCTAAAAAACCAGACGAGATTTTAGAGACCATACAGGACAGGACATTTCATGGTACCAGAAATACTGCAGAACAATCTATCTTCTTTTATTTGTAGTATAGCACAGTGTTTGGTGAATATAAATGGAAAAAACCTGCCAGCCTGGGTGCTCCTCAGCGTATTACTGTGCAGGAAAATCAAAGAAGAGACATTCTTGGCTTTGTAACATCACATATTTGAGTTGTTTCTATCAGTTTCTCCAATGAGCCTTTCATTTCTGACCAATACTTTTCTAATTCTAAGTGAAACTACGTATCTCTACTGCTCACAGATGACAAGATCAAATTAAATTTATGAGGTACTAGTAATATATCATACATATCCTGTTTTCTGCAGGCATTTGGATGCAGACTCCGTGACTGAAGAGTTCACAGTGCTAAGTACGATCACTGGAGATAGATCACTCAGCAAATACTTTTAAAACTCCTGTCATCTCAGCTTGAATGGAACTTAAGACAAGTAATAATTAGAATTTAACTGAAATTATTATCAAAGGCAGAAGTAATAAAATGGCAGAAAATTAACTTTCAACGTATGATTTTAAGGATGTGTTTGAATTAATCAGACTGCAGAGTTTTCCTCAAATTTGGCAAGGAAAAAATCACTTTTGAAAGTAAAAAAAACATATGCCTATGTATTTCTTGAAATATCCATTTAAAAGACTCTGCAAGCAAAAGTAAAACCTAGCATAGAAACAGAGATGCAATCCTATGGGCTATACACACTCAGTAAGGAAAAGAAAAGCTAAGAACATGAAACTAAGCAAACACTTCAAAGCCTTACAAAGTACAACATCTACTTCTTTTCAGAAAAAAAAAGGCAAAAAGATTGAAAAGAACTTCACAAAATAATCAGAAAACTTTCTGAGCTCTTAAAAAATGCTAACAAGTTGGGTTTGGGTTTTTTCAGGAAAGTATGGTTCAGGAGTGGTACACTGGATTACATATTGATTACTCAGATAAAGCAAGAAAAACCAACATACTGATAAAAAACATAAAAGCAAAAACCTTGTGAGTCATGCTAGGAAATATGTCAGAACCTTTGGTAACTGAAGGAGTATAAAACCTTCAGAAAGTTTTAATAGAATTATGTTTTTCTTCTTCTGACATTTATGGAATCTTTTTATTTCGATTTAAGACGAAAAAACTCGTAAAAGTGATGTGCATTTATCTTTAAAACAATATTGAGGGTTATAAACTGAAGTAAATGTAATAAATATATCTACTTTTTTACTCACATAACACTATGCTTTACTGTCTACATATATGTACTAAATCCAAAGGACCCTATAAGTCCCCCGAAGCAATCACTAGTATCATTTTAAAAAAGCAATTCACTCATTTCATGGGTCTTGATAAACTACAAGTACGTACTTACTGCAAAATCACCAACAATAAGAAATGTATATAACCCACAGGGATTATTTCTTTTAAATTTCTTTAAATATCTTTCAGTCAAACATAAAAGCCTTCTGTAATATCTCAATATAAGCAGAAAATGTATCCAAAGAAAAATCAATGTTTGCAGTGTATGCCAAAAACACTACCACTGTTTTCATTTCTGCTCACTGTAAAAAATCTAATGCATCTTTGGTAAGTAAAATGAGTTGCCAAGAAATATCTCAAACATCATTCCCTATATCTGCTTTCTGAAAATGTTGTTATGTTCATTACCTGACCAGTTTACGAAACTGTATCAGCTAATGCAGAATGCTGGTGCAGTTAAATATTACTTTCTTTGAATATTTAGATTTTTGACAAATACAGTGAAGACTTATGGTATCATAAATGAAGACTCATGATCCACGAAGAATACAATTAGATTAACAAATTATGATTTATGTCATCTTATTTCAAATTGCTGAGTTTTAGACACCACGGAGCAACTTATTTGACCTTTCTTGAGAAGAATAATTCTCCAAGCACTCTTTTTTTTTAATGATTGACTGAAGAAGAAGTTCTAGGAATCAACTTTTAGATGACAGAGTTAGGAAAAAGAATTCTACCTATACTACCCAGCATTTGTTCCAGGTACATATATTTCAGTAACTCACCCTCTACTGTTAGAGTACCCATTTTGGATTCCAAAAAATCAAACAGTGTGCTTGGTGCAGATGGTCTGGCATTTCCTAGCTCTTCTTCATCTTCAGGTCTTATTCGGCCTCGGCCCTTCCCCTTACCTGTAAGCATTAAAGGCTTTTTGTGAATGGACAATAAAAAAGTCCACACACGCTTTCATTTAATTTACAAAATGTTTGTCTTTTTTGTCTTTAAAAAATTCTATCACAGAAAGGCACTGACAGGACAAGGGAGTACAATTTTAAACTGAAAACTCGAGAGATTTAGATTAGATGTGAGGAAGAGTTCTTTTCTATGAGGGTGATGAGGCACCAGAACAGGTTGTCCATAGAAGCTGTGGATGCTTCATCCTGGGAAGTGTTCAAGGCCAGGTTGGATGGGGCCCTGAGCAACCTAGTCTGGTGGGTGGCGTCTCTGTCTGGGAGGTGGAATAAGATGATCTTTAAGGTCCCTTCCAGCCCATGTCCTTCTGTGACTCTAGGATACACATTTCCCATTTAAGAATGATTAAATATCTGACTTCCAATTCAAAAATTTTGACAAGAATATAATATACCTAAGTCTTTCTTAGGGATTTGCTTTCAGGTTTGCAATTCTAGCTTGCAGGAAAAAAATATGCAAATATGCTCTTCCATTAACTACATTAGTAATCCACCATACACAAATTCTTTGGCTTGTAAACCGTTTTTAAGCATCTTCTTGCAAACTTTACCTCTAGGTGGTGGTCCCTGAATGGGTTTCTGTTTATTGTTGTTCAGAAGAAAATTTAATGCTGCCTCTAGGCTGTTACTGTTATCCATAAGTGCCTGTCTTGCTGCTTCTTTGCTAAAACCCATCTCTGTTATGTGTTTTAGAGCCTTTTCATCGACCTGAAATAAAAGGTACACACAAAAGTAATAAATACAACGCTCTATAAACCCACCAGATTTTACAAAAATTTTTCTTTAATTTTTAATTGAAACAATATTTATTGTTTAGTTGATTATAAATATTTCAGTTTTATATAAAAACTTTGCATACAATCTCAAAAGAACCAGCTAATCAAGAGATTTTTTCATTAGTAGTATGGCTTGCAATGCATTAGTTTTCAGTTCTACTATTACAGGCTTTCAAGCACAAATTCTCCTAGTCTATACAAAAACTAAAAGAAATATCTCAAAATAGTATGGGTATCAAAACTAGCCATCTGTTCCAGTTTGAACCCTTTCACAACTTTTGCAGACAATGCAACACTCAGTTACTTCTTAAAATATGGAGAACATATAATTGGCTAGACATTTTACAGAAGAAAGCAAAGAAATGCAAACAATTTATTTCTGCAGAAATGCAGGCTCCGTTATTCCAAACTCTATAGAGCACAATGACAAAAAGTCAAAACAGGAATTAAAAAGTATTAAATACAAAAAAAGCCCATTGCACCTGCACCAAAATCATACCAGTCACCCATCTACTTTAATAGCTGCAATCAGAAACACTTTTAACTGGAACCCCATGAATATAATATTCTGTCCACAGGTTCAAAAACAGCCATAGGAAGACCCTACAAAAAACCCACAAAACCCCAAGCCTAATGGAATCTAACCTCTGAGATACGTATTTAAATTTTACTGAATAAATGTTTAGTCCAGAATCACAGTAAAACCCATAACTATCTCAGTAAGGTACAAAAGCACCATAAGTATTCTAAGTAGACCTCAAAATTAATTGAAAGGAAAGTCATTGCTCTTCAAGGTATTTTGATTTTATTATTTTTATATTTGGGTTTTGTTTTTAATATTACACATTTAAGACAACATCTTAAGACTTCCATCTTACCAGTTCTCGGTAGACACCTTCATTCTTCCCCTCTGGTTTTGCTATCTTCTCTTTCTGGAAGAGTTCCCTGCTTCGATTCCCTCCAGCACTCACACTGAGATTGCTTCTGCTACTACCACCACCTCCTCCAAATGTCTTGGTCTTTAGATAAGCATAAAAAAAACATTTCAGAAAACAGAAATAATGAAAATAAGCCTCAATATTTAGCGAGTAGAAAAAGTGCAGTACCTTTGTTGCAGTGTTTTTTTGGGTATTTTTTGATTATGCTCTGGGTCAACAAATAAAGCACTAATTTACACACACACAGAAAAAGATTAATTTACTAGTTAGGAATTTTTTTCCCCTGTGCCCAAATGAAGCTGTAAAAAGGGTATATAATTCTACCTGTTACAACTTACTAAGTAATTTGAGAAATAAACTAAAAAGAAGACCAAAGGAGAACATAAAAACCTGACACATTAGAACTAAATTTCCTAGCTATTTTTTCAGATTGCATTCAGAGAATCACGGGGCTTGAGAATTAAAAAGAGCAGATGAAAATTGATAACCTGCATTTATTACTTAAATCTTATAAGCAAAATTGTAAACCCCTCATTTTTTAGTAGTGGTAGCAAAATCATATCTACAATAAAACATTAGGATACATTTATTAGCTTTATTAAAACAAGAACATAGCCATCAATTCAAAAGGACTCTGATTCGTCTTTTTAAAGATAAAGGAGTAGAATTATAAGCAAGCAAATATCAGAAAGCATTTGTCATTTAAGAGATAAATACTTAACAAGAAAAGATCAATCACAGTAAATAAAATTCTGCAACACATGCATTCTAACCTCTTTGCTCTTTGCTACTTCTGCAATAGCAGCTGTTCTCTGCTTTTCGAATTCATCATTGTCTGCAACAGTTTTCACAGTATTTGTCATTTGCAGAGTCTTTCTGCGATCAAGGTCTCTGCTATCCACTTGCACATAAGATGCACATTTCTGAAAACGCAAAAGAAATTTTAAATGAATTCTTAATTAGTTTTTAATTCTTCTGCCTGCTCTCATTTGAAAAAAGAACCATCCAAGTTTTATTCCATTAGAGTAGCAGATATGATCACGTAGCTAAGACATCGTGATGTAATCACAATGATTCTTGGAAATTCAGTGATCCTTGCCAAATTCTTTGGCATTTAAGAAGGAATTGCATTAGTGCTTACATGATCTTACCAGCAAAATCAAAGGCTCCACACACTAAAGAAAGTTAAGTTTGAAACTGAGAGGAAAAATGTTACTGGAAACTGGAAAAAAAAAAGGAGACTGGATTAACACAGGTTTTGGGGGTTTTTTAACAGGTACAATTTTTATATCCAAGTCATCAAGATCTAAGGTGTTTTGACAGCCTTTACCTAACTGGAACAAGGTACCTAGATACCATAATGCAGGTACTTTTATGAAGTGACAAAGAGAAGTACACTATACCTGCCCAAAAGGTACAAAGGGAGGAGGGCCACCTTCTGTTCCAATGTTACTCCTGTTGTGTTTGGCCAAACTCTGTAAAAGAAAACTGATAATTAATAAATTGCAAATAGAAACCAGATTATATGATAAACATCTCTATTTCAGAAAGTATATGAAACTTGCAAGATGGATATTTCAAGCAGAAAAGAAACTCAAATTTTTAAATCTTGGGTCACCTAAGTTAAGAAGAGGGTTGGAGAAGAGGCAAAGAAACAAAGAAAACTATGGAATTTTGCATAATCACTAAGGCAATACATAAAGCAAATGTAGAAAATTCAGTTATATAACAAAATCTACACTAATAGAACAAAGCAGCACACAAATAGGCAGCAGATGTTTCTTTATACAATGCCCAACGCACTTGCTGCCAGTAGAGATTTGCAAAGGCACACAGCACCTTTAAAAAGGGATTGGACCAATTCAGCCTAGACAAGGGTAGGTTCAGAGGGACCTTATCAATCCATCTGCACAATGGAGACAGGCTCTTTTCAGTGGTGCCCAGTAAGATGGGCAGAAGTGAAACACAGGAGATTCCCTCCATCACAAAACACATTTTTGACTGTCAGGGTGACTGAGAAAGGGAGGCTAGGGAGTATCCTCAGAGATACTCAAAAGCAGCCAGGACACTGTCCTGGACAATTGGCTCTAGGTGGCCTTGATTGAGCCAGATGATCTCCATCCTCAACCATTCTGTGAAATTCATGATCCCATGCATAAGCAAACACAGAAAGGATTAATCAGAATTGTATCCCCTGATATAATAAAGCAATTCTGTATGCCAAGGCTGCATAAGCACTCAGACTGTGATCTCTCCCTAAAAACAATCTCATTTTTGCCACTGCTGGAAACAAAATGCTGTGCTACTAGAAAAAAAACAAACACAGTTCCTTAATGCTGTTAAAATGCACCAAATTTCCTATAATGTATCTCTCTAGCTGCCTGGGCTAGGGAGGTTCTAGCTTCGGGCTGCTACAGGGCTCTGATAGCTCTGGGGGTCCCTGAGGCAGAAGGCCAGCTTCTCAGCTAGCCAGGAATGAGACTTCGGGAGTTGCCGTAGAGGTTCTGAAGGTAGCTTTATTTCTCTGAAGGGTTCTACCAGCAAAATCCAGTTACATAACATAGCAAGGGGTTTTTATAGGGTTTAGGAGGATTGAAATTCTAACCAGTAAAATTATAAGTTGAAAACTATCCAATTACTTTGAGATT
>JANRGV010000051.1:58025412-58049914 GCA_024734035.1 Alethe castanea | reverse complement strand
AAATTAATATTAATAAATATGTTCTATAAAATGTATCCATTTCAGATTCACAACTCTTCCAGAATCACTGTGATATTAGCATCAAACTGCACTACCATTTCTAATTCAGTGCAGCCATACAAATCAAAATTTGAGTTCTATAGTAAATTTTATATAGCTATTTTCACTTACATATATTTGCTACAGAAGCAGATTTATACAATTGTGCCGTAAAACGGTAAGGTTTTTAAAGGAAAAAAAAATCTCGGAAAGCTTTTAAATTTTTCTTTCTTGATAACACCTCAACAGAAGAGCGACACTTGAAGCAATTAAGCAAAGAACATCTCAAAAGACCGCAGTAGTACAACACCACCACCAGGTGTCAGTATTGTTCCATAACAGAAAAATTATCTCCATACCAACTATTTTAAAAACTTGGGAGCTCCCTTAATATGGCTTCAAAATGTTTTGTTGAATTTCAGTTGTGTAAAGGAATTACATAAAATGTTAGAAATTTCACTGAGGGGTTATCCACTACAGCTGCTTAAAAAAGAAAAACAAACCACATTTTAAGATATTATTATCCAAATACGAAAATCAGATTTTCAAGGAAGTTTTTCTGTATCCTTTCACCTGCATAACTATCACTGGGAAGCAACTGACACTATTCTTCCCTTCAGGTTCTGAGCTTTCAGTTTAAAGAACTAAATGGGAAAATTAGGATCAATTGTTCTTTATCCACAAGGCAAACATCTGCAAGAAATGACAAACAGAGATTCAAATAGCATTCTTGGCAATTTTACTATTAATATTCTCACATCAAGAAATGCCTTTTTGTTTTGCAATTGTGTTTAAAGATTTACTTCCTACATCTTGTTTCTGTCTTGTACATTTGGTATATCTTCCTCTGTATTTTGCATATACACCAGTGATTATTGCTATAAACTGTATTTTTGTTTTCCTATCACTTTTTCAATTTGTTAACAACACTCTGAACTCTGACCTGAGCACTCACAGCTCTGCAGTTTTAAGGAGCTTTATCTTATGTTTGAGCTCAGTACTTTTCCCAGGTTTTTAATGATAGTATCAAATCAAGCATGACCTAGAAGGTGTTCTCATGTAGCCTCAGGTTTTGAGAGTGAACCATCAATAGCCATTCTTCGTAGCACAATCAAACTACTTTTATAATTGCTTTACAGGAACTTAATCTAAACTGTTTCCCTATTTCACTCCTTAGAGATGCAAACCCAAAATGTTAAAGTAACAGAATGGAATGTATTGTATCACTATTAAAAATCCACTAAGTTTTAAATGCACTAAAGCAAAAGCCAGTTTGAATCACCCAGAAAGCACACTGAGAAATACAGAATTTTGGTTACAACTCGATAAGTATTTAGATGAAGAGACACCAAGGTATTTAAGTCTGCCTTTAAAATATTACTGACATTTCTAAAATCGGTGCACAGCCACTGCATCATCTCAGTTCCCCAGGCAGTTAAACTTGCATCTCAGCTACCTAATTTTTCACTCCTGGGAATACACCACTTCCTTAAGTGCAGTCTCCAAGCCAAGCCAAGCTGAAACCCCAGAATGGAACTCATAAAATATACATTCACAAGCTCATGTTCTCAGATTTTAGCTGACAAAACTTAAGGCCTAAACCTCTCTCAGATGTCTGTGACACTTGACTTTCAATAAAAACATGAACTAAGAAAGTCAATGTACTTTTAGAACAAACAAAAAGGTTGGGGGTTTTTTTACATTACATAATAAAAGCAGAATGACTGCAGAATGCCCCACGTTTTTTTTTTTTTTTAATGTGAGAAAGCAAATTCAAGTTAATTAGCAATAAAATCTATTTTGACAGTAAAATTCTGACCTAAGGAAATTCTCAGTGCCAAGGAAAAGGAGAAAAACCAAAATGAAAACAAAACCCAAAAGCAGAGTACTTAAAACACCAAGGCATTAGCTTCTTTCTGGCTTACTTCTACCTGAAACTTTCAGTAGGAATGGGATAAAGACCAGTAATTCAGGAGCACTACAGTTCTAAACATACACAGTATTGAGCACTATAAATATTATTTCACCACATAAGCAACAGTAGTCCAGCAGCTGACAGTGAGGCCCAACACAAGCACCCACTGTGCTTCTCCCTCAGGATCCTCCTGCTCCCCAGCCAGCCTATGGATTTATGTGGAGCCACTTCCTTGCCCTCCTACCAACACTAGAAAGGCAAATAGCCCAGACGGAACTGCTCTCCCTAACGAGGAGCTTTTTCCATCTCTCCTACAGTAACACTGGAGAGGAGAGCTGCCTTATCCCTGGGTCAGTAAATCCTGAGACAGGATTTGGTGGTAAGGAGGTTTCTGCTTGGTGTCAGGGGCAGAGGGCACCCCAGCCATCCCTCAAGGGCTTCCAAGTCATATTTCTATTATGATTTTTTTAGTCACCTTTATCAAATCAGCCTCTTATCCATTTCCAAAGAACAAGGACTATTAGCATGCAAAAGCTGGAGTAAACAGTGATAGTTTTAGAATTAATCTTTTAATATGTTTGACATGCAAGGAGAACTGCAGGTCTGTTATTGGATTAGCCTGACAATCAGTCATTTCTCACACCCCTCTAGACCCACACATGACTCTTCTCTTTTTAATTACTAGAACTTGTATTATTTTGGGGTTCCCCAACAGCCTCTCTGAAATTACTCTGTTGCAAACATGAAGTATCAAAAGCAAGTTTTCAGCATACTCTTCATCAAGTTCTTGCACACAGAACACAAATTTTAAGACATTTTAACAGCTGCATTAGTGAAGTCTTTACAGTCACACCTCCCATTGTGTGATGTGTCCTCTTTTTAAGTCTATTTTCTTCTATAAAATTCCTACTGCTGGGAATACTCAGAGTATGAGACTGGCAGCACATCTTTAACAAGTATTTCACAATAAAAAAAAAAAAAGGAAAAGCTTGATTCTTAAACAAAACATAAAGCTTGTTTACCTTTACAACCACATCAGACTTCTCTAGTATCACCAACAAAAACCTCACACTCTCCATTGCCCTCCTGCAATTGCAATATACTTCATTGACCAAGTGTTTTAACTAAGCTATGTACGCAACACTAAAAAGCATAATCATTCTTCCTTTATAATTCACTTCCCAACAGAAGAATTCAAAACAATCACTTGCAATGCCCTGGTCCAGAGTCAGAAATCCCAGAAACTGGAGAAAGTCTCATCACATACATCTACAAGAAGCTGGTTTCAGGACAGCTACAGTTTTTCTACAGGCAGACAACTGGGTAAGGGAGAAATGCACATGGAAAAGCCTGTCTCAAACTGACAAGAAACTACTAAGCAGGGCACTCTCTGAAAGGGTTGCACAGACAATGCATTTACTTCCTTATGCTTTCAAAAAGCTCAAATTAGATGGGCTTCACTGAGTGATGTAATGTTCATATCTGCATTGGCATCTCTAAACAGGGTGAGAAATCACTGAAGGTCAGGAAAAAAGCTACAAATTAAGATCTCAAATCTACACGATAGGTTTTTAAAAACTGTACTGCTGCAATTTTAGGTCTTATTTGTGAGTTTTAAATACAGTTTTAAATTGCACTAGCAGCATTGTTAGTATATGCAAAAGTAACTACTATATAAGTAAAGAGTCATTAAATTTTTCACCTTAAAACAACTGCAAAACCTACTGATACTTGGACAGGTAATTTACATTCTTTTTTTTTCATACTAAAAATGGCAAAATCCAAAGTATTAGTTAGGAAGTGGGGAATGAAGGAGATTGAAAGGAAGAAAGCAAACAGAACTTCCCCCAAATAAAAGATGAAATCACCAGCTGCTTTGCATCAGTCCAGAAGGAACTTCTGCCCATCTCACTCATTACTTTATTTCCACTTCTTGAGCCCTGCATTAACACAGCAGACACAGAGCATAACTTTCTCTGCTGGAAGTAACCAACCAAGTTCCATAATGCAGCTATAATCATCAATCACATTGGAATGCAGGCACAGGAGTTACTTATTTCACAACCATGTATGTAAGACGAGGAATGCCTGAGTCAAACTGAGATCGCTATTCTGCTCCTGTGGCTACATGCTCTTTTTATGGTGAAGATTAAAAAGGTGTACAGCTCTCACTTCACCACATAGTTATATACAGAATTTTTGAGCAAATAAGTAGGTTCAACAAGTGAAAAAAAAAATCAAAAGCCCAAGTCAAATCAGAAACTTTGATAATAATAAAAAATATATTTAAACAGTAAGGAATTATTATTTCATAATGAAATAAACATGGTTTCAGGTTTTTGTGACTTCCCAGAGAACTTTATTCAAAGGTCATTATTACTGATGGCTTAGACAAAACAGTTAAGAGGTAGTGAATTTTATATTTAAAACCAAAATATTAAAGGGTATTTTTCAAAGGAAAAAGGGAGGTTAATTATATCAGCCAAACAAAAAAGAAGTCAAAAGAAAGACTGAACAAGATATTCTGGAGGATTAATTTGATAAAAGCTAATAATAAAGACATTACAAAGCAGATAGAAGAAGCCTGACAGGTGACAAGGATGGCAAATCAATGAGTGCCAAAAGGACTGATAAAGTTATACTATGTAAGTTGGTTTTCTTTGGGTTTTTGATTGCTTTGTTTTTCTTCTCTTTTTATTCTTTCTACACTAAATCTCTACAGAGATTTGGAAGTTCTCCAAACTAGAGTTCTTGTTCAAATACATATCCAAGCAAGTTTCTCAAATTGACATTACAATATGAAAGGTCTTAGAATATATACAGCAGCAAACCCCACTGGAATCAGCAAATGCTTACCCAATAGCTCTATAGGGGCCAAAATCCAAAACTTCTGACATGTTTTAAATGAACACCTCTACCAGAAGAATGGAAAACAATCAAACATCAGACATGGTGATCACATGAAATCCTAGGATTTACACAGACCCATATGAGCAAACTCATATAAGCGATAACAAAGCCTAGAATTTGTAGCCTCCTGAGGACCTTGTGAGCTTTATGGGGAAGACAGTATTTCTGGCAGATGGAAGATGTTCCACCCACAGCCATTAGACTTCCCTGAAAGATGAAGAGAATGAGTGCAGAGCAGAAGGCTGCAAGGAGGAGAGGGTACAAAGATTTGTTGAAATAGCTTTGGCAAGACCCTACACCAAAGCTTCTTAAAGAAAATGAATTAAGGCACAAGGAGAAAGAACAATCCTTTCTCACATACTAAAACATGGGAAAGGAAGGGTATGAACACAGTGATCCCTCTTCTAGAGGATTAGTTAACACTGAATATATTTCTCTGGTTTGCACAGAATACCACAAATTTTAAGGCAAAGGACTGGATAGCAAGGTGGTAATTGCTGACGATTATACAGTTCTAGATTATACCCAAAATCTATAGCTTACTGCTCTCCGTGACCATAAGATAAACCATCAGGTGAATTTCAGCATTAACAAACACAAAGCACTGCACAATAAGAAAAAAAAACCTTCACAGAATGTGCACAGCCCTGAGCTCTAATTTAATTATCATTAATGAAAAAGATGTAGTCATTCTGGACAGTAAGTCATGGCTCAGTAGCAGTCCAAATCACAAAGAATACTAGGACCTGTTTTGAAAATAATACAAGACACAGTATTATAAAACCCAGCACATAAAATAATTACTAAGTAACAGTGTTGCTGCATGTAACTTTCTATTATAAAAGATCAAGTTGCTCAATTTTTAACACAGACTTCAACCACAGGTCACACTGTGCAGTACAGATTATCCTGACTAGTTCCAGAACCTCCATTCACAGAGTTCTTCCAAGATACAGCTAAGCAATGCTACAGCTGATCTAACCTACGGTTCTTCTTGGAGCACAAGCTTTAATTAGGATAACTTTCAGAGATTTCTTAGAATCAAAATTTCTGTTATTTCAGGAACACAATGCAATTTGCAACTCTTGAACATATTACATATTAACATATTATATTTTAAGATGCAAAAACATAGACTTAGTTTTAAAAATCCTTAAGTTATGCCGTCCTTGGTTAACATAATTCTTACATTCTGGCTTTATATTCTTACATTTATTTTTATTTCCACTGGTTTAAAATCAACTGGAATTATGGCACAATTTCACAGATTATGTTGTTGGCCCTTCAGGTCAGTGATTCGTTTGTATGCTTTTTCATACCCTAGAACAAACACGGTTTAGCTTCTATAAATTGAATTGGTGATCCTTTAGCAAATAACCTAATTAACATATACATTCTATATTTAATTACAAGAAAAATGTAAAGTCTGTTGCTAATACTGGTAAAGAGAGACAAAGATAGGAAATCCCAGTTCAGAATACATTTAACACTCTGTGAGGTAGGCTTTCCACCCTTCTGAGAGCATGAAGTGCTGTTGTTTGCACTGCCACTTCAGCATAGGTTCAATGTATATGCTTTCAAATGTTACAACTCTTTTCTAGCGCAATGTCCCAGCGCACTAATCTTTATAAGACATACAGCAGACAGCTGATACCTGTGTGGCCTCTGTGTAACCAAGCTGGTTATACAAAACATTAGATTCCTTAGCTTCTTATAAAAAGCCAGACAAGAATTAACCAAGGCCAGCTTTCAGCATACACAACAGAAACAATGAAGTGCTGATTTACTGTACAGCAACTTAACACACATTTTGATAAACTAATGAATTGGGAAGGCGTTGAAAATCCATAATGCCTCCAACACTAAACCAGATCTGTAAGAAATACCACATAGATAAATGTAGGAAATTGAGTCTTTCTGTCACCAATATTGATTTGCTCTCTTCTCCCCCGAGAGTACCATTTACAAGTTCTAAGTGTTATAAAAAGCGCTTTTTATACAATCTGAATGCAATTTTGCAATTGATATTTGGAGATTTCAGTCAGCTGGATCTTTTAAGGCGATTTTGCTCAGTCCCTGGCAGGAACACAGCAATTCATTACAGTCTACCAACACAATCAGTCATCCCAAGTTAAGTTCCCACTACCACTTAATTAACCGAATTACAGAAGTCTGCAGTTGGATGACACACACCACCCCAAACAACACCATCTCTGATGTCTCTAATTAGATGTCAGCACTGAAAAACTTGACCAGATACAAGTCTGTCATCCACCATTCTCTTACTCAAGACAGGCACAAAAACAGGCAAGACTAGAATTAGGATGAAGAGAAAGATGATAGTAAGGCTATCGTGTAATTAAGTACTACCAGCAGTAGCTGATGACATAAAAATTACCAAAAAATCCTCTTGATTTGGCATAAAACCAGATGGTTAAGTCATTATTTTACTGTCAGATTCTGGGTTGCATCTTCATAAGCACAGATTTGTCAATACATAGCTCCAGAACCACCTTAATCATTTCATTTTTTAATGAATGTAGTACTGTTTTTCTTTTCCTCCTGTACTCAAACTGATGTTACTGCCTTCTAAATTCATGTAATTTATAACTACATTTTTCCAGCTTATAAAATGAAGGTAAATACAGCAATTATAGTGTTTATGCTAAATTATTATTACAAGGCACAAAGTGAGGCTGTGATGCTTCTGGCATTCCACTGCATAGAAAAGAGAAGTCTACCATAAGACAACAATTAGTTCTCTGCCAAAACAAAAGGAAATATTTAAAAGTTTGAAATACGAAAGCATGGCAGAAAAAAGTAAATTCCATTAACCAAATCAAAATCCAGACAAAGGAAAAGTAGCTCCAACATAAAGACATCCATGAGTTAATCACTGTTTTTCATTTCTATTTCTTTCCCTTTTCTATCTTCCTCTTCCCCATGGGTCTACCAGTTCTTATTCTTAAACTGCAACACTGCAGAAAAAAAAGAAGTCGATCTCATATAATAATATGCAAGAAGGGATGTAAGATACCAGGGTTTTGTGACCAACATATGACCTGACAGCTTTCAAGTGGGTAGTTCACAACATTCTCAGAGAGAAGATCCACCAATAAAAATTCCCTGAAAGTAGACCATTCTCCATGTCACTGCAGTATTATTACACTCTTAGATACAGAATTTATGTTCTAGCCTCTAAGTCATATGGTAATTGATCTACTCAATGCTATTTTTATTTTCAGAATTGGACACACATTAATCATGCAAGCAAAATAAATTTATCCAAAGGTACTTTGTAGAGGATGATCCAGAATTAGGTGCAGAAATCTGGTGCACATTCCTGGGCCACACCTCAAGCATTACTGCCTTTCATGCATTACAGACATCTATGAGAAGAGATTATAGTTTTTAAATATTTGAAGACTTAAATTTCTCAGGCTTCTCTTTTTCTACTAAACCACCCATATCTTTTAGCCTTTCCCCAGAAGGTCATGTTGTTTTTCTAGTTCTCTACTTAGCCTTCTTTTTCTCTCCTTCTCCCCACCCACACAGCTTTCATGCAGTGCTGTACCCAAACCGGACACCAACTCCAGCTGATGTCTTACAGCAGTGACCAAGCTGAAAGAACCTTTTCAGATATCTTAAAAACACCATAATTAACAACCAGGACAGCTGCTTTTTATACCCTATCCAGCAGCATGATACTGCATCATACTTTCTAGGTATATAACAAAATATAAAAAAAGAACCGTCAAAATATTTGCCTGCAGAACTGCTTCTCATGAACCCTTATGATATGCAGGTGACTACTCCTACCTACACCCACCAAAAAAATCTGCATTAAGCCTACTGAAATACATTTGTTTCTCTTCTATTCCAGACCCTTTTCAAAGTTAATTTTAAATTCCAAAGATTTGCTGCTAAAGTGCATGCAACCCTTCAGGTTAGACATTGTCTCATACTGTAAGTAAACCCCCATCTCACAAGAAATTGTGCCTCCTGTATACAAACTATATTTTCTCTTAAGTAGCTAAAAAAAAACCCCAAAGCTTCATTAAATAAACAAGACAGCATTACTTTTTTCCTTGTCAAAACTTGTCATGCCTTGCTCCTTAAATTTCTGTTTGTGGTTGCTTGTCATCCTATTATGTTTGTCTATAACAAAAACACTGAAAATAATTAAACTGTTTACAGAATACCATGTTAGTCTGAGTGTTTTAACATCCCCATTTTTACAGGGAAAAAAACTAAAGGAGCAGTAACAATAGCTGAATCCCACTAATCTTTTCTCACAGCGTTCTTCTGCTGCCACATTTACAGAAGTGTGGAGTGTGAATCATTCAATTTTATATAAATTAAAAAGCAGGCATTTTGGAAGCAATCTTGTTACCCAACTACAGGCACAGAATTTTAACCTTATCCTGGATGGAGAGAATGAAGATGAACAGATCAAAGACCCAAAATGAGAAAGGAAGAGTCCTTCACAGACTAAGACCCCTGTCTTACACTGTTCCCTGTGATGCTTCAATATAAGAGGGCATAAAGAATTATCTTCTGGGGAAAAAAAAAAACAAACAAACATATTTCTCACCCCTAAGTAATGTAAGTTTACAGGAAGGAAAAAACCAAAATCATAACACAGAATATTCACCAAGCTTTGCTTCAAAAGATTTGTCCTACTGTTCAAGACTTTGGCGAACAGCAGTCATTTAAACTCTCCCTCTGTGCTAATTGCTAATGGCTGGAGTTTTACCCCGTTTTAAGTGCTGGCATTCAAGTATGTCATCTCAAGTTTCAATGATGTCAGCTTACAGTGCCAGTGTTCACAGTCCTCTCCTCGCATGCTGTCCCAGACCACAGGTCACAACATCTTTCACGCAGGTGCTACCACCTATGTCACATGCCAAATGAAAGTGAACAGACAGGAACCATAACTTGTCCCTGCACATGACACTATTTCAGCGACACACACCTTACTGATACGTCCATATTCAATGACTCAATCATGCAGAATCTTAAGGTGAAAAAAGGATTTATTTTCTACAAGGGTAGTTTCTCACAGACATTGCCTCACTGTGGGGAAGCCTCTCAGCAACAACTGCTAGAGGCTTTAATTGCATAGTTTGCATGCAAGCTATCGAATACAGACAGAGTATTCCTATAAATAGATCAGATTTATTCCCCAAAGACAGCACGTGTTGATTTGAGATGGGTTACAAAGGTTAACCTACACATGATTTGGCATCAGAACTTGGATGCGGTCTGTTCTTGTTGTGGGATGGCAGCCAAGTAGCTGCTGGCAGCATCTTACAGCAAAATTTTTGCTGTGACTAATTCAGGTGACTGTAGCAGTACAATAGAGAAGAATGAATATATCTTTCTTTCCCAGGGAAAAAAAAAGGAAACTGTCTATCTGTAGTAGTGAAATTCAGGGCAAAGATTATCTGGAACCTCTCAGTGGCAGTCACAATCCTTTCTATAGAGACATGGTATGCTTTTGCCATCAAAAGAACAGCTTGGAGGTAGTTCAAGCAGCTACAAACACCTTTAGCTACAAAAGGTAAATCCATTCCTTTCCTCCATCGAACAAAGGAATATATTTCTGCAATAAAAATACTTTAGCTTGTGCAAACACTAAGCTTGTTAGGCAATTTAGCATCATTTCCCCAATCTGAGTCCCTGCAAACTTCCAGGAGGTGCCTGCTTTTAACGGGAAGTACAGAGGCTTCACAACCTTCTTAAATACATTTGTCAAGCTTTTGAATCAAGATTTATGAAATATGCTGGTTCTAACCCACCCTATTGCAACCTATGAAGAAAAATGCACACTTGTTAGCCCAAGCTGTGTTAGAGCAAAGGTCTGTTTCGATTCTCATTCTACTAAACCAGCAAAGGTATAAACTAAACTCAAATTCATTTTCAGCATACTCCAACAGGTTTGCATTGCTGGAGATACACAGGTGCATACTAATATTAATCTCCTTCTGCTAAGCAGAAGATAACATCATGCTATGGCAAAGCAGAATATCCCAATTTTACCCAAAGATGCAGCATTCATGAAGATTTATCAACCCATAAAGCCAAGAGATCCTAAGCATAGGAGTAGTCACATCTGAGAGGCTCGACGTATAGAGAAAAACTTCTTAGACAAAATTAAGCTAGTACACCACAGAAAAAATTCAAACAAAAAATAAGCAAAACTCCCAGACACCAAGAAAAACCTTTTTACATAAATCAAATAATACACCTGAAAAATCTCAGTCACGATCTTCAAGGAAAGAGTATCTCTGCTTCCAGCTCTTCCTCCCTTTGTCTACTGGATGCTAAATTCCCTTTCCCAACACCTCTCACTCTCCCACCCAATAGATCTCAAGTTTAAAAGTTTAGCCAGTGATTGAGAATAATCACATCTCTGCTGACGAACATCTACCTTAGAGACATGTTTATGTCACACATTCTCACTCCT
Organism: Alethe castanea; assembly: GCA_024734035.1. Taxonomy (NCBI): domain Eukaryota; kingdom Metazoa; phylum Chordata; class Aves; order Passeriformes; family Muscicapidae; genus Alethe; species Alethe castanea. The sequence continues at coordinate 58,038,581 of JANRGV010000051.1, read as the reverse complement.
CTCTCTAGCTGGTATTTGCTCTGGCATAGGAATTTTCCCCCCCTACTTAACTCTGATAATGCTAGGGCTGTCACTTCCACTGAGGGGCTCAGCCTTGGCCAGCAGCTGGAGCTGGCTGACATGGGGGAAGCTTCTGGCAGCTTCTTACAGAAGCCACCTCTGTAGCCCCCTGCTACCAAAATCTTGCCACACAAACCCAATAAGCAAGCTGTCATGCTCTAAGTCTAAACGCAAAAGAATGCTAACATGCTTTTTACAAATGTAAAGAGCCTATGTTTGTAAAAAAATGTTGTTTTCTTCGTATAAATAGCTGTAGTTTTCAAGGTTTTCTACTTTAAAAATAAATTTATTTCCCAGCCCAAAGTAATCAACTAGTGCAAAAAATTGCAGCTCAGACTGAAGATTCTAGCTTCCCTGGGGAACTGAAGCATTCAGAAATTAGAGAAACATGCCAAAAATTAAGGTACTCTGGGAACAAGAACCTGGAAACCTTCATGTGCTCAAGTTAAAGAGCTGTCTATGGAGGTACCTAGCAGTAGCATGTGAGAGAGCACCAGCTTCCAGCAGGCCAGGGTGCTGAGTGACACCTGGCAGCCCTCAGCCTCATCCAGCATTAGGCACCTGCCCGTCAGGGAGCACGGCAGAGCCCTCGCGCCGGCAGGACCTGGCACTTGGCTCACACGGGCACGCTGCCCACTCTGCTCACAATGGAAAAGCAAAGCCTCTGCCACAGCTGACAGCCATAAAAGAGCGATAACAACATCTCTGCCTCACAAAAGTACTGCAGGGAAAATTGAATTTGAGGTGGGAAGCATTCAGAGACAAAAAGTGGATTTTTATGAGCAAATTTGGAGTCATTTTAATCAACAACTAAACATTTGGAGCAACATAGTTATTATACCTTGCATCCAAAAATACTGCTAAGATCACATACACAAAACCACAGCCCTTCCTCTGCTATCTCCGTCCACATCCTCCAAGGAAATGCCACACAGAATAGCACATTTATTTCATATACAGTGATATATTGCATTTGATGCTATAATTAAAAACATAATTAAGAAGCAAAACCAATTAATATTGTCCACTATGGTTAAAAAAATTAAACCACTGGACTGTATCATACATCCATCTTAACTATGGATAACCAACCTAGAAAACAAGTGCTACTTTAAAAATGGCTCAGACAAAAAGGAACATTTTATGAACTACCACTGCCCTCCTGAACTGGGCCTCAAGAACTAAAAGGAGAACCAAATAACAGGATCCAAAACACCAGAGCTTCAAATGCACAAAGAGAGGCCTTACACTCCAAAAACAAATAAAAATTTATAGAATCGTTTCAGTTGGAAAAGACTTTTAAGACCATCAAGTCCAATTATCAATGAAACTATCAATGTACTAAAACATGTCCCTGAGTACCACATCTAAGTATCTTTTAAAAACCTTCAGGGATGGAGACTCAACCTCTTTCCTGGGCAGCCTACTCTAAGTTTTAATCACCCTTTCTGTGAAGAAATTTTTCCCAATATCCTAAACCTTCCCTGGGAAAAAAACTGGTGTTCTTCCTCTTGTCCTACAACTCATTACTTGCGAGAAGAGACTGACCCCCACCTTGTTATAACCTCCTTTCAGGCAGTTGTAGAGAGCAACGAGATGTTTTCTGAGCCTCCTCTTCTCCAGGTTAAACAACACCAGCTCTCTCAGCCACTCTCTAGACTTTTACCCCAAATCCTTCACCAGACTCATTCCTCCTCTTTGGACACCTCCAGCATGTACACATAAATATGTAAATATATAAAAAATATATAATAGATATATATAATATATTTTTATATTATATATTACATTTTTTTCTATTATATAGAGAAAAATAAAATCTACACAGTTAAAAACAGGAAAAAGCACTGTGCAACTAACCAGTGCCATCTGAACAGTTCTGATGAGATTCAGTGACCCTCGCTGCAGAGGGTAGGCTGGATATTTGAATCGGAATGAGTCTTGCCCCATTTGCAATCACCACAGCAATTTATCTTTCTTATCTTGGACACCTAGCTTAGAAAGAGATGAATGGCCTTCTGGAGGTAATTATTTCTGTAAATTTAATGGAGATATAAGAGTAACCAGCTCAACACAGGCATCTAAATTTTAGGCAATTAAATTTGGACAGAGAATTAAACTTGTGTCTACTGTTGGACCATAACTCCAAGACTACACATTCCTGACAACAGGCATCAAGATAAGAGCACAAAAGCTACATATTTAAATGCACAGGCTAATATTTACCTAATGTTTGAATGCAATTGTAAGAAGAGCTTTCACATTGTCAGAAAAGATAGCTTCTGCAAAATAGGCAGAAACATAACATTAGGAAAAACAAAATTCTGCCCTTATAAATGGCAATTAAAAATACGTATAAACACATTCAAACTCTTCTGAGAATCCCAAGAAATCCCCTAGTTTCCTGAACGTCAAAGAAAAAGTCCTTCTTAGGATGAACTAAACTTGTGCTTCCTCCTCTTTCCTCTAATAGGAAGACAGAAACAGCTACTACAGTCAGTCTTGTAGAGGAGCTGCCCAAGAAGTTAACCCACCATTTCAGCACTCTTCACCATTTGCTGAACTTCTTGACTCAGGAACATGACACAAATTGATCTGGATGATTTCAAGAAAATAGCTCCTTCCAGCACTGGATTACTTTTATATGTAGAGCACCAATGGCTGCCACAGATTCTAGAAATAGGCAGAAGGGGAAAAGGGTATGTTGGGATGACTGAACGATGTCCTTCTGGGAGTCACCATCTCTCAGCACATGCAAAACCACAATAGCCAACAGCATAGCACTACTTGCACAGCCCAGTGTAGAATATTTTTACAGCAAAAAGTAAATGACTGCCTCAACATTAAAAAAAGGAACTCCTGACAAGCAAATAATGCACATGATGGTAAAATTCTCAAAGTCTGCAAATTCAGGTACCTACTTTAAAAAAAAATTACTTTTAATTTCCTCATTGAACAGACACACCATAAACTTCCATTTTGTGCGACTCAGACTTGCAACGAATGGTATGCAGACAGTTCACAGTAACAATAATGCAAAATACTACAATTTCTACTCTGTTTCATCCTATGTGCACCACAAAAATTCTTCCATCTTGCACTGCCTCTAGCAGTTTCTGAAGTTGATTTTATAACTACACTTTACAGGTAGATAGAAAATTCAGGAATAGAAAAATAAAGCTCTCAATAATTAAGACTGTCTAATAAGTTTAGACTGAAAAACTACATGTTGTTAACAAAACCTATGTACTACTACACAAAAATTACATTAAAGACGCAGCTAATACCAGAAGAGAAAGAAAATACAAACATCAAATGTCAGACAAGTTTCATAAACAGTATTTTTTTGTGTATTTACTCACACCACTTCAGGTACAGGCAATACCATAATATGCTGTAACTCTTATCCTCAATAGCTACTATATGCAGTCCGCAGTAAATACAATACTGTGCCACCCTTAAACCCTTTTTTTTCTTTTGCTCTTTTTTTGCTACTTTTCTTTTGTAAGGATATTGAGATCACAGGATCCAAGTGAACAACATGAAATAATTAAACATGCCTTCAAGGGCTTCCTTAAGGTGAGATGACATTACCTTTCACAAAATGGAATTAAGCACAATTAGATTTTAGTTTAAAGTATCAAAAAGACAAGCTTTAACTTTGAACACCCTGCTAAAAACACCTACAGTTTTGGGGTTTTTTTAGGCCTGACTAGTTATCATTCTGATAAGAATTAAGATATGTGCACTGAATGTGCAATCCACACTTCTGAAAATCCTGACTAAAGCCTTTTCCACTGCTCTGCTTTAATTCCTGTCAGAATTCCCACTCTTTCACTTCTCAACCTTCCCTATCTCATGGTAAAGAGTATTTTCTCAGACATTGTCTGAAAATGAGGAGAGCATCAGTGAACTGTTAGAGATACTCAGTAACACGTACAGGGAGACAGACAAAGAGCACTTCACTGAGGCAAAGCACCGTGGCATCTGGTTTACCATTTTCCTCCTCTGGCAACACCAAACTGAGCAGTGCAGTCGACACACCTGAGGGACAGGATGTCATCCAGAGGGACAAGCTCAAGAAATGAGCCCGTGAAAATCTCATGAGGTTCAACAAAGCCTAGTGCATGGTCCTGCACTTGGGCTGGAGCAACCCTCAGTATCAATACAGGGTGGGGGATGAAGGGATTGAGAACAGCCCTGTTGAGAAGGACTTGGGTGGTGGTGGATGAAAAGCTGGACATGAGTTGGCAACGTGTTCAGAGCCCAGAAAGCCAATGGTATCCCAGCCTGCATCAAATGAAGCAGAACCAGCAGGTTGAAGGAGGTGATTGTGTGCCTCCGCTCTGGTGAGACTCCCCCTGGAATGCTGCATCCAGCCATGGGGTCCCAAGCACTGGAAGGACCCGGGCCTGCTGGAGCCATTCCAGAGGAGGGACACAAAATCAGAGAGATGGAATCTCACCTGTGAGGAAAGGCTGGCTGAGAGAGCTGAGGTTGCTCAGACTGGAGAAGGTTCCAGGGAGAGCTTATTGCAGCCTTTCAATACGTAAAAGGGTTTATAAAAAGGATGGGGACAAGCTTTTAAGCACGGCCTATTGTGATAGGACAAGGGCTAACGGTTTTAAACTAAATGAGGGTGGGATTACAACTAGATATAAGGAAGCAAGTTTTTCACAATGAGGGTGAGGAAACACTGGAACAGATTGCTCAGAGGGTGGTAGATGCCCCATTCCTGGAAACATTCAGGGCCATGAATGAGGCTCTGAGCAAACTGATCTAGTTGAAGATATCCCTGCCCATGGCAGGGGAGCTGGACTAGATGTCCTTTAAACGTCCCTTTTCACCAAAACTATTTGATTATTTTATTAATGGCATGAAGTTGGATATGCACGCTAAAAAATTTGTTTGTGACCTTAAAGCCTCAGAACTATTTTTCATACACCAGAGCTCTTCAAATCACACTGAACACAGGAAAAGACTTTTAATATAATCCACAAACAGATTCAATAGAAGGCACACCACTCCCCCTCTCTGTATTCCACTGACAAACCATGAATGCCTAACTAAACAACTCAGTAAGGGCTACGGTCTTGCTGCACACTCAGTCTATGCTTACCTTTTATGGCCCACTATTTATTTTGTCTTTATTGATTTAAGGATCTAGACATTGTCTGCTCAAAAATAAAAATTTAAAAAATGCTTCTCATGAGACCATTTTCACATCCCTCTCCACAAACACAATTTGCTCCCTTTTCTTTGATATTACTCATAACTTTGAAAGATCAAGTCACTGCCTACACTTTGGCAAGACTATTACTCGGTTTACTAGTGAGAAGTTAATGGTTTGACAACAGAAAATTTGGCTTTCATGCAGACTGGTCAAATAGCCATGAGTCACAGTGTTGATCTCATAAAGCTGCTTTGCCCATACAAATTTGATCAGAGAACTCCATCTTTACTCACAGACTTCTTCCTCAATCAGGCACCACCTGGTCATTCACCAGCCTTTGCTATGCATTTTGCCTATCTGCACATAGACCTGTATCTCCTCTGAAGTTTGGTTAATGGGTAGACAAAATTCCTGATTTCTGTGCTAACAACAGCAATCACAAAATTTACTGTGAAGAGTCCCACCTCACAAAAATGCACAATAGCACACATCTAAGTATTCCTGACATGAATTAAATTCATACATTCTGCTCCTAATTCTGAAAATTTTAATGGGTCTGAATTAACTCCAGTTCCATCTTCGATTAGGCAAATGACAATATATCATCAAAACTTATATAACTAACTACTAGCATATTCATCGCTCCACCTATTTTATCAGTGCGGTGAGATGGCGTAATTTGTGAACAAACCTTGGAATACAGAGCGGTGTTCAATAGGCACTAAGGCTTGAAATGTTCACCTCCAGCCATGAGCAGCATTTACACAACTTTCCCTTGACCAAAAACATCCCTTTAAACTCATCATACGACTGAAAACTGTAAGCTTTGGTACGCACAAATGCAAAGGACACTGATAAAAATAGTGACAGAAGAGAAATAAGGGTGAAGAACAAAGGTAGAAGAAAATTACAAAATAAGTAAACTTGTCCCTGCTTTTTTTTTTAACATTACATCAACTAAAACCATCTTCTACACTCTGATGTTCTTCCAGCAGAGTCCAGAAAGGATATGCAGAAAAAATGGAGCAACATAAGGCATGTCTTTATTGTCATGAACAGGTAACTAGTATGACAGCAATTTCGTCAGATAACTAGCTGCTTTTTAAAAATGCTTTTCCTTTAAAATTTTAAAAATAAAGACTCAGGACCATCACCTTCCTTATTTTGAATAAATCAAGATAAGTTCAGCTGAATCTATGAAGACAGTCCCCATCAAAAATTATCATCTCCTGTTCTGCAGGATAATTATCTGCCAATAACCATATATGTTCTATAAAATAAATCATAAGAGAACATCATCCCTATCAGCCATTTTCATTTTGGACAAATTCTGATAAAACCCTTCCTGTGCCTGCTGAAATGTTATCTACCTCAATATTTCAAGAAGCGGTCACTTGCAACCTGTCTTGAATGAAAAGCTTAGCTTCTGCTTCTGAAAGCATGAAGGGATTAAAAAACATTTTACCACAGCACATTGTCCTAGCAAAGAATAACTACAGTGGATAATTGTAACACCAAATAACATCATGCACAAAAATTAGAATTCATCCTAGAGCACTGCATAAACATAGCATCTCCCCACAATTTTAGGGCTAGGTATCTGACCCTTTGTCACTTCCTTCTGCTGAACTTGCTCTAAATGCTAAAATACACACAAAGGAAAAAAAAAACAATCAAACCCACAGACTGACTCACTAAGCCTAAGGGGTAATTTGCCTGAGATCCTCAAGCAACTCCAAAGAAACTTGATTATATATAAATTGGGGAATGGCATCAAAGAAGAACGACTATTCACAACCGTGTATATTACAGATTCACAAAGCACAGGAGGCAGAATACACATCTCAAATCCCCAGGGCCTGAGCTGGTACCCATTTTACCTAGACTGAAACACTCCAGCTGCTAAACTAATGAGCATAAGGCAGAGACAGGCACTTCTGCCAAATTTATCTCCCCTCCTTTTGTATTCAGTATTTGGAAAAAGCAAACACTTCAAAGATTAAACAGAGAAATAATTTCACTTGAAGTCTAGTTTATTCATTTTTGTTATAGTGACAAAATCCAAAAGGTTTTAAAATGCAGTTAAATTAGTCTTAGAAAAACAATGATTATATAATATGAAGTTTGTCCAGCAGCAGCCATGCCACACAGATGAATTCTCATCACAGAAGCCAATTTTAGCCAAATTTGACAAAGAAACAGAGGTCTCAAAGACACCTAAGTTTCCCAGAAAACAGCTGCCTGCTAGGAGCAAGACATACAAATTAGCAGTAGCATTGTGGAAAAAAGGAAACAGAACTTGGCTGTCATCCATCTCCAGTAGGAGCAATCAACTGGTCAATTGAAGCACTCGCCTAATTCCAAACCAGCCATAACACAGGCTGGTGCTTGCCAAATGCAGAGGAACGTGAGAGGAAGCCAAATGTGTTCTGGGGTAGGACAGGCCACATGAAGGAAATGAAGGTATGAAGTACACAGGTGCTGGGGAGTACCAAGGGCAGTGCAGCAGCCCCATCATGGGAGTCAAAGGGGAAAGTTTGCAATAATTAATTTAGTACTAGGAACTTGAAGACAACCAACTCTCAGATTTCCACAGCTCTGAAAAGCTTATTTTCAACTTGTTTTTCATTTCATCAATGGAGCCAAGTAATCACATGATGCCATGACTCAAAACTGGACTATTTACATTCTATACATACTATTTACACACCTGCAATTTTGAAAAATTTCATGCAATTTACCATGCAATATATTTTGCTTAATAAGCTGATAATTAACTTTTTTTGAGGGGTAGGAAGTTGAATAATACCATAACTGCATCACATCACATTTTCTCACTCATGTGGTACTCTCTTCTATAATGACAGAGATCAAATATGTATCTCCCTTCATCTTCATCTTTCTCCTTTTCCTCATCTGTTTCTCCTAAACTCTCCCTCCTGTCTGCCCTTCTCTACTTGACAGTAACAAAGCAGATCAAAAATACAAAACACCTTTCTTTTGAAGACTAACTAGAAAGACCAGGTTTCTTCACCATGAAAAAGACCAAAGAGGGTATTTAACATATCCGTATGGTTGTAAGTGACATTAAGGAGATAAAAAGGGATTGACTACTCACCATCCCTAAGATAGCAGGTGGAAAATTGGGCAAACTTAGGAAAAGGGTGCTTCAGACAGCATATGAAGGTGTTATTCACTATTCTGTGGCTGTTAAAATTTAACATAGGTTCAAGAAAGAACTGCACAGATCCATGGAAAAGAAGTTCATCAAAAGCAAACACCCAGCTGAGGAAATTGCTGAAAAAAACCCAGTAGTTAAAAGCTGGGGAAATATTCTGAGACATCATCTCTGCACACTTGTTACACTCAGGCTTCTCTACAAACATAAGTTATTGCGCTTGATTAGAGACAGTTCTGGGACAGAAACTTTGATTGACACAGTAAAAGACAGCTGAAGATCATCCGCCGTAGAGACTAAACAAGGAAAGATGTGCATGAACAGAATGATTTAAGCTTCTTGAACCTGTAGCAAAGTCAACTCAAAATACTACTTCCACTTAAAATGAAGATATCTTTTGTGCTGGTCTCCACACACTCCAGTTCAGAAATTAGAGAAATCAGAAATCTAGGTAGCAGCCAGATCAAAAAGCGTCATTCTGGTTATGGTTATAATGAAGTATTTAATTTCCCTGCAATACATGTTCTATAATGAAAATCTACTTTGTATTTTTTCTTCACATCAGAATAGCTTGTGCTGGTATAAGCATGTCAAAATTTTATTAACGTGACCACATTAAAAGTTTAAAATGGATGCATAATTTTTCATTTAAAAAAGTAACATAATTTTTTTTTTTTTTTTTGTTGGGGGAGAATGTAAAGGATGACATGCTAGCAAAAATTGAACAATGCAAGATGCACCACCCTAGTAATTCCTTGGCCAAAATGAACATCACAGAGCTCAACAATTAAGAGTCAAGCCATACTCCTCCTTCCAACCACTCAGACTGGGAAGTAGCTAAACAGAAAGCAACTCCGTGGGTTCATGGTGTAGAACAATTTGAACACAAACCATTGTCCCTGTACAGCAGTAAAACCTAAGGACATGCTGGGCTGCAACAGTACGACTTGAGTCACCAAATCAAAAAATGCCAATATTTTTCTCCCCATAGCACAGCATCATGTCTAATGTATTGTATCCAGCATCACAGGTCCCCATTATGAGAGAACATCCCCAAACTAAAGACAGTCCATTGAGCTGTTTTGGGGGCTGCAGCCCATGTTCATAGGAGGAGACACTGAGAGCACCATTGTTCATCCCAAAGAAAAACAGACCAAAGAAGGAAGTTGTCGCCCTGCCAGCCAGGCAGACTTAACACAGCATAAGGAGACAAAGCCAATTCTGAGTGCTGTGAAGTGAAATGAGAAAGTACAAGAAACTCAGGGTGAAACATGGAAAATCTCAAACGGACATAGAGTGGCTAAGCACTAAAGCAGGCCATCTTGGAGATATTCAAAGCTCAACTAGACAAGACCTTGAACAAGGGGACCTAGCTTCAGTTATCCCTGTTCTGAGCAAGGGCTGGGACTAGGATAGCTTCTTCGGAATCCGGCCAAGTAAACTTTTTCAAAATTACATATCGAGCAAAAAAAAGCAAAACCTGGTATCTTTGTAAGAATTAATTCCCAAAAATAATATCTAAGAGGAACCTTTTCTATGCTTTTTCCCAGCAAGGATACTTAAAAGTTGGCTTACTGAGACTGGAATATGGAACATAATATTCTTACATATAACAACAAAAGGCTCAATCTTTAGTAGACCAAGTATAAATCTGATCATTTTTAATCACCTTATTTAGCTTATCAACTGTACTCATGAATGAGGTTATTAATATTTCTCAATTCAAGCTGTAAAATCTTACTTTATTACCACATAAAAGCAGCACTGAACCATAAAGCTACAAAATGAAACTTGGAAACATTATTAATTGCTATTTTGTTATTAAAGCATGTCTTCCATACGAGTGTCAAAGACCTGGACTACTTCTGCTTCAAGACTTTTCATATTAATTTCAGAAATAATAAAAGCTTAACATGCCCAGTGTTTGCCAACTGTGAAAAGCAAGATGCTAAGAAAATACCTTCAGTCTTATTTGAAACATTTAAAACAGAATTTTATGACCAACACAAAGATGCCATGAATAGCTGCTATAGTGGGTACTGCTCTTAGAGAATCAATTCAAGTGCTCTAACTAAAAAAACCTTAGCCTTTCAAGACACTCAAGACACAACCCTCCCTCCTACATATCAAAATTGGCACAAACAAAAAAAAAGAAGTTACAATCTGCTCAGAAGAAAAGGATCGAAGATGAGGATCACTACTGAAACAATGAAGTACATTAAAACTGAAATGCCAGGCAGAAAGTAATTTCTTTTACAGTTGTGGTAATCAATGCTTAAAACACACACATTGCTATTACTATTACTGCATAATTTTAACTCACCACAGAATTTTTTTCTGGATACACAGCAGTTATTTTCAACCCTGCAAAGGTGTCCTGTTTACTTTTATTCTACTTTGTCTAAAATAAGCATTTCTACAGACCATTAAAACTAGATTTATAGCACATTTACAAAATATTACTCAAAAGTAAGCAGCATGAAGGCACGCACTCTTGCAATGTAAAAGAACACACACAAAGACTTGTTTACAATTAATTTGAAAAGCTCTACAGCAACAGAAATTCATATATTCCTAAAACTAAAAAAATACTACTGCACCTATGTGGCATTCCAAAAGCCTTCCAATGATTATATCCAAGCTGCAGTTCATTAATGTTGTGGTTTAATCCAGCAGGTAGATAAACACTCGACCAAAAAAAACAAATACTCCGCACCCTTGTCTGGGATGAAATTGCAAAATTTAGAGGTGACCACTGTACCAGGCACTTGGCACTTGTACCATCCCACACACCCTACTACCACTCATAGCTACCCAGACCTGAGGGCAAATGTCTCTGTCATATTCTCAAATAGTTGTTTCACCCTGAACAAGACCTGAAACACATTCAGGAGACAGCAACAGGAACATGCTGGTTTGAACATGCTGAGGATACCACAAGTTCCTCCAGAGCTACTGCAATTGGCCTGGAGGAGAGCAGGAAGATGGAAGAGCGTCTCCCCTGCAGCCAAGACTGTCTGAGGAGGGAAGGGGCACAGTGCAATGATTACTGGTTCCCGCAGATGGCTCCCGAAGCTCGGAGATGGCAGCAGTGCGAGCACAAGCACCGCAGCGGTCTCACAACCACAATCTTACCGGGAGCCAGTGCTACAAAATTCAACACAATGAAAACCTCAACCCAGCCCCCAGAGATGATGAACAGCACAACATGGAACATGAGCAGCAAGTATTGTTACTTATACAACATATATACACTTATACATATATACACTTAAGACATCTAAAGCAAGTATTGTTGATATACAACACAGCTCTGACCACACAAATCTATGCTGTAAACTGAAAGAGGGTAGATGAAGATGAAATATTAGAAAAATATTTTACTGTGGTAAGACACTGAAAGAGATTGTGCAGAGAAGCTGTGGATGCTTCATCCTTTGAAGTGTTCAAGGCCAGGCTGGATGTTGTTTTGAGTGACCCAGTCTAGTGGCATGTGTCCCTGCCCATAGTAAGAGGGATGGATGGAACTAGGTAATCATTAAGGTCCCTTCCAACCCAAGCCATTCTATAACTCTACAATTACAATAGATTTGTTTCAACATGCTCCAGCCAGATCTTCTACTATTTCAAACCTTTGTGTCCCACACTGGGTGCCAAAAAAGGACTGTCATGATTTAACCAGCAGGTAGCTGAATACCACACAGCCACTCGCTCATTCCTTCATCCACAGTGAAGAGGAAAAAGAGCTGGGGAAAAAAAAAGTAACATTTGTGGGTTGAAATAAAGATAGATTAATAAGACACAAAATGAAGAGAAAATAATAAAAATTATAATCATAATGAATTAGTATATCCATAAGTGATGCACAATGCAGTTGGTCACCACTTATAGGCCAAGGCTGAGCCCGTTCTCAAGCAGCAGACCCTGATCAGCTTTCCCCCTAGCACACACACTGACCATCATGCAATATGATGGTCAATGTATATATATGCTATATGGAGTGTCCCTTGGGAAACCTGGGGTCAGCTGTCCTGGCTGTGTCCCATCCCAGCTCCTCGTGACCACCAGCCTACTTGTGAGTAGGGTGGAGTGAGAAGCTGAAAAGTTTTTGACAATATAAACACTACTTGGCAACAACTGAAAGGTCAGTGTGTTATCAACAGTATTTTCATCCTAAATCCAAGTACAGGTCTGTAAAAAAAGTGAAGATGATCATCCAAACTACCGCAAAACCAAGTTAAGCATCCATAAGTGCAGTCTAAATATGCTATCAGGAGCATACTTTTCCTAACTGGTAGAACTCTTCCATTAAAATGTTTATAGCTATACCCACAGAGTTGTAATAGAGAAAACATTTTTTCAAAGCAAAAATTTAAAGACCACTTTGCACAAGAGAAAAGATGCACTGCCCTTCACTACTACAGCTATAAATAGAGTGTAAAAAAACCTGCCATGGTATGACACCAAATGATGTTCCTTTCCATACTGTTTACCTAAATGTTCTTTGAAGTAACAGGTAAAAATCAGGCGCTGAAGTAGCTCACTATCAATATTTATTTTTGTATTCTTTGCTTTAATTAATACTTTCAACTTCATATTTTGGCACTGCAGGTTGAAGAAGAGAAAGCATTTAAATTAAGGCCTCTAACATTCATGATTCATCTAACCTCTCAGCCAGATGATGTGTAACCAGAGAACAACATATGTTCTTTATTCTCCTGCTTTTTTGAATGATCCTCTAATTCAAGCTTTCACTTC
>JANRGV010000051.1:58012714-58025312 GCA_024734035.1 Alethe castanea | reverse complement strand
AGCTTTCACTTCCTTTTCTTCCCAAGTCAGTCACAGAAACATTTAATATGACAGAAAATTACTTTATGTTCTGTCAGTAAGTTGGGGAGGGGGGGAGAAGGGGAGGGATAATCAGTTATTACTGTTATTAAAAGGTAAAAAATATGTCATTATTTTAAGAATCAAACAACACAGACACACAGTAATTATTCTGAACAGAGAAAAAATACTGGAAGACCCTGAAGAGTAGAATTATACAGTTACAATGCACTAAGTTCATCTCTAGTGCAACAGCACGAGGAAAATATGACCACAGCTAAAGCATAACAGCAATTACTCTTCTAGACTAAATTAAGCTTTTTCCATTTCCTCATGTCATTATCATATGGTGGCATAGTTTAGTTAGGAATTAAAACATAAATTAAGAAAACAGAACAGAGACTATTGTCAAGTTCAGGAAGACATTCTCTTTCCTTCTCCTCCCCATTCCCAAACCTAGAGAAAATTACACACTGGTAAACCCTCAGCAGCATTCTCCAAGGAAATATTTTCCACCTCAAAATCACAAATCATTTTGTCTAAGTGTCCAAAATCATAAATGAGCATCAACTGCAAATTTCTGCAGCAGTTGTTTGATCAAGGCTGAAAGCTCTGTAGGTTTACAAAACTTAACACCTCAAGCATAAAAACACCTTCAAGTTCTTGTTTCCTCATTTGCTTATTCCATAGCAATTCTCTCTAGTTTAGACAATTCTTCAAAATGGAATTCTTAAATACATGCCAGAAATTTTTCAGACCAAACTCAGAGTGGAGATTTCTTTGGCCATTAAGAAAGACATTACCATAAACTGCTACTTATTATTTAATGGCATAAAATGGATTGAAATAATTTTATGCTACATATTTGAGGATGATTTAACTATTAAACAAACTCAAACCTGTTAATCTTAAAATATTAAGTATAAGCAATGACGCATCCACTTCCTTCATTTACTCTGGTTTTCATGGTTACAAACAAATCTGATGTTACTTAGTATAAAAAATTGTAGATCGTACTCAAGTGAAAAGTTGCAGAGGTGTTTGGCAAGTATTTCCCAAAAGGCAGAATTCCAGGCTGTTTCTTACACTAGCTGAACTGCAATTCTCTAATCTATCAAAACCTACCTGTGTACTACACACGACTGTGTATCGTACCTTACATCTGAACTTAAGAACACAAATTAAAGTAAGTTTTTTAAACCAAGAATCACGACTGTGCTCATTATACATTCTATTTTCAATGAAAAGCAGCTTGATGGATCATATTTTTACATAAGGATCCTCTCAGCATTCCTTAGCAGCTCATTACTTCAACACAAAGTGTGCCTCATTCAAAAATCAGTACTCTGCACAGTCAGAACCAGACCCTTGAAAATCACCCACCTTCTCTTCAGCTCCTTCACTGTTTTCCCCCCTTACGCTCTTCTCCAAATAACAGTTAAATGGAAAACTTCACACTCGCTAGTACTTTCAACTGTATAACTGAAAGTTATAGAGTGCTAAGATGAAAAATGTAACGTTCATTAGCATTACAATTCTAAAAAGTAGTTTAAAGTTCACCTCTGCTTTGTATTTAAAACTGTCTTGGACACAGTATTACATTTACAAAAGTAAAAAAAAAATACTATGTACTTGGAAACTCTGAGTAACTTAACTGCCCTGATGCCTTTTAAAGTCTCCCATGCTCCCACTGTACAGTGAACCTAACAGAAATGATGACAACATCAACCCAAAGAAGTGGAAATGTGATTCCATAACAAATGGTAATTTCCATTCCATCATTCTAGTAAGCAATACCATGAAACAAGATAATCCAGCTGTTGAAAGATGTATTTTACCTATTCAGCACACTGTCATCAATATTGGAGCCAAGTGATTTCATATCTTCATTAAATAGGAGAAAAATATTATTAATGCCTTTCATAAGGGTACTGGAAAATGCACACTTCTAGCCTGTGATTTAATGCTCATCCCGATTTACATCTATAAGCATTTAAACACTTAGATCACACATATTGTATTTTACAACAGCTGAAGAATATAACACAGTGAAAAAAAAAAACCAAGTGAACATGAGTCTCTAACAACTACTTAATAGGAGAGATTAAGTGATAACACAGGCACTCTGTTATCTAGCAGTAATAGCTGCGATGCAAAAATGTCAAACTTTTCCAGGTAACACATAGAGATGTGCCCAAGATAACCCCACCAACTCCAAACTTTGATAAGATAAGCTTCCAGCAAGCAGCACTGCTGTAAAACAGCAGATGCTAGAAACAGCCCCTGCAGTCAGAAACTGCTGGACAAGAGCTCTTGCAAGCTTTCTTCTCCTTGAGAAGATTTGCAATTCCATGATTCATAACAGGCCAACAGGCCACAGCAATTTGACATACAAAAGTCACTGTGGAGAGTTTACTTTGTTAATGTAATGAAATTTTTAAATTCCTAAAATTCTTTTTTATTTTTTATTCTCAAATACAAGCCTTTATAACTCTTTCTAGCTCTCTTTGTAACTCTCTCTCTAACTCACATTTTCCCAAGAAAATGCTGGCAGCCACCCTAAAGCGTTAAACTGAACAGAAATATACTTAGGCTGGGGCTGTGCCAAAGACACGGCTGCCACGCCACTGAGAGTATCTTGAAGCTGTCTTAACATACATGGCTTTTTCTCCTCTGGCTTTCTTCAACAGCTTTTCTTCAGATATGACACAGCACTAGAAGCTTGAGCTGTTCCTGGAGCACTAGGAGACAAACATCAAGAAAGAAAAAGCCAGTCTTGATCACTGCCCCCAGACAGCACTCCCTCACAAAGAAGCGAGTTCAGCAGTCTGGTCTCCAGTAAGTCTTCACTTGCTGTCAGTTAATGCCATCACTCTCATTTCCAAAACCTAGGCTGCATTTCCCAAAGTGAAGGGCTCAAAATGATACCAATACAAGAACACCCATCATGCTTCAGTTACTTACCAGTGGTACAAAGATTATTTAAACCACTTTCTTTTTCCTTGATTGTGCACAGAAGCTCAAAGGTTGTACATCAGTCCTGCAGCTGTCCAGTCCTCCTAAAATCTGACACCTCATGACTATGCATTACATTAAGTACATAAAAAGTGATTAGAAACATGCATACACTATTCATCCCCTAGAGAGTCTTTCCTTTTTCCTGTCAGTTCTATTAGAATTACTCTTACTGGAATTAAATATGCTCCTTTTTCTCTAAAGAAGTAGAAAATGTACTATTCCTGAAAGTATGAACCATATGCACAGCTTGGAGAATCAGTCATAAATTTATTTTAATTTTATTGCTATAACAATCACAGGAAAAAAATAACCAACGTATAGGATATTTAATATCCAATATTTCCAAGTGTAATTCTCTCTAACTGAAACTTCAGGAGAGCTTCTGACTCCTATGTACTCCTACATGTATTATTTACATAAAGCTGTATTTTAACCAGCAGTGACACACAAAATATACACATAGAAAATCCTAATGAATATCACTCTGTTATCAGTATGAAAGACAACAGTACCTTACTCCAAAATCATCAGCTATCCACCCACCAGCTTGCTGCTCAAGTACTCAGCATCTGGGGAACGTGAGCACACAGAAATTGAAGACGTTAAAAAAAAAAAAAAAACAAAAAACTGTCTCGAGAGTCTTATAACATAATTTCAGAATGCAAAGTCTCTGCAAAGGTCTTTCTCCTGAGACTCAGTTCATATATAGGCCACATCTACTCCAAATGCCTTAAATTTCCACATTCTACATTATACAGGCTTTCTGACTAACAATTTAAATTATCAGGAACATGCAAGTTTAAAAGAATCTACTTTTCCTCACATGGTAAGATAGTGACCTTCAGAAAATTTTAGACTTCTTAAACACACTGCTGCTTTTATTCATTCACCCTTCCATTGGGAAGTTCATTTGGGTTTGCTGTAAAAGGCAAATAACAATCAAGCATGCTGCTACTCTACCCTTCCCTCAAATCCCTACCAAAATACCATTTACATTACATCGAGAAACAAAATTTCTCTGAGGTAAGAGGTAAATCAAGCCAATCTAGAAAATTTCAATTATGTAACAAGCTCCACCCCATCACTTTGCTTATGTGATGATATAAATTAGTTTAACAACAGAAAAATTGATAGAAAGTCTTACAAAACTCAGCAGACAGGAGATAATGTGCATTGTTTAATATGAGTTCTTCGAAGATCATAAAAAGAGGTAGAAAGAAGGAAACTAGAATTTCACTAAGTCAAACCCATTAAGTAACACTTGTCCTAATTAAGTATTTGCATCTCATAAAGAAGGCTAACCCTAAGAATTACAATGCTAAGTAAATAACTTCTGAAACAAGACTCAATACACTCAAAATTCCAAGGACTGTGAAAAGGAGACGAGCCATGGGAAACCTACACATTTCCAGGGAACTCACTAACTGGAAAGAATCAATGCAAGATACACTATACCAAGAAAAATCAGGACACTGAAAAGGTGGGTGTCAAAAAGTGATCTGCAGCAGTTTAAAGGTCTTTAACTTTAGATGTGTTGAAAGTAGAGTAAGCTTTTTCCTTTCCTCTTCTTTTTTCCCATAGTAGCAACAACTTCATTCTAAGTTGCAACAATTTTATAAATCGAGGACATCTTACATGAGTGCTTTAGCTTCCAGCTTCCTAGCTAAAGAGAAACCTGCAGGTGAAGTCTGTGTCCCCCAAGACTGCATAAATCGATTCAAGATCTCACATAAAAAGATGCAAGGAGAGTCTTTCCCAGCAACTAATGAAAACCAGAAGGGTGAGCTGCAACAACGCAGTGGAAACCACAGCTGAGACGGAGAGCACAGGGGGACTGCCACACTTGCTTTGCCTTTTCCCTCTGTTTTCAATAATTTGGTTCATTTCTCTCCAAATCTCCCCTCCCTATTCCCTCATCTCCAATAAAGGGGAGAAAATCCTTTCTTCAGAACTATGGTGTGATGACATTTACCTAACAATGTAAAAATAAGAACACAAATGGTGCTTTAACTTATGCAGTAAAGGGCTGTCTAACACAGCCATAAACAGTTCCATTTTTGTCAGCAGTAGCCAGAGGCAGATGATCCAGGTCAAGAATGCAAACCACAGCAAAAACCCCATAGTAATTCCTGGCTATCAGCCATTTTAGAGCTGATAATCCAACTTCACTGTAGAGTTCTGTATTCAGTGCAACTATCCCTACCTGGCTTTGCCTAACTACAATTTTAACTCAATCACACTTTTTTGCCCCACAATATCATGTGGCAAATAAGTTCCACAATTTAATTACACACTGCTTGACAAGCTACTTTAATTTTCATCAGGTACCAAGTTTGATTCACTAGGTGGCCCAATTCTTGTCCTAAGAAAAACAGCTACTCCTCCTTTCTATTCATCATTTCTTTATGATCTATGAATTTTATAGATCTCTGTCATCTGACCCCCATTGTTGTTTCTCAGAGTAAAGATCTTCATCTTCCCAGCACAGAGTACCTTCCACACCTCTCATCCACTTTTTCAGGGTCTATGAAACCCTTGCTGTGCTGGGATGATTACATTAATGCACACTGTTAATGATTTCAGAACACCAGTGATGAACATAATTACCTAACAATGATTTAATTCTTTGTGAACAATTCTCAACGGTTGACCACTGCCCTTCTCAATGTATGTATTCATCTATGTAACAGGAGCAAATTTAGAGCTCATCACTGTGTTAATAGGTTTGCATTATTTTCCCCTGTATGAGCATAATTTGGAATTCACCAAAACTGAACTACACTTGCATGTGAAAGAACTGGACAATGGCTTTAGAAGAGTTTGCTGCAAGTACCCAATTAGTTCAGATTTTACTAATATCCAAAAATCAACAAACTGCTATGGTGCTACAGTACTGTCACGCCTTAAGAATATTTTTTAATATAATGAACCCTTTAATCCTATCAGAAACCTACTGCTAACATTGCTCCAACATGAAGCAATCATTTATCTATCTAGTTTCTCATCTTTTTGCCAACCACAATTACCCACAGGACAACCATCTGTCTTCAGAAAATAAGCTTTGGTTGAGGTCCTCAGTCAAACATTTTTTACCCACTTTTAAACCAATCTGGTAACGACTTCCAATAAGCACTGTAAGTTCTTTCCAATTCCAGAGTTGCAGCATTCAGTGAGCAATAACTGTGTAGGATTTGGTAACATATCTACTTTCATTTTATGTCCTGCAGATTATATAAACCTCACCAAGTTCACCCCCTTCAGTTTCCTCTCCTACAAACTGAGGTGTTCCAAACATGTTAGTCCCCTATCTCCTCCCATCTCCTTATTTTACTCATTCTTTTTTTTCTTTCTTTTTTTCACCTTTTCATTATATCCCTAAATTTGTTTATTGTAGTTGTAACAATTCCAGGAAGTAATAGTTATTTTCCAAACACCTAGCATCTTCTTTAAAAAGAAGAAAAAAAATAGCATCTGAATTAGTTTCTTGGGGTTGCATGCTGTTTCTTGGGGTAACAGCATGCAAAATTCTGGACCTTCTGCACCCCTCCGGAGCAAAAATGACATGAAGAATTCAGGTTCTAACTACCCATTACTTGTGAATCAGTAGGAATGCAAACTGGTCAGATCAGTCAGTAAGGGATACACCTCAACAAATAAAAAATGCAACGATGTGGCATTTTGTTTTGTACTGGCATTTTGAGATTTCATTGTACCAACCAAACTTCACAAGATTTTGCACATCACAAAAGAAGTCTCAAGAATCTCAAAACAGATGCATCTCTCCTGTGAAACACAAGATGTGTGTTATGCCGGCATCTAGGGAAAACCTTGTCTCCTGCCTGAGCTTGCTCAATATGCAAGAACCAATTTCAGCTGTGATTTCCAAAAACATGTTATTGGAACAGCAAAAAAACAAGAGGGAAAAGCAGATCATCTTGAAGAAGTCTGGAACCAGCTACTTTGCCAAATGCCTGCTGTGCTCTTAGAAAGTGGTGTTAGATTCCTCCCTTTGAGAACTTCCTTGTGTTTCTAGGCATACACCTACTTTTGCTTTAGAGCTTGGATCATATCAGATGATTAGTCCTACAAGAGGACACATGCAAACAAACCAATCTTAAACCCAGAGTTACCCAGTATGCAGCACATCACTTGCTGAAATACCAAAAACTCAGTTTAAAAGCCTGTTGTACATCAGCTTCATATTTTTCACTTACAAAGAATGTACAGCCACTATGACATTAATATAAAGGTTTTCTCAAGGATTGTTAAGCAGTATTCTTTTGTTTCCGAACAACTAGCACAATTCCATTTCCTCTTCATCTCTGGGAATAACTTTTCATAGTCACAACATTGTTTACATAATCTTCAAAATACATTATTTTTTACAACACTATTTTTTGCCACAGAGTTACTAATTTTTACAGCATTACACACTGCAATAAAAAAAAAAAATCTGTACTAGTTGACAAAGAATTCACAAGTACATTTAGCTGCACTATAAAAATCTTTCCTTATCCAGTTTGCACCTCTTGCTTTCCCACAGAGATCAATCACCAGAGATCTGTGAACCACAGGCAAACCTGCTGTAGGCCATGGCATATTATTCATTTTTGACAATATGTTGGCATTTCTATGTAATAAATTCCCAAGTTCTGCAAAGATCTAGGAACACTGTAGAGGTCTTGGCTTGTCACATTCTCTTGTGAAAAGCCACCCAGGAAATTCAAAAAAAAACAACAAAACAAACAAACCAAGAAACACACCACAAAAAATTTTGTTGCAAGCCAGTAAGAACTGCTTTGCAACTCATTGTTTACATAAGAGGATGTATTCTGCAGTTCATCTGGACTTCACTTCTAGTAATAAAACTGGATTCACTAATTCATCCTCCATTGAGGTCCATACTTTAATAAGAACACTGGAAAACTGGTTCTGAAATTCATTAATGTAATTATAACAATACAAAAATGTAATTCTGCCACTTGGCCTTACTCCTGATGTTTGATAATTAAATAGAAGTTAATACAGAACTTCTTTTCCAAGACAGAATATCTTTCTCACTGACATGTAATACAAACACCTTATCTCTCTCCTAGCTGGAGCCAATATCTCATTCCAAGGAACAGTGTAGTATGTAATGAAAAGAACTAGCACCAAAAAAATGCAGCCTTTCAATGAGAGCTGCAGGGATTTGTCTTCAGAAAAACTACAATTCTGCACAAACTACAGGGGCCTTCTACGCTTTCATAAAACACCATCACCACCAAAAAAAAGAAAAAAAAAGCTCCCAGCTTTACCTAGCACTGTTATGTTTAACCAGGTAGGGCTACTTTACCTTTCAGAAGCTGACAAAAACGTAACTGATATACTCAAGGCAAACATTACAAATTCCCAGCAATTTTATAACAGATTACTCTGACACTACCTGGTTGGGGGAGGGGAATAAATATATAATTACTGTTCAGTATTAACTATGCTTTATTACTGTTTTACTTGAAAAGTAACTTTATTTTTAATTCAGAATCATAAAAGGCAAATGCTAGTTGCAGAAACTGACATAAACAAGTGTCTACCTTAACTCTTCTAGCATTGTAAGATTTAAGAAACTTACCATAAAACCCAATCAGTACAGGCAGTATTTCACAAGCCAGCAGATTTTCAGCTAAGCAAGGACAACTTTTTTTTTACTTGACATGCCATGCAGTGCTTCTGCATTGAAGTGGGGACAGATTTTAATATATAAACTCAGTTTTGGTTTTGTACTAGAAAACTTATCATTCTGACATCAGGTGACACCAACAGTAACAACCAAACTGGTACAAAACACTATTTAATGAACTATTTATTTGTAGTTAGACACATAATACTACATATTAAATACCACTGAAGGCTCACTCACACATGTGTTAAATAACTCTAACATCTAATAATATGAGAAAAATCATAAGAGCAACAGCAAAGCAGTTAGAAGCATGGATGTTCAGGTTACTATTCTTTTTTAAAGTGCATGAACACAGCTAAGCAAGATTTCCAAATCATTATTTCTTTTTCCACTCCATCTCACATTCCTCAAAAGTATATGCATTAATTCTCCCTCTTCTATACTACCCTTCCAAATACAACCAGGTCAAGGCATAATTCCAATGGACCTGATAATCAGCCCATTACTTGCCTGATCAACTTTCAGCCTCTAGCTCCCACCCTACAGGACTGCAAGAATAACAAGTGCTTACAGCCATTCAAGAGTCTACACTCCCAAGGAGGACAGCAAACACTACAAAGGGACAGACTGTTTCACAGGCATCTCATATTTGTACTGCCAAAACCTGAAAGCCATTTACCAACGGCACTCATTCAGCTGAAAAGGCAGTGAAACAACTTAAGAGCTGAAAACTGTGAAAAAATTTTGACTAGGCAATAGAAAGCAATAAAAGCAAACTAAGAAAATAAAACTACTTTTATGGAAAATTTTCAGAGAAGCCTAAGTAGAGAAGAAGAAAGGGGCAGGTTTCCAGTCACAGTCCAAAATTCCCATTAAATAAGCTAATGTTATAAAAAGTAGCAGAAATAGTTATGATTATTTCAATTCAGCAATAGCCAGGAAGCACAGGATTGTGCACTCTAGTACCACTCAGAACAGTATTTTCGGACCTTGATACACTTGTCCAAGAAGCATACATTAGTCTATTTGGTTACCTTTACCACAAAGTAGCACTGCATAAACTGGCCCAACCAACATCACCAGAGGATTAAAGGAGGTGATTATCCCACTATATTCAGCACTGGTGTGGCCTTACCTGGACTACTGTGCAAACAACTGGAAAACTACGTGAAGGTCCTAAAATAGGGAGGAGAGCAACAAAGCTGATGGCATGTCCTGAGACGAGCAGCTGAAGACTTTGGCTTGTCTCGACTGGAGAAAAGGAGGCCCAGGGGCAAACCTCATTGCTCTCTTTCTACAGCCTCCAGAGTGGGGGAAGTGCAGAGAGAGGTGCTGAGGGTTTCTACCTGGGAACCAGTGACAGGATGAACAGGGATGGTTCAAAGCCGTGTCAAGGAGGGTTCAAACTGGACATAAGGAAGAATTTCTTTACTGATGGCATAGTCAAACACTGGAAGAGGTTTCCTAGGGCGGTGGTTAATGTCTCAAGCAAGTCAAATGTTTAAGAGGCATTTGGTCAGTGCCCTTAATAACATACCAAGATTTGGTCAGCCCTGAAGTCATCAAACAACTTGACTAGATGACCATCGTAGGTCCCTTCCAAATAAATCATCCTGTTTTATTCCAAATCACATGGTACCCACTCCTTTTCCATCTCAGACATACATGAAGCCACAATCCAGGAGAACCACTAATGTAAAAAAGTAAAACAGAAATATCCTCAAAACCCCACTGGAAAAAACTCTGCATACGTTGCTTTGTGCTTTCGCAGTTAGCAGTGAACGTTAGGTTTGGTGAAAGACTTTCCAAGTAGTTACTGAAAAAAGTCAGTGCTGACTAAAAAGTGAATCACTTCAAGAAAACAAGCAAACAAACAAACAAGCCCCAAATCAAAACAAAAACTTCCTACAATGCAAACTCATCTCGAGGCTAGCAAACGAGCGTTTGTAGCAGGTATTTGAAAAGCACAACTTGTTGAAACACGTAATTCCAAAATGGATATTGTGCGCCCAACGACTGGGACAAAGAAGAAAATACAAGTCCAAGCCTCATGTGTGCCTCATTTACCCTACCTTAACCCCACTTTTTCACCTTGCCTTCCTCACTGAAGGGGCGCAGAGCGCAATGAGCAGCCCCAGCAGTACGGGCGGGCGCCAGGCCTCCGGGCAAGGCCGGTCCGGGGCAGGCGGGGAGGCCGTCGCCGATCCCGAGGGGCCCCGGCCCTCCCCGCAGGACCGGCGGGACGGGCCCGGAGCTCCTCGCCAGGGCGAGCCAGCGCCAGGCCCCGAGCGCACCGGGGGCTGCACAAGCCCCTGCCCGCCACCGACGGGCTCCCAGCGGAGCTGGGGCGGGGACGCCCCCCGCACCGCAGCCTCAAACACGGGGCACTGCCCACCCCGCCCCGCTCGGAGTCACCCCGGAGGCGGAGGCGGCGGCGCGGCCGAGCTCGGCCCCACTTACCAGCCCGACTCGGAGAGCGCCGCCCGCGCCCGGTCGGCCATGGCGCCTCCCCCGCCGCTCACCCGCGGCACTCGGGGCCGGCGGGCGCTGCAGGGACCCCCGGCACTCGCTCGGAGGGGGAGGAGGGACGCGGGGCCCGCTCGTTCCCCCGCCCCACGGGCCTCTCCGGGCGCTCGGGCCGGCCAGGGGGAGGGGGGGAGGGAGGGAGTGGAGGGAAGGAAGGAGGAAGGAAGGGGCGGAGGCGGCGCAGGCAGAGACGAACAAAGCCCGCGACCGGCTGGTGCCTGGGAGCCGCCGCCGCCATGGCGGGGAAGGGAAGGAGTGAGGGCAGCGCAGCGGGGGAGCCCCGGCCCGGCTGCTGCGGCTCGGGGCCTCCTGCCGCCGTGTGGGGTTTGTTTATACACGCGTCTCGTCTATAAATCATAGTATTGACAGTAGCGCTGTTCTGGAAAAGGCGCTCCTCCGTGCCCTCAAAACGCGTGTTGCGAGGGAGGAGGGATTTTTAGAAGGGTCTGGAGCGCACGTCACATGAGGAGCAGCTGCGGGAGCTGCGTCTGTTCAGCCTGGAGGCTCAGGAGGGACCCTCCCGCTCTCGACAGCTCCCTGAAAGGAGCTCGTAGCCAGGTGGGGGTCGTCCTCTTCCACCTAGTAATAAATGGTAGGGCGAGTGCAAATGGCCAGGAAACGGCCTCATGTTGTGCCACAGGAGGTTTAGAGGGGATATCAGAGAAAACTTCTCCACAGAAAGGGTGAAGCATTGGAATAGGCTGCCTAAGAAAGTGGTGGAATCACTCTCCCTGCAAGCGTTCAGAAAAGCTGTAATGAGCACTGATATGAACGTTTGGGTTTTGTTTGTTGTTAGGTTTTATTGTCTTTTTTTAGTCTGCCTTTTTAAAGGGAATTGTACTTTAACAGAATAGCACTTTTTCATTATTGCTGTTACAAGTACCCAGTGCCCTCGGGTGCCAGAGACGGGCACGGTGGGAGCGCTGTCCCCCGTTTACTCTCTGTTCCAGCATTAGAGAAAAGGCCAGAAAGCGAACATGAGCAGATCAGGAGTTAAGAAAATGCTTATCAAGGCCTTGGCACTCAGAGTTTCTGCCTGCAGGTGAGATCAGCTGTTCTGCAGAAAACACTGAGCATTTGCATTAGTGCATCATGTCCAGCTACTTCTGTAACCCATCAATGCCAAATGGTTTTTTTCAGCACTGAGGTTTTGAAACTTTTCTACCTGCTGTGTTTTTCTATTAAAGGTAGGCTTTTCTTCATGGGTCACTTTCATTCTTAAGATGTTTCCATTTTTATGCAGCGTCTTCAAATCAAAGCTTACAATTTTGCTTTGGTTGAGGGGGATTTTTTTGTTTTGTTTTGGGGGTTTTTTGGGGTTTTTTTTTTGGTTTTGGGGTTTTTTTGGTTTTTTGGGGGTTTTTTTGGTTTTTT
>JANRGV010000051.1:58000436-58011907 GCA_024734035.1 Alethe castanea | reverse complement strand
GCTTCCTGCCCAGGGACAGGGGCCTGGGATTCTTGTATTTCATTCCTTCTGCCTCTAAATACTGAAATACAACATCATACCAGCAGTTTATGCCAGCATAGGGCTAGGTCTTGCACCTCATGGCACTAAGCACCATCTACTATAAAGAAAATGCAGGTCCTGTCCTTCTTAAAAGTCTGCAGGCATCTAAGAAATGCTTTATATGCAAGCTGAGACGTGTGTGTGTATATATATATTCACACGTGACTTCTTTTGTACAGAAGTCCCCATTAGTGGGTGTTTCTCTGCTCACAGAGGGCACTGCCTGAGCTTTACAGTTTGTAGCTGCTGTCGGCTGGGCTGCACTGAGGTGAACAGTTAGTTCCACTGTGAAACAGAAGGCGATGCAGTGCCTGCCAGGCAGTCAGAAACCTGCAGATAAGACCTTCTGTACCAACTGTTAGTGGTAAAACATCCTTAGAGCATATTCTCTATATCCGTCACCTTTAGAATAAATGACATTGCCGAAAGAATATTGAGCACTGGAGTACCTGGGGCTGTACAGGAGTGACCTGAACCCCTGCATGCCTGTAAGGGGTCTGTGCCTCCAGAGCTTTCTCTGAAAAATGCTTGCTGGTCCCGATGAATCAGTGCATCAATGTCCGCAAAATTCACATAGGTTTCTTCTGCCCAAACTACCTAAAATGCAGTTTTGTTTGACATGGGCAGCACCCATGGGACAGCTTAATCTAGCCAAAGAGGTTATTTCACAGTGTTCTGTAATTTTTAATACCTGAAAGCGTTGGTCTACTCGAGCACCTCTAGTGAGAAAGCTCTAACAGACAGAACTAGTACACAGCACAAATGAGCAAGAGCCAGTTTTGGAGCAGTCCTACAGGCTCCTTGATTCATTGGATTGATTCATCCTTACTCCCTTCATCTCCTGCCACTTCCAGGCCCAATCCGCTTGGTTAACAGTAGGCTCACAAAACTGGGGAGCCGAAAATTTTGACCATGCTTTCCAGAAACGGGCAAGAGCAGAAACCTGTAACTCTGATTGTGAGTTATGGCATTGTTCACCCCAGCCTGATGTGCTGAAAGCAACAGTGGGATGAAGACCCTGAACACCAAGTCCAGTAAGAGGTCCCCGTGACAGCAGAAATGCTATTTTGGTCTCAAATTTTATATTCTCTTTGTAGAATACACTTTCTTTGTTACATTATCTGAAGGGAACAGATCTGCTTACTGACCATAAAAGCAGACGATCCTTATCCTGGATCCACAGCTGAAAGTTACTGGGCACTGAATGTAAAGGACCTTTCCTTCTGGTCATTATATTTCTAGGAGTGTGCTGGAGTTTCAACAAAAGTGGTTATCTCTTCATGTTGTGTGATGGACTGGGTCCTGAACTGTTTTGACTGCAGTCAGAAGGATTAGCTTTTCTACATGTATTGTAGCACATCAGCCAAAATACTGTGTATGTTTTATCTGAAAGAGGACTGTAGTCAGCACTCAGTCTTTCTTATATGGCAACTGGAGAAGGGATCTTCTTTTCACAGACTGAAGAGAAGAAAGGAAAATTACCGAAGTAAAGATTTTCTTCATGGGGGAGCAGAAGGGGAGAGGCTTGGAAAGGAGCAGGATGAAGGAAAGACAAACAGCAAGTACATATCCTACATGGGAATGGTAAAGGATTATGAAGTCTTGGATATAATACTACCACCTATAGACACAAACTAGTTAAGGTGGTGTTGCAAGGAGAGATAATTTCCACTAAAGGCCAAGGCTAGCATTTTTTTCAGGCTGCTCTAATTGATTCAGTCACCTGGCTATCCTCTTCTGGAACCCTTCAGTTTGATCACACTCCCCACTTTCTCGTGCAAATCACTAAGTGTATGTCAGGCCATGGGCATCTTAAAGATATAGTTCACACTGGCATTATGTCAGTCAAAAGGACAATGTCGCACTCAGCAAGGCACTGTGGTTTTTTGGATGGGGGTGTTTATATATGGCACAATGATGTTTTTGTTGGCTCTGTGCATGGCTGCTTATCAAAATCTCAGCAGTTCAGACCTGAAAGTGCAGATGAACCACTGCAATGATCACTAGGGGATGATGGATCACTAAGTACTGCAGAATGTAATTCCATATAATTATGATGCTTTCAGGGCCCCTCATGGGCCAGCAGAAGGGCTGGTGTTTGTCAGCCATTCTGGCACAGCTCAACCTATTGCCCCTCTGGATGCTGACTTGGTAAATAGCCAGGGAGCAGAGGATCAAACAGCATATGGCTTTGCAGACTTTACTGGGCTGCAGTAAACATCCCAGCCCTGAACAGCTGTGCCTTGTCTCTAACAAGATTACTTTTAAGAGACCTTCTGGACTGGATGAAAATCTGGAAATAAGCATGTTGTTGTCAAGGCTTTGAGTGCACCAAGAGGCTCTGCAGCCTCTTCCCCACTCCTTGGGGCTTGGTTGCCCATCCTCCATTGCAGTGCTGATATGGTGCAGCTGTAGCCTTGGATCAGGGGCTGGGGACAGGGCTGTGTGACGAGGAGCTATGGGAAGCCTCATAGGGACCTGCTGCTCTTTGCTTTGGAGCTGCATTGAAGCTCAGGCTTCCATCCTTGAGACTAGTCTTAGGTCTGCCTGTGCCTGTCCATGTGCCTTGCTGATCCTGAACTACTGGTTTGATTTGCTGGCTTGACCTCACACCTGCTTCATCACTGCAGACATGTCTGGTAACCTTGAATACTGCCTCACCTTTCTGCCCAGTGTGGCACCTGCTCAGGTACTGTGGGACTGTGCCCTCCTGGGTGGGATCACTGCCCTACTTGCCCTGCTATTGCCCTCAGCTCCTGGCTTCCTCCTCTTGTGAGGCAGCCCATGCTTGCTGCTTCCTGAGAGCTCCTATCCCAGAACCATGAACATGGTGTTGCATGGAGAAGTTAGGTGGCCCATTGGCTGTCACCTGGTGTTTGAAATCAGTTCACATGATGCAGAGGAGCAAAGCTCAGTGATAATGGATACACTTCTGGAGCCAGCTGTTGGCCATACAGTCCCTCAGTGTGCAGGACAGAACAGTGCCCTCAAATAGGAGGAGAGCAGGTAGGGAATGCCTGGTGCTCTCTGCAGGCTTCTGCTTCCCTCATACTTCCCCAGCTTTCAAGTTGAAAGCTGTCTCAGTAAAATTAAGGTCAATACTTATGAGCACTACTGGGCAGAGCTGCTCATGAAGGGCTGGCTGCATGCTGAGAAATTGTGGCCTATGTATGAGCAGACAAGTTAGGGCCAGCGCTTTTACTGTGGAGGCTAAAGGCCTTGTGGAGTAAAGTGCCATGCAAGAGGACACCTCACAGTGTCAGGGAGCTTCCAGCTGTAAAGAACCTGCAGGGTGGGGATGGATGGAACATTGTAGGGTTGCCTGTCCAGCCACATGGACAGGCAAATTCCCCAAACACCAAGGTAATGGAAGCCTGTAGATCAGCCTGTCAGCCATACAGGCACAGACACCGTCATCCTGCATAGTACATGAACAGGATGTGTCCTTAACTATAAACACAGATTAGATTGGAAAGCACAGCTGTGCAGCAAAACTGACTACAGTGGTGACCTATTACACACACTACCTATTACCTATACTCTACATGTATATGGCTATGTAGGAACTCTGTATATTGGGTTTGCTATTATTGCTATTAAAAGTCATAAAGATTTTATTTTTTATATCCACAATAGTAGAAGACATCGTATCTGTTGAGCAGTTTGGGGCATAAATGACCCAGTAATCAGTGTCAACACTTGACTTAATAGCAAGGTGAGAGAAAAAGACTGAATAAGTGCTGTTTTCTCATGGAAATCTAAAAGGATTTTTTTTTTATTATAAAATATTCACTCTGTGGTTTTCCTCAAGTGCTGTCATATGTTTGTGCTTGAGGAAAGGCAAGTTATTGGAAATCTATGCCAAGCTCCAGATATGCAGTTGACTTTCTATCCATGATTTAATACCCACTAAACAGGCAAGAATGCTTTCTTGTTATTTCTTGGCAGTGAAAATATACTGTGTTAGGCATCTTTCCTATTCAGATGTGGCAGCTTTTGCCTACCACTGGTCTTCCCGTGTAGTCTGCAGGCCCAAAGCAGTACATTTTGGAAAAATAACTAAATTTCTTAAGAACTTTCAAGAAGTAGCAAATCAATGCTTCTAACAATCAAGTGCAATTACTGGGCATGCTGTTTGCTGACCTTCACTTATGAGTGATTCAGTTCCTTTCTTTTCTAATTCTGCTTTTATTTATGTATCTCTTCTATCTCTGTTGATTTTAGTTGTTCTGTCCTTTGTGCTCCTTCTTTCCTGCTTATTAGCAAAACACAAGAAACCAAAAGAATGTGAATCATCTGATCTTCATGGTAGGTTTTTAATCTTCTTTCAGAAGAGAACTGGGCCCTATTTTCTGAGTAACTGGAGTATTATGAAGGGAATTACAAAATTACAGAATCATCCTTAAAGGAGGCATACATATTTTAAGTTACTAAAAGCAACATATTCTTTTTCCAACTATGTTTCAGCTAACTTTTTGATTAAATTTTGCTATTTTCAAAGGTGAAGGATGAAAAGAAACAGAAATGCTACAGCCCTGAACCAATTCTCACTATTTGCAAGGATATACTTGGAACTTCCCTGGCTTGGATATTTATCCTAACTAGCTAAGACATTTCAAATGGAGTCCATACAGCAACAGGGCCATAAGAGCAAAGTGAAGAGCTTCAGGGACTAAAAAAGATTCATAGCCCCACATCCTCAAGTGGGCTTCTGTTTGGCGCAGTTGTTTTAAAAGTTTTCATTTTATTTCAGTACAAAATCATAATTTCACTTTTTTCACAGCCTACAAAAATGCGTGATTTAGTACAAAAGTGAATATGAGTTAATGCAGCAATTGTCCTGTACAGAGTCCAACAGTTGCCAGTCTGGGGAACACATATACTCCAGAATGCACAGTGCTGTTTGGCAAATTAATGAACCACTGAAAACTGGCACTCACCATGAAAAACTACTGAAAGAGGAAAAAATATAGGAATGAGAGGTTAGAAGAAAAAGTTGTGGAGCAAGACCATAAAAAATTGAGAGGATTAATAAAAAATTGGCAACAACTGGGCCACAGCACAAAGCAACAGTTTGGGTTACCTGTGTCAACTGTGATTCAGACTAGTAAAATAAGATGCCATGAATGAAAATAATTTATCATGAAAATAATACATCAAGTAATGCTGCTAGTAAGCAAACCAAAGTAGACACAGCATAAAAATGTATCAAGCAGTCACTAAGGACTCCCTTTTTCTTCTCATGCAGATGAGGCTTTTGGCTTGGAGAGTGAATATGGATTTTATGAGTTTATCTTTTTTCCTCATCTGGCCACAAAAGCAGAAATAATCAGTACTCCATTCCACCCTCTATAAAATTCACTGAGGCATTTCTTTAATTATGAGTACATATGCTTATGCTTGTGGGGCTGCTGTGTGAACCAGGCACCTAACTGAAAAAAGGGAAATTGGAGAGAAGGGGTGCTGAAGTTTTACTTTGAAGTGGATCCCTTTTCTAGTCTGATTCACATTAGAGTCCCGCACCTTGTTGACATCAGGGTAGAAATTAATTAAGTCAGCACTGATGCTGGAGACAGTATATCATCAGATCATTGCCTCTCTAGAAAGAAAAACAACCCATTACTTGTGGAGTAGTACTTTGCAGTGTATCTGCAAATTAAAGGTGTGAGGAAAACACATAACTGAGGGGCATATGAAAGGCAAATGTGAGAGGGACGGGAAGTGTGTGTGTGGGAAAAGCATTTGGAAAACAACTAAGAAATAGGAAGAAGAATAGGTATAATATGTAATATATGGTAACAACATTTTGACAAACTCTCTGAACATCTTTATAGAACCTAATTAAAACTTTCAAATTTTGTTGAGTTTCTCTTATTTTCAGATTTTCTGCAGTTACTGCTGTAAGTTGCCAGTTTACCTCAGCAGAGCACAAACATGAGCTGACACTTCCTGCTAAAAATGAAACACTTGTTTCCCATCAAAGCACAAAAAGCAAAGCAGCAGAGGAGAATCAACCAGCAGTTATTTACCAGCAGTTTGTTATCTATTTTAGTGCTCACAACCGTGTTCTCTTAGCCCGATAAACAGCATGGCCTGCTGTTAACAAATATTGCCTGAAGCAAAATACTAAACAATCTAAAAGAACCTTTTATTCCTATTTTACATATTTATTTCTAAACAGTTCCTAACAGCTCCAGTTAGTGCATTAAGGTGCCCAGTCCTTACTGGCTGCACAAACCAGTTCTTCATGCTGACGCCAGCAGCATTGCCATGGTTACATGATTAGAGTGGCTTAACCTGGCAGGTGGCTTAGCCAAATGCCGAGTGCCAAAGCAATCCTAGCACGCAATCTATACTTTTCCATCAAACAAATTAGTATATCACATGCTCTGTTGTCCATATCATGGTGGGCTGGGTTGTTTTTTGTTTGCCTTTTGGGTTTTTTTTTCCTGGATAACAACGCTGTTCTCAAAATTTTACCACTTTTCAGCTATAACATTGGAAACTGTTTTCTAAAAGAAACACCCTGTTTCCTCTACTCACAGCTTTGTAGATCAAACAATCTCAGTAAAGATAACAGCCAATTAATAAAAAAAGAATGCATAAACCATAAAAATTCAATGTGAAGTTTATATTTATGAATACGTTTAGGGTTGGACTTAAATCTGGAATGATCCCATACCAGCTGAAGGCTGGCCAGCTATTACTAGTTTGAGGGGATTCTTTGGGAGATGTGAAAGTCTGGTTTTGGGGTTTGGTTTTTTTTGGGTTTTTTGTTTTTTGTTTTGTTTTGTTTTGTTTTGTTTTTTGGTTTTGTTTTGTTTTGTTTTTGTTTTTTTGGTTGGTTGTTTTTAACTGATGATTTCAAGGTGAGATCTAGAAGCTTTGGAGATAGATTCTACTGTAAACAGCTGTAGTTGACACTGCCAGAACTGCTCCATCGAGGTATGAGAATATTTGCCTTCCAAGTATCCAGACCAAGTAATTCACATACAAATAGCAAAATGACTTAAAGCAATGTGGCTTCTTGAGAGGGGAAAGTATTAGAGAAATATAGAAAGTGAAAACATAAGGGACAGATCAAACTTTGGCAAGCAAGGTACTGCTAGCATTTTCTTAGGTGGAAGCTACTAGACTTTGCGAATCACAAACTAATACAAAACCTTAATAGCTCAGCTGGTATTATTTTTGCTTTAATTATAAAGATATTATAATTGTTACATATGCTGCATGCAATAACTTCCTTTTGTTTCCTTTTGTTGAGTGGGGTACAATGCTAAAATAGCAAAGAGGGAGTTTTCCTTCTTAACACTTTCACACTGCTTGCCAAGATCCATTTTCTCATCTGAATACAGGACAGTGTAGTAGCTTATATAATACTTAAGGTATAAAAACACCTTGGAGTGTGAGAAGTCTTATAACTGTTTTGTAGGTTCATTCATACTAGTGCCCAGTATATTTTCTGTCTCATCTCCAAAAAAACTGACGTGTTGTTTTTCACAGCTTGTTTGCCATCTCCCCTTTCTCATGCTGATTTCACTGCTGTGTTGATGAAGCTCCAGTCCTCTGGTCTTTATACTGTAGCATTCAAGTTTAGAGATTCTGAAGCCTTCCTTAGAAGTGACTCAAGTAATTTTTTGCATTTGGAGGAGAAAGCTGAAAAGCCTTCAATATTTAAATAGAAACACAAGTTTCAAGTGTAGTATAAAGGCTTCAGATCTCTTAACTTTATTCATCAATTAACATATCTGCAACAGCTGGGGTTTGATCCATATTTTCAGAGAACAGTAATGTTGCTGATACAGCATTTCCAGTTCAGTCATAGGAATACTGAAGTGGTTTTCAGAAGATAATTTAAAAAGCACTCAGTTGACAGGATGTTTCTTCAGGGAACCATTGATCGCATTTTCAAATTGCAACAGAGCCAGAGATTGTCTTCATTTTAATTTCAATATCAGGAATGCCTTAAGTGACGATCACAGCTAACCCATTTTAATGACAACCCTGAACATTTAGAAACTCTTATCTATTCAATGTACTTCTGTGCAGAGAAACAAGAACAGATGGATACTTCCTTAACACCTGCTGCTGTGGGAGTCTTCTGAAACACTTGCAAGTAAGAAATTATTACTGCTATAAAGTGTCTCAGTTTTATTTGTTTAGAGCATTTTTACAGAACATGCATGCAATTTGTTTTCGGTTTTTCAACTTAGTTGTTGCTTTTGGAAAGCTGAGGAAGGATCACTTATGGAAGGAAAGTTTATTTCTATGCTTCATTAAAAAAAAAAAAAGTATTTAGGATAATAGATTGGAGATTTACAGCAACCTGTTGTATAAAGAGGGAGAAGAATGCACATGGTATGGTTCTCCAGCAGTGAAGGAACAGCTCCAGCAACAAAGAGCCTGGTCCTGCAAAGCAGGAGTTCCACTGGAGAAGAGAGGGCTTTCTAGAGAAAACTATGGCAAATTGAAACCTAATGTTTTTCTGACTAGGAGCTGAAAGTTGAAGTGCAGAAATTTTAGCTCATAATTGCCCTTAGAGCTTTCTATGGGTGATTTAAATGTTTCTCTGCTTCCAAAAGTCTCAAAAAATAGAGAGACAAATTATTTCCTGGATTTGGAATACTGTTCTCTTCTGAAGTCATATGCATCAGTTTTGTTTCTTTTGTGGGTTTTCATACACAGTAGACTCAAGAAATAACATGTAAGTTCAAAGGATCTGAAAGTGAAATGTTATTAAGCATTCTAATCCACCTAGATTGTTTAATGGCTTTAATTTTCATTATTCTTAGTGGTCAGAAACTGCCCTAAAATAAATCTACTTAATTACAATAGGAGTTACAAGCCAAGCTGAAATACCAAAAGAAGACATCCATCTTTTGGAACAGATGTTGCAATAATTAATGCAGGTGATAAGAAATTTGTAAAATGGAGAGGATGGCAGCATCTAACACAGAAGAAAAGTATTTCTTTCAGTCTAGGATGCCATTGGGGATTGACCTTGTAGCACATCACTTTGATTCCATTTTATAGGTCCACAGACTTAAGACTTGAAATAACTGTGCAGACAGTTTACTCTGAGGTTTTGCATAATAGAGGTCTCAATACTTCACCTGGTAATTCTTGACCCACAATTTCTGACTGGGTTGGAGGACATCTCTTAGAAAGACACACAGTCATAATTTAAAGGCTTCACATTGTGATAAATTCCTGAATTCCCAAGGTAAGTTGTTTTGATTGTAAATTGCCATCATGTTAAAATGACACACATTATATTAGCTTGAATTGATATATTTGTCTTCCAACTACAGAAATTTTTTATGTTGTCTTACTGATTCCACAGTTCTGTGATCTGTCTCATCCCTGTGTACAAACAAATCAAATAACCACTGACTTTCCTGTTGCCTAAACTTATTAAATGAAACTCATTAACTTTTGGCTTTAAGGTATGGATTTCCAAACCTTACCAAATTGAAAAAGATTTTGAAGAAACTAAAAATATTTGGTGTATATTTTTAAAGACTAGACATAAGAAAATAATGTTATTCCTTATTCATCTCTGAAGTAATGCCATATATAAGCATAGAAATGTGCCTTTGTTAATTTAGGATCACAGCAGTTAATTCAGACACTTTAGATATTAGGTTATCCTGCCAATTTACATGCATCTAAGATAAATCTTGTAATTTGTTTTGGCTCCTCTGTCTCCTGAACACAAAGATAAATTTGATGTACATCTAGGACTTGAATTCTAAGAGCTAAACTCTATATGATGTTCAACGCACAAGTTTGGAAAAATCATTTATCTACTCTGAGTGATTGAAACCTGAATTACATGATTTATGAGGAGAGGCTTAAAAGAACTGAATTTGTTTAGCCTAAAACAGGCTTGGGAAGTCGTTGCCTACAAATGCCCATTGGGGAGTGTAGAGAAGATGAATCTGAACTCTCCTTAAAGGTGCAGAGTGAAAGTGTGAAGCAAATTGAGGGCTAACTGCTACAAAGGAAATTCTGGTAAGATATTAAGAGGAGGAAAAAAATTACTCCAACTGAGGATAGGCAGCCACAGGTATCTCCACCTTTTGGAACCACCACCCTTAGAAATACTCAAAGCTCAACTGAGTGATCCAATCAACCTGCCAGACCTATTCTGAAGGAGTAAATCTGTTCCAGAGAAAGGTTCTTTCCTGTTTACATGACTGTCTCTATTACTAATTAATTAGATCTGCTGGCCTAACTCAGTGGTGTAACTGAAGCTATGCTTGAAATGCAGACCTTTCTTTGCACAAGACCTTACATGATATTTGACAGGAACAGGGATTTTTACCAGGGTGCTGGTTCATACAAGCAAAAGGCAGACAGCAACTGAATGTTCACCTCATCCAACCATCCATTGTGCGTGTCTTGGCCATCCCTGTCTCTCCTGCATGAACTAAACTACTTCACTTAACACCACAACCTGATATGATAAACTAGCATAAATTCCAGTTCTACACAATAGACAAGTTTTAGTTCCTCATGCTAGACCACGCCATAATTTCCAGCAATGTAGCAGTAGCTCCTGCATAAAATGCTGACTTTCCCCCAAGGCAGGTGGAGAGCAGATGATTGAGAAGAAGCAGAACCATGGGCAAAACCAATTTCTGAATCAGCAGCCTTCTTTTTTGTTTTCATTGCAACTAAAAATTGGTCCAAAGAGTTATGTTCTTGATGAAGCTACATGCTGTGCCAAAGCTAGATGTTATTGAGCTTGCTTATCAGACATGATAAGCAATACAAGGTACATAATATAGTTAACAACCTAATTTGTACCTGTTGTGTTCAAAAGAATCATCCTATTATCTTTACTTAACATTCTTTTACACCCTGTTAAACTAATCCAGTGAAATACACATACATAAGAATAAGGCCTTTGATACAATCAGTAAATTAAATTAACTTGACTCCAGGAAGAAAAAGATAAGAAAATGCCTGTCCTTATGAGAAAGGTCACAAAGAAAGAATAAGAACAATACACACTTAAAACAAGAATTTAAAGAAATAGTGGCCAGAAGGATAAGTGGCCTGCCTTTTTTTGTAGGTTTCTGTCTGTTTGAAAGAAATCTTTTTCCTTGACACTTTACTGTATTCCAGATTAAGGACACTTTCTGATTATATGTTCTGATCTGATATGCCTTATGTGGAAAGATGACTGGGGGTAAAATTAGAGGCAATAGAGAAGTTATATTCACATCCTAGCAGAAGTTGTAACGGTACAGAAATTACAGGGTAAAATACAGCTGCTACTCCTTGGATGGAATGGATGGATGGATGGATCAGTATGCTCCTAACCTATTCCATGATGATTCCCCACACACACAATCTGCAACCATGAGCACTGGCTGAGGGGA
>JANRGV010000051.1:57970075-57986432 GCA_024734035.1 Alethe castanea | reverse complement strand
AGGAGTGGTGGTCCGAGCTTGCATCTTAGCTTGTTGGAAAAATCCTATATAAGAGTTAGACTTGGGGAGAGTTAGTGCCTTTTGCCTTTCTTGCCTTTCTGCTTTGCTGCCACTGTTTTTCCAGCTGTCAACATCCGAGAAGGAGATAGGAGCTGCTGCAGCAACATCTGCCCACCGGGACCTTTGGGAACATCTTCTGCTTTAACTTGGGACTCAAACTCAGTAAGGACTTTGATGTCTGTGACAGTGCCTTAGAGACTGATGTGCTTCTGCAATAAATAACCTTTTTAGCAACTATTAGCTGCTTGCTTTGATTATGCAACAAAGTTTGTGCCTAGAGCATGGGAGGCCTTAACCTCACACTGTCCCACAGGTGTCCCACACTCAGAGGTTCCCCCAAATACCAGCACAGACCTTCTGCCCACCTGATAACCCTGCCTGGACCCAGAGCCTCCTACTCCCCGGCTGGTTCAGCTTGGAGTTTGCTGGGGAGTGCCCACCCCCCGCACATATACGTGGTTTGGAGCAGGTTTGGGGCACTTAGAACTGGAGGCTTTACTCATCCACAGATTCAGTGTGTGGCTGCTGAGAAGTCATTTGAGCTACTTTAATCCTGAGTTCTTTTTCTCCAAGAGAGCCCTCCCAATTCGCTGTGCTGTTCTAAAGATCAGAGCACTCAAGTTTAAAGGTCGTCAGACATTTAAATAATAAGCCGGAAAAAAAAATCCCAAAAAACCCTCCCCAAAAAAATCTTGATGAATATACAGAATAAAACCTCCCTTCAAAGCAAAAGGAAGGAACAGGGAAGATTAAAGAAGGCACTTCACTGAAGAGGTTCAAAGCACAAAAGAGGAGGAGAGAATTCCTTTCACTCAGCCTCAGTCAGGTGCCCACATTAGCAAGACATTACAGAGGTAAGAGAGAATCAACCTTCAGGATGCCCAGAAGGCAATTTATGTAACATGTTCAATACTTGTTAGAGAAATTTCATCAGCTACATCTATAGTGAGAAGCCTTCCCTGGTCCAGGCATGTACTGACTACCACAGCTGGACTGCACATACAGACCAACCCTTCATCCACCTCTGGGTACTCACAGAAAAAGAATGTGCATTTGGGGAAGACAGACACAGCATATTTCAGCTGTTCCCTTATCTAGAAAGCTAGGAATGTTATTAAAATTAACCATACTAGAGAGGTGCAAGTAAACACAGCCTTTGTGACCTGTTTTTGCTGCCTTCAATTGCTTTTTTAGAGTCACCACGGATCTGTATCTGAGCAAAAACTGAATTGGGTCCTACATCCCTTTCTAGTAATGCATTCATATCCTTCACATTTAGAAAAACTACGAAAACAGAATACTTCTAAGAACTTCTCTTCTTAGTCTATATTGCCTTGAGATAGTCTATGCACATAGCTAAGTTAGGATCACTGAGAAAAGCACATAGACCACCTGCCTGTGCAGAATATGAGATCACACAAAATCAAAGAATCATAGAATGGTTAGGGTTGGAAAGGGCCCACTGGAGGTCATCTAGTCCAACCTTCCTGCTCAGGCAGAGTCCCCTAAAGCTTGACAATCAGGATTGTGTCTGGACGATTCTTGACTATCACCATTAGGGAGACTCCCCAGCCTCTACGGACTAGCTGTTCCAGTGAAAAAAGTTTTAACTCATATTCAAGTGGAACTTTCCGCTCATTGCCTCTTGTCCTATTGCCTGGCACCACTGAGAAGAGCCTCTTGGGGCCCTCCCTTCAGACACACATCTGGCTCTTAACCCTCCTTTAGTTCCCTTCTTACATGACTGCTGCAGGCTGACTGTTCGGTCTGGTCTCTGCTTTTCAGTTTGTGAGTTGGCTAGGACTTCTCTTCCTCTTGAGAGAGATTTAAGAATTGCCTCATGAAAGGACAGGGGACCTTGGTGATTAGCCTCCTTATTTAGCCAGTTTGTCTCTCCAAGTAGGAAGACAAATAAGATGTATAGTACTACAGGACTCCCCATGGTGGCTGCTACAGAATGTCATTAAATGTCATTAAAAGTGTCTCAGAAGCTTTTAATAAATCCAGAAAAAGAAAAAAAATCTTTGCAGTGGTTGGTGTCCCAGAAGGGACACAATGAGATTTAATAAGAATTTTTGCAGACTTTGGACACATTGGTGTTCACGCAATACTCAGATATGTTCCCATATAGATTTAAGCTAATTTCCACTAAATGTAGCTCTTTGTCAAGAAAAAAAAAATTACTTTTCTTTGAGGAGTAAAACATATAAAAACTTCCTATTCCCTTACCATGTAATATAATTAAATATTATTTGTTTCTTTATTAAGATTGTTAAGGTTGGACATGTCCTCTCAGGAGATATCTCTG
Source organism: Alethe castanea (assembly GCA_024734035.1). Classification (NCBI taxonomy): domain Eukaryota; kingdom Metazoa; phylum Chordata; class Aves; order Passeriformes; family Muscicapidae; genus Alethe; species Alethe castanea. Next base: position 57,984,064 of record JANRGV010000051.1, on the reverse strand, counting down.
TTAAGATTATACACCTACACCCAACACTAATCAGCTCCATAGACTTTTAAAACATGTCACTTGGCTAACATTGAAGGCTGTAAAGGAGAACAAACCAACCCAAAAAAACCACTTTATATTCTCAACCACTTGACAGTGCATAGATATAAAGACAGATTTAAACTTTTAAAGATTGTTCTTAGATTTTTAAAGCTACATTGCTAGTCTTCACTTCCACTTTTACTGCTTTCAGCTAATTTTCTGCTGAACACTAGCAGTAAGCAGGTGTAATAAGAAGAAACAGAAAAGGATTCACAAAATATATGGACTACATTTTTACAAAATTCAGCATAATCTGGTGTGTATGTCTAAATTATGCATACAGAAATTAATACAAGGTAAGAACTTGTGTGCAACACTAATACCTGACTTGTACTGCACTGCAGGCATTAATGAATTAACTGCATATTTCAAGTTTGGAGTGTCTGGTTTTGAAAATTTAGCCCATATATCCATTTACTACAACAAGTAACATAATGAGTAACCACTTTTGTTGTCTATTTAAATGGTACTTGCCCAAGTAAAATAGACAGACATTTCAACAACAGGAAAATGGCTGTTTTAGCTCCTTTCCTCTTTATCTAGAGAACTTTATTCCATGAAGTTCTATTCCAAGAGCAGAAACTACAAAAAACAGTTAACATACTGGAGTATGAAGTGTTCTCTGTAAGGAAAAAAAAAATAAAACAACCCAAACAAAAGCTCATAGACAGCTTGTTTATGACCAGAAGAGTGTAAACACAGATCTATTTTATTTAACTCACTAATCTTCTGACATATCTTGTGATGTGTTTGATCAGCAGGCTTCTAGTTCATCTTCCACCATAGAAGTATCTTGGCTTTCCTTAGGGGTATTGACAGCTGGCAGCAATCAAAGTCATCTAACTGCCAGTATCTCATTTAAAGGGAATGACATTCAGTTCCAGAAATGAAAATTGCTTTAATTCACTGTATTGTACTGTACATCTCAATGAAAAAAAATGCAAACTGTGTTGGGAATGGAGACATTTAGACCTTTTTTCCGGAAAGGATTTTGTTCATTAATCAGTACTTCAGAGGTGAGCAGTGCAGGACATTACTTGTTCTTGAGCTGGCCTCAGGCATAAGGCAGCTATATCTATCATAATCCACTTTGTTGTTGTCTTCAACATTAGAATACAATCTTCTTCAGAATTAGCATAATTTGTTTATTTATGGTCTTCCAAACAAAGGCAACACATTTTTCAGCAAATCACACTTTCAAAACAAATCACCTATCTGGATTCTCAGCTGATTCATGGCAAGTCAAGTATAAGTTATCCTATAATGTGCTGGAGTAGAGTCCCATGTAATTTCCTTCTATCTTGTCTTCTCTGATTCTCAAAGAAGGAAAGTCAAGCAAAAAAGGTTTTTAATGACAGAGATGGAAGGTGAAAGAACTTTTCCTAAAAATTTTAAGTGGTATCAAGGCTTCTCAGCATCTTGTCCTGACTTTGAAAAAATCCTGAATTCAGTTCTGAGGAAAGGCTAGCTATGGCAGGCTTTTATACATTAATTCTGAATCTTCAGCTCTGTATTCCAGTTTCAATTAGGATTTTTATCAGATGTCTCTTCTTTCCTGGCATTATACATTTGGCTTCTGCATCACTAACAGATTCTTATATATTTTCAGATTTTTTTTGCGTTCATCATTTGTGCATTTCACATTTGTGTGGAAGGGCCCATCCTCAGTCCGGCTTCCTAGTGTTGGTGTTAATGTGTTAACATGATGAAGTTACTTAACAATTAGCTTGGGTTAATTAAAAACTATGAAGCATAACAAGTGACAGAACCAGATATAGTTAGAAGTAAAGGACATAACAATTGCCTTCCTCCTCATTCATTGCTTAGATGCCAAATGTAAGCGTTTCTTAAATTTTTTGCTTGTCTTTCACAACCTAGGTGAAAATTCTAGTGGTCTTTTACATGTCCTATTTTCAACTCCAATTATTTCCTCTACCATTTACTCACAATACTTGTGTTCAGCAGCCACATCAAGGCAAAGCACTTAGATGATATCTTATTTATTCAGTGACAAGTGCCAAATGTTTCTGCTTAATAGAACACACATCTAGTTCATTCTTTGGCTGTCTAATTCAAACTCAGTAATTATAACAGCAGATCCTAATTCCTCACATTTCTTTCTCTCTTTTAACATGACATATTTCATGTTTGCTACAGTCCAAAATAATTTATTTAAAATAATATTTTAAAAGTTGACTATATCCCCTATTTCATATTAATTGCATAGCCTACTGATCAGGTTACCCAGATGATGAACTGTGCTAAAATTCCACACTGAAAGAGATGCAAAACTCTACAAAACGCCCAAAGCTTTGAGTTTTCCTGTACCAAAATAGACAAAAGTCCAGTTACAGGGGCTGCAATGAAAGGCTGTAGAACTCAAATTGACTCAAGTTGTTTCCATGAAATATTCTGTGAAAGAATGTATCCAGCAAAACCTTGGAGTATGGGAAAGCTGGTATTGCTATCTACTCACTACCAGAATAAATAACTCCATTGATCCAGAAAACTGACTGCATTTCTTTCAGCTATAAAAATTAATCAAAATTTTATCTGCACTCCTTTAGACTTTTCTCTGCCATTTCCCCACATATCTGTATGCTTTTCCAAACTTATCTTGAAACCACAAGTTAAATTTTGCACATAAGATTAGAAGGCATGCGTAGAGAAGTTAAATAATGGGGTACTAATTTTTTTTTCCAGTTCCATTTCTGGTTCATTTTTTTTGGTATTATAGAAGGTCTTTGTACAGTTTTCCTAAACTGACTATTGCATCAGTCAATGCCTAGGTAAATCAAGAGTAGAGAGATTAAAAAATGTCATTAGTGTAGCTGTTTATTATTTTCCCCTTGAGGCAACATCAGATACAGAACCCTTGCAGTTTAAAACTGAACCAAGATATATACTGCAGCAGATTGCCCATCTGGTGTGACTTCAGAGTATTAAAATCTTCTGCAGGCTATCAGCACAAGGACCAGTCAAAATCTTTGCAATCGCCCAGACATCTTATTTCACACTACACAGAGTTGTGTGATCTCCAATTAAGATGTTCAGAATCACCATTATTAGCTTGTGATGAATGTTGATCATATCACCCAACCACAACAGTTCTGCATTTCAGCTGTAACTGTCCAGCTAATATGCAGCTACTGAAACAAGGTTTTGTCTGTGATCCAAAATATTACAGAAAATCAAGAACTGTCACTTACAGAGTGTGAAATCAAATGACTTTCTAGACTCTGTTGAGCACTGTCACTGTAGATTAATGTGATACAACTCCTAAGTGATTGTAAAGCCATGATTTGCATAGGACTGAATCTGAATGAATATGGCTCTTATAATCTCCCAGTTAAAAATAAATGGTTATACAATGACAACTTTGATTCTAGATACACGGATCACTTTCCTCTATTTCCACCTAAAATATAAGTGGATAATTACATCCATCCCCACCTCCCTCTCAGAAGCCATATCAATAGGCATGGAGATAAAACACTCAATTACAAGATTGTGCATGTGTATAGTTCAAAACTAGAAAATACTACAAGTCTGAAAACTGTATTGAACACTGTCAATTATAAAATATGGATTATTTACTAAATATGATGAACATTTAGAAATTATAACAGGTATTTGGTTACTTCTAATATATTCGAAGAGTGGAAAGTTAAGTATGGAAAGCAAGCATTGTTTATTCTGATGTATTCGTTCAGGTGCATTTTCTCACACAGGTAGAAACTAACAGAGAAAGTCTAGAAATCAAATAGAGTTTAGGTGTTCTAGTCCTTGCATGTAACACAAGTATAAAGCTCTGTGTATTAATCACAATGTTTATTATTTTAAAATGCCAGACCTGTTTTGAATGGGAAAAAAAGCCAATGCTCTAAAAGCTTGCTATCTCTGTGCAAGACAGACAGGACATGCAGACTAAATCAGGAGCCATACATAAAAATGACAGAGGTTGTATTTAATTCTTCACTTTCGTGGGCAGATTGGCAAAGGAGAATTCTAAGGAAAGATTTAAAAAATAATAATGGTGTGTGGATGCTTACATCTGACTTCTTCATAGACTGAATGCCATCTGGCACAAAGGTACCTGTTTAGAAAGCTAACATATTAATGATGGGACTGCTGTCATGTACCTATTAGGGAGTTAATTTCTTCATCTTGCAGAAGTTTCCAAGGCTGAATGCTAAGCTCTGCAAATGAGAAAAAACCCTAACATACTATAGCAGAAAAGAGAAAAAAAAAAAAGACAACAGAAAGATGGAATAGATTTCACCAAGAAAATGTTTTAAAACACTTAGCTTAGTAGTACTATTAATTCTTTTAATCACCATCCAAGTAATTCCATACAACAGGAGTGTATATTTGCAACTTAACACTTTCCACAGTTTTTGAAGTAGTTTAATATCCATAATGATAACAGCCCACAGCAAAAGAAGTAAGGGAACTAGTCATTAAACCTTTCAGGAAAAAAAATATCTGTCGTCCGTTTTCAGACAATCAAAAACTATTTTCAAAGACGTGCAGATTACCTTGGAAGGGTAATTATTCAAGATTTTATTCTCCAAGGGTCACAAAAGAATTTTATTGTTAATTCCAAGGAGCCATTAACATTGCTATTTAAATATATGTGTGATTCTGAATTAATATGAATATGTGTAATAAAATCTATTGAAAGGGAGTGAATTTATTGACTGAAAATTGCTGAAATCCCCAGAACAGTTTGAGAGAATGAGATTTACCTCATCTGCCTTCAGCATTTAAATGTACTCTTCTGGTCTAAACCAGGTATCAAAGCATCTTCTATAGTCAGTGAACACATAGAAGGATCTCCAGAGGTTCTGCTTTCCATTTGTTTTAAATTCATATTTTAAGAGTGGATAAACTGCCTTTTGTAGATATTAGTTTTTCTTCACTAGATAAAAGTGAGAACTTCAGTCAAATGCTAACTCCTTAATCATAGAAAGAGCTCAGCTTAGTTCTTTACTGATTAGATTGTCCTTAGCCAGGGAATATGGATCTCCCCTACACATAAATGCTACAAAACTCCCACATATTTTGTTTTACAGAAGCACAGTACTTTGAAATAATTTCTTATTTTGGTAATATTGTCACTCATTCCTTCCCAGTATCGTTACTGATTTGTGACATGAAGGCCATAGGGAAGTCACATCACTAAGCAGAACTCGGCGTGATCATTACAGGGACAAGGAGCCCTAGAATGAGTAACACCGTTGTTGGAGGGGTGTGGAGGGTGGATGAGTCAAGCTCATGATATGCTGAAGCAATGCAGTTTATTTGGGCTCAGTACATTGCAGAGCTCAGTTCTCAGCAACATTCCATCCACAAGCCTGCTGCTGCTTTCGCTGATGAGCTCTTTGCCCTGCTCTTGCTCCTGTGTGTGCTGTTCCTCCAAAAATACTCTTTCTTGGTACTCTATCCTTATTTCCAGCAAAGAATGAAAAAAGAGTTGACCACTGTACTGCTTTTACTCATGTATATTTTGAACCACTTTTGAGGCAACATACTTCCTTTTTCCATGTTGTACTTCATATAAAGCAAGCTGCTTGAAAGTATGTATCATCTGCCCAAATTCTGTATCTAGATTATCACATTTTGACTGCTTTTATCAATGTCCCAGCATCCTGCAAGCCTGTGCAGATAGATCTTCATGTTCCCTTTCTTTCAATGGGACAAAAAGAGCTCTTTGTTGGTGCTTTCTAAATGGAAAACCTGCATCTATCTGCTGTCCAGACTTGAAACTCATAAAACATACGGTAAATAACATTTTTATGAGCACTTAGTGGGGTATAATGATTGACTTCTTAATGACTTCCTGCTTGATTTTAAATCTTGTCACAGGCTTTCCTTACTTCTTTGAGGAGACTTCCTCTCCATTGGTACCAGCATGATTGTTCAATACAAGGGGAAATGAACTCATGAATGAAAACAAATACAGCTTTATAGACAGATGGGTATAAGGAATTACATTACTTTTCAGAGAGTAATAGGCACACTTATAATAATGGATTTTTTTTTCTCTCTGATTGGGTGGCTGTAGAAGTAACAAACAAAGCCCTTGAGCCTCATGAGGTTACTCGTGAGATGCACACATGATGGATTCCTGTGTGTATCACACCACAGAAAAGGACACAGACTTTCACTCTGTCAGTTATGAGCCCTGTTGATCTTGCTCTGTATGTGACTCCCAAGCTTCTCGTGTTTCATCACTGTGGATACACCCAATCATCACCAGGCCATTGTTACAGTCACTGTAACTGCTCCTGACCCTGATCTTTGGCCTGACTTCCTCAGACTTGCTTCATCACAAAGTCTCCTGACAGTCTGGACTATTGGATAAACCTGGCTATCACCACTGGGCTGGTCTTTCTTGCCTCGGCTGGGGTCAGTGGGATGGGTCCTTGTCGTGCTGGCCACGGTACCTTCCTCAGCACCACAGCCCTTAGGGACAGCTGGTGCTCACCATGCCCTAACACTCAAACAGAGGCTGAGATTCTGCTTTCTCTAAATTTTCCATTTATAAGGTAACACAAACAATGTCCACTGGCCTCTACTTTTCTTGCAAATACACCTTGGTTTCATAAGTGTCCATTCTGGTCAGACTGTTGTAGAATGAACCAAAACCATCTTGAGACCCTATTAACTATGGCCAGCTGAAGGGCAATCCTGTAATTGTTACAATACAATTTCTTTACTTTCCTCCCTCCCCTCAAACACATATCTGTGAGCTAATTGCATCTCTAGGTCCTACAGGATAACCTCTGTATCACAATCCAACAAAATCATCTCTGCATTTCTGCAAAAATACTTTGCAAAAATAAGTGAAAGTGTTCACTTTCCTAACCAACAGCTTTCATTTATTTTAACATAGGTGAAGGAAGATGGAAACTTATGAAGTTTGTTCTGATTCACACTGTCATAAAACTTCCACTTAAGAAACTTCCTAGAAAAAAACCCTAAGCTTAGCTGTGCTGCACTGGAAGAGTACTTGTGATGCAAAGTACACCGTCCAATTACACTCTTCATCATCCTATGACCAGAGATGAAGCTACTATATAACATAAGAAAGGCAGTGCATTGCACTCTGTAGAAATTTATAAGTGTTAAAAAGCCATTAAAATCAGGTCGTCCATTGCAACTTGCCACGGAACAAAGCATCAAAAAATAACATGCAGTTTGGATAGCAACAGAGTGACTTCTGTTACCCACAAAATTGTTGATTATATTTCATATAGAATGTATTTCAGAAATTTCCCTAAATTATATATATATATATATGTTGTATTTTTTTAAATAAGAGGAAGCTTTTTTCTTAATCTACATGTACAGTACTTACTGTAACTGAATACTAAGTTGCAGTAACCATAATATGATTATATCCACTACTCTTGCAAGAGGAAAAAGTAGATTGAGAAACTTAAAGATGGATTAGAATAAAAAAATCAGTCAGAGAGAAATAAAAGCTATATAAACAAATTATAGTCAATTTTGAGACTTCTGCAATACATAACTAACACATAAAAAGCATTATATATGCACATACATATATCTGTTTATCTCTCTTTCCCTCCCTCTCTCTCTCTCTTAAAATGATACATCTGTCAAAAGAAAAGAAGGGATTTCTGAAAGCAAACTGTATCATGCCCTAGTAGAAAGTAATATAAATTATCATAAGAAAAAATGAAAGACAGAATCTTAGAAGGAAATTTGGAAAGTGAATCATAAAAAACCAGAAGTATATTAAAAAAGGAAAGCTATGAGGAATTTAGAGAGTTATCAGGAAGTAATGGAAGATAATTACATCTCAGAAGTCTGACAGAAGGCTTAAAATCTTTGCAGTGAATGCCCTGAAAAAATCACTAAGCTTGATCACACTTCCATGGACCCTTATATTAAAAAAAAAAAACTTCAGCACTATTTTATCCCCTGAAAACATATTTATTTTCTTTCGGACAAAATTGAATGTTTGCAACAATTTTACTAGAAACACTTAGTAGCATAATGATAGAATAGACAAGGTTTGAACAGCTCATTTAATTCTTTAGGCGGCTCTGAAAATCCCACACGAAGTATAAAATTATGTAACACAGCCTTTATTGTGGCCCATGACACTCAGACCACTTACAATTTATATCACCTGTCAGGCTTGGCCTAGTCACTTCAACTAAAGTTAGAATTGAAGATAATTTGGCCCATAATTAAATTACAAACCTGAACTTTATAGTAATGTAGTATGCAATGTATCCTAAATAGTGCCACAAATCACATCTGAAATATCCTCATAAAGTTCCATTTGATGAACTGTATAATGGACTTCTTTACTGATTTTTTCCCATCTAGGCATTATCTTGAAGGAGGTATATTAGATTTCCTCAGCTGAATGAGAGGCTAGCCTAAAATATTTTGTGAGAAATTATTAGCAACATGTAATCCGCAATAAATTGATGAAGCAAACTACTTCCCTACTTCTTATATCCTCATCTTTTACAGGGTGACTTTGAAAGCTTCAATGAGAATGGTGCTATTCAGACCACAGTGATTTCTGAAAGTCCTTAAATTCTAACTAGAAAAGAGAGAAAATGAATCCATTGTATGTTAAATTTTGTTTGAAATTGCAAGAAGATATGACTGGTGTATCAATAACAGGACTGTGACGTATGTTGTCCTCAGGAATGTCTTTCTTGTCTGTCCATTCTGGAGTAAAGACAGCTGTACCTGCAGGTTCTACAGAAACCTGCAGGATCTTGCTTTGTTGTTTTCTTCAGTAAAAACTCCTATGTAATAAGAAAAAAGGTATTGTGGTATTTTAGACACAACTCTCAGTGGAAACTTCATTTCAGCTTGAATAATTTAATTAGATCTTTTTAAAGTGTCTGGAACTTACTGCCACACAAACATGAAGAATAGCCCTGAAGTCCTTTGTGCTTCTCTAAAATCCAAGTATTTTTTATAACTGTTGCAAGATACATATTCCATTGACACTTAGCACTGATATCATCGTGCAAGTGTGACAGCCCAAGACTCCTAGCAGTAAGGAATTGGGAGAGCAATCAAGGATATTCTGGTTTCCACAAGTATTTCTGCTGGTAACAAAAATGAATTGCAAGAAATATGGCCATAATGCTTTCCTGAAATACAACCATAATACTTTTTATATAAGAAAGGGAAGAAAAGAACTGTTCAGCTTTACCAAAACTGTGATCAAAATGGCTCAAAGCTGCTTGTCTTTGTAGACTATTTGACATAACAGGCAAAACAGCATTTTCTTTAATTATCTGTCCTACGTCCCTCTCTACTTCTGCCTAAAATATTATACAAGTATTAAGTAGCACACATACTTATCTTCCAGGGTGCCAATGAATGATGGCAAACAATTGTTTTGAGTACTTCCAACTCTTCAATAGCCTGCTGGGCAGTCAAGACAGATGAGAGCAAGAACACAGCTTTAAAAGAGACGCATCATAAGATAAGTGGCATCATACATTCGTAAAGCATCACATGAGAAAAATGATCTTGTTACCAAAAAAGAGCCCAGAGAATTTCAAAGAAAATTACTATTTTTTGTAGCACAGTCCTGGTTTAAGACAATTTAAAGAAGTGGATTCTCTAAAATGAGTTACCTCATCATAGTTTCAACCAATCCCTTTCCAGCAATAAGGAATGAATGTGAGTAGATATAAGTGAAAAAATAACTATTTGCTAACAAGCAAAAGAGCAACAGGCAAAAATGAACAGTGAATAATCACTAGATAGAAAATTGCTAAATCTCACCAACTCCACAGGTACAAAGAAACAGCCAAAACGTTTTCAAATCTCTTGCAAGAGTGTGACCCCCACTGCCGACCCCGTGTAGGGAAACAAAGGGAGTCAGACCCTTTCCAAGAGCACCCATGTGACACCCCAGTAACTTAATTCCAGGGTTTAACCAAGGTTCTTTTGCTCTGGGTAGACACAGAGGAGATAATCCCAACCAAATATTCTTAAAAGGTAAAAAACACATGAAAGTTTACTTTCATAGGAACCATAGGAAATAAAGAAACATTGGCAAAAGAGTAAATGTAACATAACATCACTAACCACAGAACAGACAGCCCACTGAACATAGAAAACTTTTAAACCCACTTGATATTAAGTTCTATGAGAAGAGAGTTAGAAGAAGAGAGAAAAACAAAGGCAGGAGAGATACAGAGAAACAGTCATAGCTCCCAGCTCCTGGGCTGCACCAATGCAGGGTGACCCAGCCCCAGAAACCGGCTCGCTTCTCCAAGTTCACTCCGAAACAGTTTGTGATTGCAAATGCAGTTTTTCTGAGTGGCTGCTATTGCAAGCCTAGAAAAAACACACAAAACAGCAAACAAGCAAAAAGCCCAAAACAACCCCCTCTGAAGCAGAGCCTCCACCTTCAGCAAACACAGCCAGGTACAAGAGCAGGTTGGTTTAGGTACCCCAACCTTGGAAAGGGTCCAGGGGACCTGCACCTTCCAGCTGCCCTGCAATTCCAGCTCTTGCCATGGTGGGTCCTAAAGAGACAGTTACAAGCTTGGGCAGAAATAGAGATGGAATATAATAATATTCTGTGTTACTCACGACAAGCATTTTGCCTAAGCTCAGTTCTCAGAATCTCTTCAAACAGATTCATAACAAACAGAAGTTATCCTGATAATGAGCTTAAGCAAAGGAGAAATTCAATCCTTTATCAAAGCCAAAACTCCTTTTTGTCACATTTTAGTAGACTTACAGTTCTGCAAACTTTTACAACTACGTTCATAACCATAACCGTATATCAGAAAATGCCTATTACATTTTTCTCTTGTAAGAACTTAAGGTTAGTGCCATATTAGTTGGCAAATTTTCAGTTCTTTCCTATTTCTGATTATCATGATCTTCCAGGGTAGTTTTAGCTATGAATTTTCATTATTTTCTAGGACATGCTAGAAACAGAATGTAGCATAGACTACTATGTACACTACTACAGTGGCAGTGACACTGACTAAATGACAATCAAATTATGTGGAAAAAAGCCAAAATAATCATTTTACAGGGAAAAAAACCCCTAAAACATATTTTTGTAAATAAAAATTTTATTATTTGAACAAACTATGAATTTTCTCATAACTGTAACATAAATTTGTTAATTTCCTAGTGTGATAAACTTACAGCCATGTTCCTTAGTAAACTTAATAGGCTAGACTAGATGAACAATTTGAGATTTTATCTTCCCATTATCCTAATAATGTAATAATATGTTTTGCAAGCCACCCATGCTTGCAAATTAAGATCTTATCTACAAGTTACATTTAAGGATATTACATTGCAATAAATTTAAAATATTAATGAGTGTTGTTGCAATACAACTGTTAAAGATTTTCTTAGATAAAGCAAGCATCAATTGCCCCTATAAGACATGAAGACAGGCCAGGTTTTTCTAAGGTAATTTTTATTTGCATTATGATTTAACAATCATATATATTTTTGTAACTCCTGTATTAACTTTTTGAATAAGATGGTAGGAAATGAATAAGATATATAATCAATTGGTACTGAATAAGATGGTAGGAAATGAATAAGATATATAATCAATTGGTACAACGTACAGGTTTGAGGGATTTGGGCTAGAAGTACCTGTTTGGGGCTTTTCTTGAATAAGCCATTTTCCTGAACAGACATGTGCCATTTGCTTGCCTCTGCCAAGCCACAGGGGCTGTGGCTAAGAAGGTTTTCCTTGTCAACATAATTAAACAGAGTAGTATTAAACTTGTGTGCTTGCTTTGTAAAAACAACATTTCTGACAAAATCCTTCATAACTTTTATGTGACAGTTCAAAGGGATGAACTGCATGAAACAACAGTTAATTGACTGTTTTATCATCTTCTTATAGGAAAGAACTAGTTGTCTCCAAATGAAATGTGGACAACCGCCTAAATGTAAAGGCCAGCTTTGAAATACTTTATACAGGAATGTATTTGAAAAACTGCCTCCCTGGAACAATGAATATTTAGAGGGTTTTTTTTTTTAATAGTCATGAGTCACAGTATATTAAAAAAAAATAAGAGAGAAATGGAACAGAATTTTAAAAGCCTAAATGAATCCATCAATCTAGAGGACTACTTCTGCAAACATCCATCATTAACTTTATGCATTTACTTTGTCTTAGAGTTTTATATTTGAAAAATTCTCATTCCAGAACAAAAATAACGCAAAATGGCCAAGATATTTGCATGCCCCAGACAATATTCATGCTATCACTAAGTAGAATCTCTGCACAATTTTAGCATTAGTGATGCATTTCTTTCTTACAATTTTTTTCCCCAGTCATGATTAATCTTGGTAAACTAAGCTGTTGCAACAGTGTATTTGTTCTGTGAAACACCTAACAAGCGCAAGAGGGGTAGTATAAAATAATAATAATAATAGATCAGAAGTGCTAGCATTTACTTTTGGCTTAGTAAAACTGTCTGATAAATTATTCCCTTCAGTGTTTCTCTGTTATTGCAACACAGTACCTTGAAAGTGATATATTGGCACAAGCCATTGTGTTCTACCACAGTGTAATTAGGAGGTCCATTTAAACAGCTTTATCATACGCACACATAGCCTGATTAATTTTCTAATCAAATGTTCCAGGAAATCATTAACCATGACATTAAACAGTGTTCTGGTAATTATACTCTCCACAAAGAATTCCAATATAAATTTATAAAACATCTATAGAAAGGCGCCAAAAGATCAACAGTTTAACGTATACAAATAATTACGGCATCCACGCTGCATGGCCCCATAGCTCCTTGCTCTGCAAAGATTGAGTGTGGGGCTGAACTCTGCTATGTTTCACCAGAACTCTGTGTACTGGCAGATGTTACATTTTGTAGGTCACTGCCTGTGTAAGTCATGGTGAAGGACTGAATGACAGGAATGTTTTCTGTTTTAGAAAATTCTCTGGAGATAAAAATGCTGAGTATTAGCCTTCCTTTTCTTAATGATCCCTAACACTGAGATTTGGAAATAGATTTTCCCCTATGTAAGTCTCCAGTTTGCATAATTATTCTAACTACTCTTAATTTAAAAATAAAGACAAATGCAAGATATTGATTGTAGTAATGAGAATCCAATTGCCTTGTAAACCATATGCAATTTGCTAGTTTACAGCATAATGAAATCTCTATTTATGTATTTCCCCATAAACCATAGAGTCTTACAGGTCTTTCAGTGACGGAAAACAACAGATTGCATTAAACAAATGCAGACTGTAGGCACACCTGCTCTTTTGGCCTTGGCAGCACAGTTAACAGCTCCTCCTCACAGACTGTGTCCATCACAAAACAGAAACTCGGACGCAGGAGCACGGTGGAAACACTGACACTGCTTTGGGTTGGGACTGTCTCTTCTGTGTCATTCTGCCTTCTCCACCCAATGCCATCAAGTTGGTATAAAAGTCATATGAGAAGTATTAATTATATATAACATATATATGTATGTATGTATGTCTATGTGTATATTGCTCTCTATAACTACGAGAAAAGAGGTTCTGATGGAGGTGGGGGCCAGTCTCTAAAAGTCGGTGCTCCAATTATATAAAGAAGTCATATAGAAATAAGTGAAGCACTTTTCACCCGTCAAACAGCGGCTTGAGGTATGGAATCGGAATTTTTAACAAAACCACTTGTTGGAAATCGGCATCTTAGGCCGAACAGGTGAGGGACCCGCCCTGCGTTCAGATCCTGAAGAGGCAGAAGGCAGAGAAGACAGGATTTGCACGGTAAGGAAATAAACTGTGTGTGTGTGTAGCTCGGAGGCCGCGTTACCTCAGCCCTGCGGGACCGTCCCGTTCCCGGCGGCGCTGCCGGCGGGGCGGGGCGGGGCGGGAGCGCGGCGGGGCCCGGC
>JANRGV010000051.1:57954163-57969734 GCA_024734035.1 Alethe castanea | reverse complement strand
GCCGGCAGTGGCGGGCCGGTTCGGACGGCGGGCCGGTGCGGCGCTCCGCCAGCCGCGGCCGTTGGGAGCGCGCGGCACCGCGCGGCTCGGGCGTGGCGGGATTAGGGGCTTCTCCTCGCTAAACCCTGCGGTGCGGCCAGGCCGCGGCTTTAGCGCTGAGCCCCGCTCCTCCCCCCGCGGCGCCCTGCCTGGCCGAGCCCAGCTAAGCCGCGCTAATCGCAGGCGCCCAGCTCGGCCGGGGCGCCGGGCCTGGGCCCGATCGCGGGCAGCGCTCCCCCCGCCCATCTCCCTTCCTCGCCCGTGCGCGGCCATGGAGCCGCCGCGGCCGCGTTACTGCGCCCCGTCCTCGCCGTCGGGCCGCGGCGGGAGGGAGAACAAGGGGCTCCGTCGGAAGGGCGCGCCGGGGTCCGGGAGCGCCGGGGGCCCCGAGGAGGCGGCGGACAGCAGGAAGCCCAAATTCGTAAGTACGAGCCGGTCCCGCGGCAGCAGTGCCCGAGCAGTGAGGCCTGCCCGGCCTGTGCCCAGGGGCCCGGCCGGCCCGGCCGTCTGCCCCCGCTGTCTCCTCCGGAGCCAGCCATGCCTGGGCCCTCCGAGACCGGGGAACCGAGTGGGAATACATGGCGCCGTCAGGCTCAGCTGGGCTTCGAAGCTGATCCCGCCTGGTCCAGCTCGCCTCTTGCTTGCCCATGTGAAAGGATGCAGCAAGTTTTAGGCTCTCCCAACGCTTCATCACAAAGCTTCATTGCCGTTACTTGCTGCGTGACAGCTATGTGTGCCAGGGGAGTAGAACAGACTTCCAGCTTTTAAACTTGTTACTTCTAACAGGACTGCAGTGTTTGTGGTTTTTTTTTTTGTTGTTGTTGTTTGTTTGCTTTGTTTTTTTTTTAACTTTACTGATATAAACTCTACAGTGAAAAACGGTCTTTGAATTTAAAGGACATAGTAAATTTCTTCTCTGTAGGCCTGTTTTTATAAGCTTTTGACTAGCAAACCAAGAAATTGGGAAACTCAGGATGCTTATAATTGTTTACAAGATAACGAGATAACGTGTCTACAAGATGTGCTCTAACCAAAGAGTACCCAGAAATAATCTGTTTTTGTTTGGGCGTAATGACAATTCCAAGCATTAGAGATGGAACCAACATATGTTCTACAGGCCTTGTATCCACAGAATCAGTTGGGTTGTAGAAGACGTCTGGAATGAATCATCGAGTTTAATCTATGACCGAGCACCACCATGTCAACTAGACCATGGCACCAAATGCCATGCTCAGTCTTTCCTTAAACACTTCCAGGGATGGTGACTCCGCCACCTCCCTGGGCAGCCCATTCCAATGTCTAATCACCCTTTCTGCGAAGGAATTCCTTGTGATGTCCAACTTAAAAGTCCCCTGGTGCAGTTTGAGGCTGTGTCCTCTTATCCTTTTGCTGGTTGCCTGGGAGAAGGGGCTGACCCCCATCTCCATACAACCTCCTTTCAGGGGGTATCTGCCACATGCAGAGGAGATGCACCCTATGCTCATATTTAGGTGATGCATGTTGATCTTTGTTCTGCTGTCCCTGAGCCCACCTGCTCTAAAATGTATTTATTACATAATTAAAAAAGAGAAACCATAACACTTAAATGGTTAGACTCTTGATTCTAAGGTGTGTTTGTGTAACATTCAATACTTGAATGTTTGGCACTTGTACACAGGTTCAAAAAAGTTAGCCAATAAGCGGTATCAAACAGGCTGACCAGACCTGTTCTGAAAGGTCACAGCTTGCTCCTGAAATATTCCAGTTGTTTTGTACTGTGGTGGTAGAGACCGCTGTTTGAACCATGTCCCTGTGCCTTTTTCTACATGTTAGAATGGGTATATGAAAACGTGACCAAGAGCTATTTGCTTGGCTTTGTAAGTGGCTGTATATCCACTGGGGACATGTGAGTTTTAGTCATGCAGGTGACATGGCTGGACATGTGTAAGCCCCTCACTTGATGAGGCTTTTGAAAGGGCTTATGGTTGTTCCTGTACTCTGAGTTAGATGCACAGAAGAAATAGCAACAAGATATTTTCAGGAGGTTAAAATAACAAAAAAGACTACAACCTTGGAAAATCAAAGAACTTTGGCAAAAAGTTTTTGAATGTTTGGTGCAACAGTCATTCAACATAAAATAATCTCAAAGCATTAACTGAGCCCATTTGACTTGGCAAACTTAAAGCCTGTTTGATTTTAAGTTACTCAAAAATTCCAAGAAGAGGAATTAGAAGAAGAAGGAGAGGAAGACAGAAAAGATATAGAAAAGGACGCATATAACTACCAGCTGCTGAGTTCCAGTAGTGCTCAGCTCATAGAAATTCCAAGAAGAGGTTGGGTCAAGATATGTGCTTTTCTTGTGTTCAGCTTTAAATACCCCTTGGCCTTCCGGGGCCCTTCCCCCAGGTGGGCTTTTGTTTGTTTGGCCACTCAGGAGCTGGATTATGGGGGCTCCAGAGGCGTGGAGCATTGCCTCCTCTGCACCAGGGATTGGCTGCCAGTGTGGGGCTGGGATACAGGCCCCAGGAGGGGTGGGTGTGCAGAGCAGGGCAAGACCCAACCTACTCCTTCCCCCCCCCAACCCCCACACATACCCCAAAATGTCTTGTGACACCAGGTCTTCCCAGTCTTTCACCACATGCTTAGCATATGATCTGTGAGGAGAAACCTGTGTGGTCTGGCCACTATAAAAGATCCAGTAGTGTTGTCACTGTATGGCTTGAGGATCGGATTATTCCTTTTGTGAGTGAGATGTGGATTTTTGTGTGTGTTTGCCACTGACAAGAGCTCTGGGTCGAGAGGTTTTCCTTATTACTGATACTTTAACTGCAAATTCTTATGCAGATATCACAATGGTTTTCATTTTTCCGTCTAATTATGTGCTAAAACGGAAGTAATATGTTGCCATCATGTTCAGTTTTGCTAACCATGTGTTAAAATGGCAGTACAATAGTTTATAGGGAGTAGAACACGGATAGATATGTGATAAAAGCCATTGAGGCTTTTTTTCTTAGAGGAAATCTCATATTTTCTGTGAAAAAAGGCCTTTTCTTTGGTGTAGGTGCTCTTTTGCTCTTTTTGGGCATATGTCTAGGCTTTCCAGGCTATGCAAGGGTGATTTTGATA
Source organism: Alethe castanea (assembly GCA_024734035.1). Lineage (NCBI taxonomy): Eukaryota > Metazoa > Chordata > Aves > Passeriformes > Muscicapidae > Alethe > Alethe castanea. The sequence goes on along the minus strand of JANRGV010000051.1, from coordinate 57,966,590 downwards.
ATGTTTTAATATAGACATCAGCTGACTGGTGTTTTGAGGTCATGGTGTTGAGGTCTCAGCTACAGAAAATAAAGGGGGTTGAGTTTGGGGTTCTGACTCAGTTTTATAGGGTATATGATCATCTTGTAGGTAGGTGTGGGTTTTGATCATTTATTTTGGCCTTTTCCTGTTCCCCTGCTCAGTTTCTCTTTAAGCAGGGATAGATGAGCATGTCCTTAATTCATGAGAATGCTTAATTAAACTGCAATTTTCAAAAGCATTTCACTCCTGTAGTCCTATTTTTCATCTTTAAATAATGTCTTAAAGCAAAGATTTTATCCTTGGATGTTGATAGGGACTAAAGAATTATCGATTGAACATGGATTGTATTCTAGGTGTGCTGTTAACTCACTGGCTGACCTTATTGCTCTCGACGACTGCCTGGAAGGAGGCTGTAGTGAGGTGGGGGTCAGTGTCCTCTCCCAAGTTACAAGTGACAGAACAAGAGGAAAGGGCCTCAAGCTGGAAGAGGCTGCCCAGAGAAGTGGTTGAGTCATTGTCTCATAAGGTGTTTAAAAAATGTGGTGCTTAAGGATGTGGTTTAGAGATGGACTTTGCAATGTTTGGGACTTGATCTTAGAGGTATTTTCCAACCTGACTTCTTTGCATCTAACTCTTTGTGTAGTATATCAATGTGATTTTATTAGTTAAATTAGTTTTGTGTCAGACTGTGTAAAACCTGGCTCTCACCCCTTTGGGCTCACTGTAATCCTAGTAGTCTTAGATTTAGGCTGTGCCCTTTTCTCTCTTTGGGGTACTTGGAGTGCTGTACCTCATGTTACCTCAGTTATATTTCTATCTGTATACATTTGTCGAATTAAATTATCTGTTAGATTTATTCACCTCAAGTAATACAGATTATGTGAGTGTAATATTTCTCAGTGTTCAAGGCTTGAAAATAAGTTCCAGGTTGGGCCCTTCCAGTCAATGCAACATATTGATCTGTCATAGCAGATATGCTAATCTGAAAAATAATGTGATTCCCTGACAAACCTCGAGGTGAAATTGGATTGCTGGTTGACAAAGGTGACATCATTAACATACACCTCCTTTTTTTTCTCCCTTCTAAAGAAAATTCTTTTTAATTGGGGAAAATACTGTTTTTTAAAACTCACTGAGGGGTGGGAGGGGGGGAGGAAGACGCTCTGGAATCAGCCACTATAACTGTTTAGCCCTGTCAAATGAGGCCGTGAAGGACTCTTCCTGAATAAACTAGCTTCTCAGAAGAAGTGAATGAGTTTTAAGCATCAATTGTCTTGGTTCTTTTGCAGACTCATTTTAAATATATTTTTTTTAAGGAGTGATGGTTCATTTTGAAGCACAAACCAGCGTGACTTTGTTCAGCAGGTCCAAGTTTTTACAAGGGTGGGACTTTTAAAAGGGTAAAAGAATTTTTGTGGTACTGTGGTACTTCAGCTCATGCATTCACCCTTGTGGTTTAAGACCTTGTAAAAAGAGAAAATTTACTGAAGGATGGCAGATATTGTACCTGTTCTCTATGTGTACATTGACTGAGCAAGAAACTTCTGAAATCTGCTGGGGCAGGGTGGGATAAAAAGCAATTGTTTGCCACTTCCTCTCCTTGATTTCCCCCTTCTCGCCTTAGAAATATTTGGAAATCATTACAGTGAGTGCTACATTATTTGACTTCCAACTACACTTTACTGATACTACATCTTGTAGACATTAGTTCTCAAAATATCAACTTCAATTTCTAGCTCCAATTAGAGGTGTTTCTATTAATTTAAGTATACCGTTGACCTGACTTCAGTGACTTTCAGGTTATTTTTTTTTATTAAGTTCTTTATGAAATTTACAAATCCAGAAGGGTTTCTTGTTTATATCAATCTGTTAAAAATAGACAAATTAACAGTTGCATTTAACAGTGTCTATAAATCAAAGAAAGATGTAGTTAAGGGGAAAAGCACTTCCATTTCTCTGGCATAGAGTAGAAAGGTAAGACCAATCTGTGTCAATATCTTTAATTACAAAGTGACTGAATTATTGCTGCAGTTATGCTGCAGTGTAAGACCTTGAATCTAAATTAGTCTTTTAAAGAAATGATTGCTGAACAGCTGTTACCTAAAACACTTTATTGCAGCTTTGTAGAATTGTAAATTCTTCATGCTGTTATTTTTGTTGGCATGAATTAACACTGTGGGTTATGATATTAAATTTTACTGCTGTGTTCTAGCACTTTGTTATATGATCTTACCTGTAAGCACCAATTTTGAGTTTAACTCATCAATGCCTAAAGAATGTGACCATGTAGAACCTGTCGTGTTAAGGTAGTTTTGCTCCTGATTGCTTTCCAGACTGCTTTCCAAGCAGCAGAGACAGAGTGTGTGATAAAGCCATTATCTAAATGCTGAAGTAGTATATTGGAAATTAAAAGCACGAAATGCTATGCCGTTTGTAAATTGCATTTTCAGACTGAGGTAGCAAAATTACCAAGGGAATATTGTTACAAAGGAGATCCTATAGTGATAGCATTCACTGTAATCATCCTATTAACTTTTCTCTGAGTCTACAGGTTTCTTTCAGTCCTTGGTTTGGTCTTCTAATTGTGTTTCTGCTGGAGAATATCCTTTGGAGGAAAAACAGCTAGTGTTGAATCTTTTTTTGGTGATAATATTAATGGCAATGAGTTCTTGCTCGCTTTCGAATTTATGAAGGTTCAGAGGGGATTATGTGATTATATGAACACACCTAGTCTTTGTTTTTCTTGTTTCAGTGTTGAGGCATAAGCTAGCTGGATCTTCTAAAACTCATCTTGCTTAAGCCCTCCTTTTTCCTATTGTTTTTTCTTTTCTCATAGCCACATGTAGGCTGAAAGCACTTTGTCATTTATCAAGTAACCTATACATGTGCATGGTGATTTGGAGGGAGTGTCATAAGTGGGTTTGTTTCCTTGTTTTCTTCTGTAAAAAAGGCAACAATTAATATCCCAAAATATCTGGACTGTGGATTTTACTTTTTTTTGTGTTTTTTTTTTGTTTGTTTGTTTGTTTGTTTTTTTGTTGTTTTTGTAAATTGAAGTACTTTATGGTGGTGGAGGGCATTTCATGTTGATATTGTTTAGTTGCCTGACATCATGTTACGTTGCATGCCTAAAACCCCTGTCATATTGGCAGGAGTGTATAGCACTATGCTTGTCTGCCTTCTACTTTCATTTATGATCAAAAAATCCTATTTTGTTGGTCTTTCTGCCATACTAACAATGCCCATCCCTGCCAGGCATGATCTGAGTTCAAGTGCCAAACAATCTGCTTTCATTCAGAAAGTTAGATGAGCAACATCACTTTTTGCTTATGCCATGATGAAAAGACCACTTGTGGAGAATGTAGATGCTGCCTCTTTTGGTAGAGCGCCAAAACTCTTTGGTGATACAGACTATACTCAGAATTGTACTAGGCTGGTCTTTGTTGGTTCCAGGCCACACTGCCCTGTAGTGCTGGTGGAAAAAATGCTGAAGACATGGGATCAGCGTCCCATGTGAGGTATCATTCTCCTGAATTCTCATCCTGTTTGCCTGAACTGCTTGTACCACACCTAGGGAGAATTTTGTCTGCAAATATGCATATGTAAAGATAGGGAAATAGATGTAATGACACAAAAGATCAGACTAGTACTGTTGATCCACTTAAGTGGGATTTGTCATTGCTTTGCTCTGCTTCACTGTCTCTAGCTGGGCTTGACTGGGGTAATTATATAGGCAATCCCTCAAGTTATTAAATTCTATCTAGCAGATGAACTTCAAGTACATTCTGCTGTTTGGATAATAAGATCATTATCTTGTGTATTGATACGTGGGCAACAAGATAATGTTGCCCCATCACCCTCCCTGGTCCATCCCCTCCATTCCTTCCTCTTGATGCTGAGGCAGTAAGATAATGTTTGAGCTATGCAAAAAGCTGTAGCTATGCTGAAAGAAGTAGTTACTTTGTAACAGGATATGTGAAGGAAGCACTTTTTAGAAATCAGCAAATTTAGCACAATGAGCAGCAAAAAGCTAGCCACTGACTATTTGAGCAGACAAGCTTATAGAACATGTGCAGAAACAGGTGAAAAGTTCAAGCCCGATGAAGACTCCAGGGCCTTCATCCAAAATGACCACCAGGAGGCTGATGACCACCTCGTGCAGAAACTGTGCATGTTCTACAAGGGCTTATGTAATCATGTAATTAGAAAATATGTTACAATATGAAGGTTAGGCAAGTATAATGTGCACATTAAGTAAAAAAAGTATAAAAGCTTGTACTGTGTGAAGAATGGAAGAGTGAGTTTGTGGTAGAGCTATCCCCCTCACTCCTGGCTTTGCATAAAAAAATACCTGCTCTGTAGGCCTTATACTATGGAGTACTTTTCTTGCCTAGTTTTCAGGCATCAGTATGACAACAAGATTCTTTACTGTGAATGCATATGAAGCCAAACAGATTTGGCTTCCTTTAGCTGGGTGGTGTGAAAGTTGCATCACACATGTCTTCATCATGTGTGACCTTTTCAAGAGACACAGTATTCTTTCTGTCTGCAGAGCAGTCATCTTGTTGCTGTGCTTGTGTTGTGAAACTCAGCCCTTGTATCCTATTGTACCTTTCAGCTCTTGTTTAAGACTCTCACTATCCTTGGAGTTTTGCCAACTCATCAAGAACACTGTACCACATGCTGCATGTGTGTGTGTGTATCCTCTGTCTTATGACATTGGTTATTTAACAGTATGCCTGAGGGACATAATCTTCCATAAGGGATAATTCTGTCAGATTGTTTGCTTTCTTCAAAAATTATACACCTGTGCATTTCTTTTTCATTGGACTTAGCTTTAAGTGAACTGCTTCTACTCAACTGCAAAACAAAATGACATGTCCTCCATGTCCTAGACTAAAAACTAAGTTATGTTAAAGAGTGCAGTTTTAAAATTTAGTTTATAAAGGTGTTTGTATAGCTGAAGACTAAGCAACGGTGCTACTACTGCTTTTCTAACTGCAGGTGCTACTGATAAATCTCTCCTTCTGAACTGTCCTAACTAACTCTTTAATCTCTTTGTGCTTTTGTATATCTCTGACTAAAAAGCACATCAGCATACTTAAAATATTGATAATTTGGTTTTCAGTTTTGCATATCTACTTTCTACATGATAAACAGACTAGAAGAATACTTGTACGTAGCTCCTGTGCTTTCAAATCAGTAATTTTGTTATTACGGGGTAGTTCATGGAATACTCAGAATAGCATATAAATATTTTCATCCATTGCAAGGCAATCTTCTGTAAAATTACTTAATGTTTTTAGCAGTGACTGAATATTACAGGACTAATACTTAAGTCATAGTTATTTACTTGTGGGCCTGTGCTTAAGGCAACCTGTTCACTTGAGCAGAATGTGTTCTTTGTGAACTGATATATCTGAGCCTGAAAATATGTCCCTATGGTAGTAAAGCACTTCAGTCTCTACCTGGTTATTACCTGACTCCTGGTCTAGTTATTTTTCCCTTACTAGAAATATGTTGGTTTTGTTTGGCCTATCAAGAATAAAAAATATGCTTTTGTTCTTGAGTAACAGCACTCCTCTAAGTGTAATGCTATTAAAAGATCTAGATAAGTTTCTTTGTTGTGGTTGTTGTTTTTAAGACCACATGTAATGTTCCACATCTCTGTATCCTTGAATGCTATAAAAGACCAGTAAAGCTGTCAACTGATTTTGCTTTGTAAAGCCTTGTCAGAAGAGAAAGGCTTGGTGAGGGAGAAGGGAAAAAGAGAACCCCAGTTCTGTTTTAACCAACTTGTCTGACAGGGAAGCATTATAACTTAAAGTTCACTAAATAAATCTTTAGAGATATCTTGCAGCAAGTCATTCAGCCTTTTAATATTAGAGTGCTGGAAGAGCTGAACACTGGGTTATAGTTTGCATGCAATTTCTTCTCCTTTATTAAAAAAAAAATCTAAATACATCACCAGTGTTAATATTTAGTGCTGGTTAAGTAGATTCTTACTTAAGAACCTGCTTTAGCACTTGCTTTTAAACTAGACTCCACAACTTTTTAGGAAAGAAATGCTGGTATTTTTAGACTTCTGTACTGTAGGTATCGAGTAAGATGAAGACTTTGAGAGAAGACTTGTGTTTGTATATGGAGTTTGTTATACTATTATGGTGTCCTTAACTGTTTGTGTGGTAGTCTTTTTTCACTAATTAGTCAGATGATTTGGGTCAGTGAGATGTTCTGACATACAAAATGGGAAACTTTTCACTTGTTATTATAGTAAATTGCGCTGCTGAATTTCACAACTTAAATGAAAAGTAAAATACTAGCTTGAACTATCCCACTAACTTTTCAAAGAACAAAATCTGAAATTGCCTGGTTACCTGCTTGATGATGATGGCTTGTATGGAGCAATTGCAAAGCATCCAACATCTGTTCTTAAGTGGAAATGAACTTGATGTTGCTTTCCTGCATTTTTTTAGTGGAGTGTATATGAGTTTGACATGAATCTTGAATTTCCACTCAAAGCATAGAATGCAGGTGGTTTTCATTCTAAGAAGATTATGCTGTCTCCTGCCATATTAGAGGAGCTCTATGATGGTATTTGTGCGTTGCTTAAGGCTTAGTGATTTAAGTCTTCTGTATGAAAAAGGAATAAATTTTCATGTTCTTCTCTACCTAGTTGCAGTTTCAGACCATATGTTAGTGTTTTCTCTTGCAGTTTTGCTCACTTAAGCATAGAAGTATTATACCAAACCTTGCTAAATGTGAAGTCATGAGCTTTTGCAAATGGCATCAGTTAACACTTTTACTGTCTTTGTATATGTTTAGCAGAACGGGAAAAACAAGTAATAATCTCCAGTTCTGTAGCAGTGTGTGGGGCAATAGTCTGATCTACTTCTGTGGCAGGAGAACACCAGTGTGAAGACTGGGATACAAATCTTCAGTCTCCTGGCTGGATTGGAATATTTTCACATAACTGTTGTTTTCATTTATTACAAATCCTCACCCTTTAGAACATGGAATGGGATTATCATGAAAGTTCGGTAATGACCTAGCATCTTTTTTAACAATTTTTTTTTTTTTATATTAGAACTTACTGTATTACAGAATAATGTGTTTCCTTGCACCTCATTTGGCTTTTATTTTTAACTTCATAACCATTCAACAAACACTTCTTCCTCAGTTTCTTGACCCTGTTCCGACTAGAGCTATTGTGTGCTATTATTTACTTAACACAAATTGTTCTTTGATTCTGAGGGATGAGCCAGAGAAGATGTCAGAAGTAATGATCACAATGAGAACCATTAAAGTTGGAAGTATCTGAGCTCATCATCATTACCCTAGCACCATCACTTTCACTGCCAAACCCAAGTATTATGTTTCTGCATGCTTTTTGAACACTTCCAGGGATGTTGATTCTACCACTTCCCTGGGTAGTCTTTTCCAATGCCTGATTACCCTTTCAGTGAATAAACTTTTCCTAATATCCAAGCCAGCCTCCACTGGTGCAACTTGAGGCCATTTCCTGTTGTCCTATTGCTTCTTAACTGGAAGAAGAGACCGACCCTCACCTTGATGTAACCTCCTTTCAGGTTGTTGTAGAGAGTGATAGCCAATTATTGTTGACTTGGTGAAGAATTTCCAAATCTGGTTAATTGGATATAGTTGTTGACAGCTGCTGTAGCTGTTGCCAAGGAGGGTACAATAGGCAGAGAGGGGAGTCTAAGAGGAGGGTAAAAATCTACCTCACTAAGTATGTGTCTTCACATTCTTGACATTTTCCTGCCAAGTCTGTTTTCAACCTCTTCATAAAAATGATACATGGGATCCCTGCAACACCGACTCATCAGTCGCCAGTGTTCTGTGCTGCTTTTTGTTTTTGTGCAAGAGCTGTACATCCTAGCACTTGTTGTGTTTGTAAATGTGCAGTGGAGAGCAAATGTTGGTTCAGAAACTGCTGTTTTGAGTGATCTATAGATTTTTAGATGCTACTGTTATTAAATGCTCAGTTCAGTTTCTGCTCACAAGTTCATGTTCTGCTTGCCACAGAGGCATAACTTGAGATTGTTCAACAATGTGAGTAGTTTGAATGTTGGCAGCTTGATGGATAGTTTTGAAAATTTGAGGAGCTCTGTGTTCTTCTATTAAGTTTGAAATCTCTGGATGATTTGTTGTTGGTGTCTCCACAGCCATTTTGAGAAGACACATGTCTAGTAGCTGAATTTTGAGCAGATTGTCTGTATATTTAGCTATAAAATATAATTTAGTCATGAAATATAATAAAACACAACTTGTTTCAAGCTGTACTTGGTTCATAGTCTTCTGATATTCTGTTAGAGGATCAAATGGAAGATTTTAAAAATCTTTATAACTTGCTGTGCATTGAAAACCAGCAGGTACAACTTGCCAAGAAACTTGGTTCATTTCAAGTGTCAGGATTCAACAGTGTTTAACTTCCATGTGATTTTGAATAAAAGTAACTATAACTGAGGGTTTTTTTCCTCATTGAACAATTTTGACATGACTGCTTTCCTGTTTGATTTACAGCACTTAAATATCAAGACACTGACAGATGATGTGGTAAGACAACTTAAATTTTGCTTTGGCTGTGCTAAGCAAATAACCTTACTGCTAATGCAATAGAAATAACCTTACTAATACGAGAAACTATCTTAACTTTGAGGATAATTTAGTTAATTGGCAAAGTCTCACTGAACTGGTAATTATCTGTAACATAATCAGTATGAGTAGCAAAAATGTATGGATGGCTTTGAAGTATGCTATAATTACAGTTAAATGAGCCTGACACAGGTAATTGTGCCAATCTACATGCAGTAAAGATATCTGTGATTGCATGTTTAATATTAAAGTTACTTAGGCTGCATGGCTAGCTTAAAATAACATGTTTAACAAAGTAACATTTGCTTGTGAAGCTCTAATGCTTGTTCAAACCACCTAAAGTATATTAGTGTCATGTTTAACACAGTGTTTCTCAAATTTGATCAGAGATATGGTTCTATATCTAACCACAAACCAGATTTTTTTCTCACTCTTGAAGTTACCTGTTTCACTGCCTGTACTACTCTTTTGTGGTTAATATTTTTTCTTAAATTACATAATTTTACAAAGTCTTTGATTTTGCCTAGGACGTAATGTTTTGTCATCACTTAAGGATCAGCTTTTATGACTTCAGTGCTATACAGAGTTCTTGCTGAAGTGCTTCTGTGTGTAGCTGGGAGCTGAAGTGCAGAGATTTGTGCCTATCAGTCCTAGTTTGACTTAAATCATCTGTGTGAGTGAATCATCTGTGTGTGAATTTGTGTTTCTATTTCTTTAGCAGTGTTTCATTGGATGGAAATTGTTATTAAGGAATTTGAATCTGACTGGCTGAAAATACAAATTTGATTGTATAAACTTGTGTTATCTTGGAGAGCTAAGGAAATGCTATCCACTCTCTGAAAGCAAAAGTATTTTTTGATAACTAGAAAACAGGTTTTGAGAGTGTTGTGTAAGGGTTATAGTTGGGATGCACTTGCTCTTAGTTTTTGTGAGGCTTTTTCTTTCCTGTTAAAGAGGCTGGACTGCTGCCTTATTGCACTTGTACTTTACAAAGCTTATTGGACTTGTCCAGCTTGTAATTGTAGCCCCAAAAAGTCAGCAGGTTTATTGTGGATTTATGGGATAAGGACAAAAAGCCTGTTAGCTCTGTAGTAAACAAACTTTTTCCCAACTCCTTAGATTTCTCAGAGCATGCCAAAGGCCCCTTCACATAATGAAACCTCATTTGCAGATTAGTACCAAATTGATCACATTTAAAAAGGGAAATGACAGCTATTTAGTAAAAGACTAACAGTAAAAAAAAAAAAATGCAACACCACAACATTCAAGATCTTTTGAATATATGTAAAGGGGGACATTCTGTTTGCTTGCAAGGTCATCTTGGAATGAGGGTGTGCTTTCATATGGATACATTTTATCCCTATTCATATTCCCTAACATGAAGACTATTTCAGTTTTCTGTTGGTTTACTCTTTCTGTATGCGATTCTGGGACAAGGACAAAATTTGTAGTAAGAGAAGGTAAAGAAATTGAAGGTGTAAAATGATTTGATTTTGTAGCTTTCAATCAAATAATATATTTCCTTTCTTCTCATGGGGAATCACTTGCATGCTAACTTACTGCTGCATTATGCTTTATGAAATATTTGTATTTCCCAACCCATTTCTTACAAATACAGTTTTATGTTGAAACTTTGTTTTTGGTTTTTTAATTTAAGTATATTAGCAGCATGCTGAGAATCTAAAATCCAGACTACTTTTCAATATTTTGATTTGATTATTTGAATGAATGGTCTACTTTTAAGGACAAATCCTCATTAAGTTCAGAAACACCTTGCTTTTTACACCTGTGCTCCTTTTAGCTTGCTTGTTTACTGTCTGCAAAGATGGCAATTGCATTTTCTCCACAGAGGAGTGGAAAGCAGGTAGCTGAGATATCTCTCTCAAGTGCTCCACATTTCAAGAATCACAGAATCATCAATGTTGGAAGATCCTTTCAAGTTCATGTAGTTCTACTGTCAACATAGCACCACCATAATCACCCCTAAACCATATCAAGTGCCACATCTAGATGCCTCATGAACAATTCCAGAGATGGTTACTCCATCATGCTCCTGGGCAACTCATTCCAATGCCTAATCATTCTGCCAGTGAATTTTTTTTTTCCTAATGTCACATCTGAACCTCCCTGGGTACAACTTAAGGCCATTTCCTCTCATCTTTTCACTCAAGATGGTGGAAGAGGCCGCCTCCTGCCTTGCAAAAACCTTTTTTCAGGTATTTGTAGAGTGCAATGAGATCCCCCCCGAGCCTCTTCTCAGCTCCCTCAGCTGCTCCTCATAGAACTTGCTTTCTAGATCCTTCCTTCACCAGCTGCATTGCCCTTCTCTGGGCACACTCCAGCACCTCAATGCCTTTCTTGTAGTGAGGGACCCAAAACTGAACACAGAATTTGTGGTGAAGCCTCGCCAGAGCATCACCAGGGGGATGGTCACGGCCCTGGTCCTGCTGGCCATACTGATTTCTGATACAGGCCAGGATGCCATTGGCCTTCTTGGCCACATGGGCACATGCTGGCTCATGTTCAGCCACTGTCAACCAGCACCCGCAGGTCTATTTCTGCTGGGCCATGTTCCAGCCACTCTGATGCCAGCCTGTAGCTCCGCAAGGGGTTTTGTGACCCAGGTTCAGGATCTGGCATTTGGCTTTATTGAATGTCAGGCTGCTGCCCTCAGTCCATTGATCCAGTCTGTCCAGATTTCTCTGCAGAGCCTTCCTGCCCTTCAACAGATCACTTGTCATGCAATGTGCTCACTGACTGAGAGAGCACTTAACCCCTTTGTCCAGATCACTGATGAAGATATTAAACAGGACTGGCCCCAATACTGAGCTTTGGGGAACGCCATTTATGACTGGCTACAAGCTTGATGTAGCACCATTCCCTTCCGCTCCCTGGATTCAACCATCCAAACAGTTTTTCACCCAGCAAAGAATGCACTTGTCCAAGCCATGAGCAGCCAGTTTCCCCATGGGAATGCTGTGGGAAATGGTGCAAGATGCCTTAGTGGTGTCTAGGGAGGCACCATCCACAGCCTTTTCCTTATCCACTGAGTAGGCCAAATGGTCATAGAAGGAGATCAGGTTGGTCAAGCAGGACCTGCCTTTCCCAAACCCATGTTGGCTGGGCCTGATGTCCTGATTGTCCTGTACATTCTGTGTGATGACACTCAGGATGATCTCTTCCATGACTTCCCCTGGTATCTAGCTTAGTTTGACAGACCTGTGGTTCCTCGGATCATCTTTCCAATCCTTCTTTTCGGTGGGCCTTATATTTGCTAATTTCCAGTCAACTGGAACTTCTCCAGATAATCAGGACCACTGATAAATGTTTGAAAGTGGATTGGTGAGCTCTTTTGCCATCTCCCTCATTACTTTCTGATACATCCCATCCAGGCCCATAGTCTTGTGGGTGTTTAACTTGCATAGCAGATCACTAACCATTTCCTCCTGGATTATGGGGGCTTCACTTGGCTTCCCAGCCCTAACCTTCATCTCTGGGAGTTGGGTTTCCTGAGCACAACTGGTTTTGGTATTAAACACTGAGGTAAAGAAGGCATTAAATACCTTAGCCTTTTTGTCATCCTTGGACACTACACTACCCACTGCAGGTGGCAAAGGGTGGAGACTCTCCATAGCTGTACTTTGCTGGCAATGTATTCATTGAAGCTTTTGTTGTCTGTAACAACAGTGACCTGTTTTTTCTCCTTACATAACCTTACAACACCCTTGTACTCCCCCCAAGTTATCTGACCCTCCTTGCAGAGACGATACACTTTTCTTTTTTAACCTTT
>JANRGV010000051.1:57928556-57954063 GCA_024734035.1 Alethe castanea | reverse complement strand
GTGGATCCAACCCAGTAACTCCAGGGCCATTTTGTAGCCCACCACACACAATGGAGAGCAAGCCAGAGCAGGTGTTATGTACCTTTAAAATTTTCCTTCTTAAAGTATGTCTGGCCTTCCTGGACTTCTTTACCCTTCAGAATTGACTCCGAATGGACTTTGTCAGTCCATGTCCTAAAAAACCCAAAATCTGCCTGCCAGAAGCACAAAGTGGCAGTTCTGCTGGTGCCCGTCCATACTTTATTCAGAATTGAGGATGTGTCACCCCAAGCAGGGACCTACCTCCATTCTACCTGTCTCTTAGGTCCCCTCCTGCCTGTTGGGATGAGTCTCTCCCACATCCTGAGATGCCAGTTTGCTGGCATGCCTGCCTCAGTATTGGCAGAGAGAGAGAGAAAGACTCAGAAAGGTTAACTAAACCTGCATATTAACAGAATTTTATTAAAAGGTGTCTCATGTAGACAAAAAAGAAAAGCATACTAAAATTCCTTAGAGCATCAAATCATACTGATTTCATAGCAACTGCTTTAAAGATAAGAAAGGCTATATAATTTTCAGTATATAAAGAAATAAGATTCAGAGTGAAATACTATCCACACATTTAGGATGTGATTGTGCATAGGTCTAAATTCTATAAATTTTAGATTGGTAGAATAATCTCTCAGATTGAGCATATTATGAATAAGAAGTCATTTTTATCAAAGGGATTCTTCTGTGTATCTTGGTTTATGCAAGTCTTGGTTTTCCTAAAAGCTCTACTGCTAGCAGTGGAATTCTCACATACTAAGAAGTTAATCTTGTAGAGCAATTTGACCGTCAAAGAAAGAATATACTTTTTTAATCTTCTGGAGCTTCAAGGAGGAAAAATATGTTAAGAGGTCTTTGACTCAGAGTCGTTGGAAGTTAACTTCTTTGATCTTCTGAGAAGTATTTCTGCTGGTTAAGTGGGTTGCTTTAAGTTCTGAAGATACTGAAATAAGTTGTTGCAACCCAGTTCATCGTGTCTGTTCCCTATTCAGTAGGAATAATAATTATTTCAAGTGAAGACACAGGATTTGTTCCACTTTGTATTCTTCTTTTGTTCCCTCCTGTGTTGTTAATGTTCCCCTAAGTCTTTGTCATCTGTCAGCATCAGGGTTTTACAGCAGACTTTCATGACTGAGCTGTTGGCTTCTGTGTCAAAAATAACTGGCAAAATGTCTGGGAGACTGAGGTGTTCTGTAGTGCTTGAGCAGATTTTTCAGATGTGAAAATGTGTTTACTGAGTATATAAATAGCAGGCAGTCAAAAATGTGAATTTGAAAATAAAGGGTAGTAGTACTTTCTGTCCTACATATCTATAAGACAGAGTGAGAAGAACACCTGGAAAAAGAGCAAAAGTTATAAGCAATACTCTTGGCTTTATGCCTTCACTCAGGAAAGGAATATTTTATAGCTATGTATATTTCATATCAGAACTCTGCTAAAAGACTGTGCTGAGTGATCACCATCGGTATCTTGATAGTTCATATATGTATATTTATGTGTATGTGAATGTGTGTGTCTCTTCTTGAGAATGGGAGTGGAAGAAAGAAGGCTGTTTAGTACTTCTAGTAACATACTTTAGGTTAAACCATAATAATTCTGTAATGCTCTGTCTTCTCAATGAGGTATCAGAAGTTGTGAACTCAGAAAGAGCCTATGGGGAAGATACCTGTGTCAGGGACCAAAGACGGGTCTAAGGCCTGACACATTTGGTGTGCGATTCTGCACGTCCACAAGATAATGTAGAAGAACTTATTGTTTAGTTGGTAAGACTAACCTTCAGAAATGAAACTATGTATCAATGGAATTCATCCTGTGAAAGGGGAACAATAAAGCTGTTGTTGGTGTGGAGATGTGATCATGGGCCGTTGTGGCCCCATGTGAGTTGATGTTGAAGCGGGCCACTCCAGAGGGGGAGATACAAGGTGTGGTTCCGGGGTAGAGGAGACAGGATGACATGGCGCACACTGTTTTAATTCCGGGGACGTCCTGAAAGTGAACTGTCCTCCTGCCCCTCCCACTCAGAAGCTGTGCTCCATCTCCTCCTGCTCAGCAGCTTCTTCAGCATTCAGGGGTCAGTATGTATTTATTGCTAACATGACTAATAAAATTGATTTGCTTTGCTATTCTGAATGTGTCTTGATTTTTTTGTGCACAGGCATCCTCCTGAACCCATAGCAATACCTTCCTGCATCTTTCTTCCTTCTCCCTTTCAATTATTCTCCTCCAGGCTGATTACAGTAGCCTTTGAGAATTTTGAAGGTTTTGAATGACCTTTGAATACTTTTAAAACCAACCTCATCCTTTTTCTGGGAGCCAGCATGTTGTTGCATGTGGTTCAGGTCTTGTTTAAGGTCAGACTCCTAGTTAAGAACATCACCCAGACATTTGCCCAAAAGCTGGATAGTTTATAGTGGAGGAGTGTGTGGGACTGTGTGGGTGAGTATCTAGGGCAGTGGTCTGTGTTTTCACTTTACCCCTAACAAGTGCATAATCCAGTAAAAGTTTTGGCCTTGGAAAAGGTGTGCTGCCATGCTGGCAATCCAGGAGGACCCAAACCAATGCAAAGTGTTGAGGCCTGGCCCAGGCCTGCTGAGCCATGCCCAGCACTGCCCAGTGCCCTCAGAAGGGAAAGACGGTCTCTTGAATCTGACAGTGGGACACCAGGCCCTGCAGCTGCTCCACCCACTGTGACAGACACTGTGGTTAGTTCAACCCTGATGACAAACAGTGCCACTGAAGCAGAGAAACAACATGGGCTGGTGTCACTTGCCCCTGTACACAAGCAGAAGAAGTGTATATGAAAGTCACGCTTCTAAAAAGCTTTAGCAAAAGCAGTCAAAGGCAAGGAGGTTGGAGAGGGTGGAGAGGATGAAGAAGCAGGGCCATCGCAAGGGCCTTTTTCAGTGCTGTTACCAAGGCACTCACTTACAGTGATAATGAATGTGTTTTTATACACGTATATGCTGGATTTCATTTTTGAGAAATTTCTTAATATAGGAATAGGTGATTTGATGGGTTAATTAAGGGGGAGATGGGGAGTGGTGGCAGTGAAGTAACACCTTTCATTCCTGCATGCATAGGAGCTCTGTTAGTAGGCGATGTCTTGATAAGCTGTAGTACCAACAATTAGTCTAGCAGTAACTAATCCATTGATTCCTGCATTGTCAAGTGTGTAAGTTCAATATATGCTATTTTCTTAGAGAGAATGGTATAAGAAGTCATCACCAAGATCAAAATGAGAGCACAAATGGGTTTACTTTCTAGGGACCTGATTAGAAAGTGTGATGAGCCAGAAAGTTGGTATCATGGATCTCTGTGTAACTTTGATTTTTCAGGGCCATGGTGTGGGCATAAAATCACTTTCTTATTTCACAGGCTCTCAGTGGAATAAGAGTCAGCCTATGAAATAAGCCAATAAAACTTTGCCATTCATCCTTGATGGTTGCTTGATTTTGACTCATATAGATATTATTCTTACTCTTCTAGAGCGCTGTTCCTGTATGCATCTATATGTATCCATTGGTAAAATAAATACCAAAATATAAAAAAGATACAAGGTCAAACCTGCTTTAAACTGTAGTGAAACTTTGTATCAAAGCTAAGCTTAGCTATAGCCTGTTGGTTAGCCTGATTTAAAATGTTTTGGTGCAACAGGGAAGATTATTGCACTTTTTTTTGCCATTTCCTCCTCTATGCACTTGGATCGCCAGCAGCATCAGTGGTAGATTTCATTACACCCAAGCAATGAAATTTCTATTCTTTTTGTATAGTGCTTTCTGTGGACCATGAAATTATTTGCCTGTATGGAATACTGAGAGGTATTAACTTTTCTGAAGCACTATCAATGTATAATTCAAAAGGGAAGTATATTTAGAATATCCACACTGTTCT
Organism: Alethe castanea; assembly: GCA_024734035.1. Lineage (NCBI taxonomy): Eukaryota > Metazoa > Chordata > Aves > Passeriformes > Muscicapidae > Alethe > Alethe castanea. Next base: position 57,950,145 of record JANRGV010000051.1, on the reverse strand, counting down.
GCTGTGCAAGTCATGTTGTGAATTTCCTTTTGTTAATGTATGGGAACCTTCTTTTTAGACTGCATTGTTTTAAATTATTTAAAGTAATTAGTTTGACACATGTTTAAATGTGCTTATAATCCTATTTCAATTTTTCTTACGTGTTCTGCCTGATCAAATATATTCCAAGATGTGCTTTCCTCCTCTAGGATGAGCGGTATAGGATTGAATATGGGGAATATGAATGTTACAGTGTAATGTATAATGATGCAAAACATCTAATATACATTCAAGAGAAGCTTAAAACCAAAACATAAACTAAAAATGAGAACCAGTGAAATATCTGTTTTCTAGGAGGTATAAACCCTTCTCCCTGAATAAGGCCTGTCTGTTTCTAGAGGACCTCTGGGTCTGCATGGGGTATTTCATGGTGGTTCTGCCTGGCCAGAACTGCTGTTGCTGCAGCTGTGTGGAGTAGGAGAAGGAAGAGGAGACACTTGGGGAGCACAGACTGTAAAGAAGGGGCTGAGATTTTTCAGGAGATACTGGAAAAGGAATTTAGGGCACAACTATCTTAAATCTGATTTTTCTCTGTTCACTGATTCTTGGGCTGAAATCCATTATTTCAGCCCAAGTGTCTTCCCTCTACACCTGTTCCAGGTCTGCGTGTGAACCATCTGCAAAACCAATGGCTTGTGTCTTAGGTTATGCACTTCATAGTGAAGATGTGGGGGCAGGGAGAAGGTACTGACTAACTCATTCTTTGGAGCAGGCAGGCTGCCTTTCATCGGTGCTCTGTGAAAAACATTGCTTGAAAAGAAAACTCTCATATAATAGGATATTTTTTACAATTTCAGTCTAGTCACTTCAGTTTGAAGTATGGCTTCATCCCCCCATGCTTACCATAGACTTCTGATTTTAAAAGCAGGAAGGGAAATTGCTTTCTAGTCGGATGTAAGATGGTTTTTGCCACTGATGACTATACTTCCAGTGATGTTACCCTCCCTTTTGCTTTTTTTGCATTCTTTGTCTTCCTGGGTCTTGCCTATGTAATTATTCCTGTAGAGTATGCTCTTCCTTATTGCCTGCTGGTTTGATGTGACACAGAAGGACCCCATCATCCATGCTGAGCTCTTTTATGCTTATGCTGTATTAATTTTCAGCTTTTGCATCTTCTACAACCATCTGTGAATAGCTTACAATCTATGTTCCAAAAACTGTTTCTTTTCAATTTTGAACAGGAAGAATTAAAGTCTTTATATTTTTCCTTTAAACCTCTCTTCGTGTATGTCTGATAGTCAATTCTTGCTCTGACTAGAGTGGAACACTTGTACCCAATTCTTGCTACTGATTTTCTTTGCTCTCTCTGATCTTAATTCCACAGATGCTATAATAATTTTACTTATCATTTAGTTTGGCAACTGATGTACTTGTCTCAAGATACTTATCTTAAAGATATATTGAAGCCTCAGAATATTTTTGCATAGCATTCCAAGACAGAATTCTGTTGATATGGTTGAAATCTTGTCCAAAATCTCTTATGCATCAGATGTTCCTCTAACTTTCTTTTGTGTTGACAAGTGTGATATTGCTGTTCATATCTGTTCAAAAATGCGCTACAAAGATGATCATGTAGTGCATCTCATTATGTGTCAGCTGCTTTTGACTTCTGTTGGTCCTTGCCCATGTACCTTAAAACACACATGCTCTAACATTGAAAATGTGTAAAGTTTCACTTAGTAACTCTTGATCAAAAAGTTGATAACCAGTTACAAATCCCAAAACCCAAACCACTTTTTAAAAGAAGGTTTTTGGCTCTTGAAAGGGTTAATAAAGCCAGAGTAATTTATACGTGTTGGTGATTAGCCATAAGAATCATTCATGAAATCATAAATGTACTCTACGTAACTTTAGTAGAGGAGCCAATGGTTTCTCCAAAATGAATTTCTACATAATTGGAACAAAGGATCTAAATTTTGTATTACGTGATGCAAAAATAAATAGAAAGAAAATAAATAGAACCATGTCTTAGTTATGCTAACTTGTCTTTTAATAAAAAGTAGTTTGTTTGCATGTCTATATATTCTGTAGCCACGTAAGGAGTACAGATGTTTGTGGGTAACTAAAACCACTTTCAAACTATGCTTTTTGGTAAATAAGCCTGCTTTCTCATATTCTACATGTAACGCTTGGAAAGAATTCTTCATAAATTGGTTTTGTAGATATCTGTTCCTCCAAACTTTCTGTAAAATTCTGATGTTCTGCATGATTTCTTTCTAATGTAATGGGATTCTGGTCTGTTAAATCCAGTGCTAGGCAACTGACCGTCATAGGTATCTTTAGGAAAAGCCTTTAGAATAAGGAAGTTAAATAACAGGTAAGCTACCACAGAAAAATAAGGATGTTCAATTTCCAAGAATACCCATCTTAATTAGGGTTACACAGAGCGGAAGCAGTATGTTATATGTTATACCTTTTGTGTTTTCAGTTGGATAGATTTGCCAGTATAAGAATTCCAAGAAGTAAAAAAGAGAGACCTCCTCTGCCACATATGAAGCAATCACATTCTACAGATTGGTCATCCACACCCATGGACCAGGAGGATTTTGCTACAAAAACACTGTCAGAAAGAGAAATCATAGCGCTGTTTGAAAAAATGATGGTAAGAGTCTTACACTTTTACTTAAAGAATGACAACATGGCTAAGTGATAGCTGGAACCCATTTTTCTGTGCATGTGTTCTAATCTTTACCTGAATTATTAATATTATTTTTGTTGTGAGTTGTAATTGTGTGTTTATTAGGGTGTTTCTCAGGAAATAAAGTATTGGAATAATTTTTGCAAATTTTTGGTCTAAATACATTTAAAATAGAAATTAGAAGTGAGATTATGCAACACGTCTTGAGGAGGAACAAGAAATGGGGGATCCTTCTTCCTTTTAAGATGATTCTGAAACTTCTACAATGACATTTTATGCCTTCAAATGTCACAGCCACATTTATATGAATCTGAATTTATCTGCCATGTCACTCTTGCACAGAAAGAGAGACTTGCCTCCAAAGCAGCCTTTGTCTGCAAATTTGCTTCTGTCCTTAGTTGTCATTGTTAGTGCACTACAAAAGAGCAGTCACAGAGATCATGTAGCATTGGTAGCACCTCAATAGGTTGAGCTTTTTGTTGTGATGATGACATTTTGGGCAATTGAAAACTAAACATGGAATGGCCATGAGAAAAGACTGAGTGAAATCTGAAGAGCACAAGAGAACATTAACAAGGAGAATGATGCCTAGATTATTATTTCTTTTGCTGCCTCACAGCAAGTAACAAGTAACTCTTGAAACACAAAGGGGCTACCAGGGACTGGCAGGTGGAGAAAATGAAATGTGCTATGAGAGAAGTACCTTTGTGGAATTTGTACTTCCTAGTACTCAGTGATGATAGCTTAGTTTTGAAGAAGCTTTTGTAGAACTCTTGAGAGCTATAATTGAAGGATAACATTCAGGGTTTTCATGGTTAAGCTGGTGAAGGAAAGAAATAATTAACTGTTACCAGCTTTTGTATTTGTACTTGTTGCCAAATGGTTCATTTTTCCTGGTACAGTTTGATGTCTTACTTCTCTTAAAAATTTCATTGTAACTAATAGTTGCTCAAATGTTAGGAAATATGAAAGTTCTTTTTAATAAAACTTTAAGGTGTGCCTCCTTCCACACATCCCTTACATTTAGATTGTATTTCTCTACCATCCTACAGACATTCTGGTATAGGATAGTGTGTGATCTTTTACTGTGCCATAAATAAATGGAAACTTCCAATAAATCCTCAGAAACCTACTACTGCATGTCTGGATAAATATGGATGCTTAAATCCATGTATCCTTTAGTAATTAATTCCAATTTTAAAACTACTTTGCAAAATATGTTAAAGTACTGATGACATCTGGATAATTTGAATGCTTTCCTAGTTTCATTGAATAACAAAGCACTTAAACTTATATTAAGCTATTTTATCAGTGTTGTTTTATCTATAACATGTACTACAGAAAGGATTTTTCAGATTATCCACATTTGAATGGGCTGGAATAAAGCTAGTTTAGTCACAGTAGATTACATAGCTAATTATATATTGTAGCCTCTAGTTTGCTGTTCTGATCAAATTAAGTGATTTGGAGGGGGGGATTGATGAACAATTTGAGTGTTGAAACCAGGCTTTTAGAACTAATTTTGTATGGAAAAAAATAGTCAATGCATTAGTACTGAAGGGGGAAGTTTTTAAATTCTTAGGGTTCACTGAATGTCTTATGTTGTTCTTGGGACTTTCCTGGATGCATATGGCTTCCTTCTCCCAATATTTTATGCAGTGGCATCTTATGTGGTTTTCCTGTCAAAAATGATGAAAGAGCTCATAAAACCAGACAGTTAAAAATAATGATCAACTGTCATTTAGCTCCTTTAATTTCTGTTGGTGCTATTAGGAAAATATCCATGTGAAATGATGTATTCTTATTTTCCAAATAGGTATTGCTTACCTGTAGAATATATTTCAATTATTTAAGAAATAAAGGATGGAGGTGAAGTATTTTATTAACTAAGCAGTATCTGTTGTGCCCCTTGTCTTAATGAGGTTTCATTTGTTAAAACAAAAACAAAGAAATTACTTTTTACTGCACACACAGACAGAATATTTCCCAGAAATTAACCTGCTGTTATATCTAGGCCTATGGAATACAGTTTGTGTTGAGAAGTTTCTTAATTCTTGAAGGTTTTTATGTGTTTAGAACTTAGATGCTTTTATTTAAGTTTAGAAGCTACTTTTCAGAAAATATGAAAGAGCAAGACTGAAAGAAACTACTTTAAATAGAAGAATGAACTTTGCCATAGCTACCTGAAAATGTGAAAAGGTGTTTTTTTTTTTAGGTCAAGTTAAGTTCAAAATTAACCCTATCCCAGCTGAAACCAGGATAGGGGTCCAGCATTTTCTGCAATAACTTCTCAAATCTTGGATTTATACAAAGTGTAAATGTTTCTAGGAACTCTGCTTCATTCTCTTCTATTCAGCATGAAAGCTATTGAAAGACAGGGAAACTTAAGTTTCAGTGTAGTATAAATTCTAAGGATTGTCTGTACTTTTTGTCTTTGAATTCTGACTAGGTGAAATAACTTTGATAGCTATTGATATAATATCAAGGTAACTACTGACTGATTTTGTAGCTCCAGCCAAAGCTGGGGAGGATTCACCTCATAAGTCTCAGCTGAAAATAACTGCAGTAATTCTTGCTAAGCTTGGATAATGCACATAGTAATGCTATATGTGCTTTATATGTGTATGCCAAAATTGTTAATTGTTCCTGAAAACTCTTTGGCCCTTTTTTTTTGCTTGTTGTTGTTGTTTTTTTGGTTTTTTTTTTCCCTTTTATTCTTTAACCTACACCTACATCATGATGAGAAATGCTATTTCTCAAAGATATGCAACTTATTACAATGATCAGAACATTTCTGGGCTGGAACAGTAGAACTCCCTGTGTCAGAAATTCTAGTGTAGAAGTATCACTTGTGTGGTTTTCAGTGTAGGTCTCTCTTTGCTCTTTTTGATCTCTAGATTTATATTGGGGTGAATGAATTATGATGGAGTTTTGATAACAGTTGAAGATTCTAATTTAATGTTTAAGAATTTGGGTATTGCTTATTGCAAAGGTGATTATTAATTTGCAAATTAGTTTCAGCGCAAATCACATTCTGCTGCCTAAGATGAAGCATTTGGGAATATAGGAAGAGAATTAAGGAATAAATTAAAACTAAAAATTGAAATCAAAATTAAAAATATGTAAAATACTTTAAACTGTGTAGAATGAGGTTTGAGTACCTTTATGAATGTTTTGGGAAGTATTAAATAATGCTTTTCTGTGGTTTGATGCATGGTTTGTGTGAAACTGTATATCTTTTCTAAGAAGAGAGAGTACTAAAAATGGTTGTGATGCACTTGTTAATCCTAGCATAGTTGACTGTTTTTGTTTTTTTTCAGTCTGAGTTCAGAGGGAATATGGATAAGGATTTTTATGGTTTTGATTAAAATCTTATGAAAAGTTGTTTGTATAATAGCTTTCAGTTGTATGAGTTTGTATTTTTGTGTCTTTATTTAAGTTAGTCTCTTATATTTAAATAATTCTGTTGTTGTATGGCATTTAAGACTGTTTTTTCTATTTTTTCCTATCCCATTCTAGGAAGATATGAATTTAAATGAAGACAAGAAGATGCCATTGAGAGAAAAGGATTTTAATACCAAAAAAGAAATGGTGATGCAATATATTAGCACTGCTTCCAAGTCTGTAAGTGAATGACTAAAAGCTTACGTTATTTCCTGTTGGAAAGAAAAAGTGATGCATGCATGTTACATTCCTTTGACTAACTTCTGTTTCTCATATTGCCCTTTGAAAATGTTTATGTCTATCTTAGTATTTTACAAGATACACTGGCAGATAGCCACTTGTACTTGAAATATGTCTTCTATGCAGAAACCAGCGTTTTTTTTTTTATAAAGGTATGGCTAAGAGTAGAGTTGGAAAGATTCTGCAAAAACTTGTTGCAAAAGTTTGGTATGAACCCTTTTCTTTTCTAGTATTGTTTAAAAAGAGTTCCTCAATTGATGAGCCCTTTTCATGCCTGACTTAAAACAGAATTCATGTTTGATGCTACGTAATAGCTGATAATAAAAATGTTGTGCACAAAATCAAGTATTGTCCATTTTTTACCTATAGAGATAATGACTGATTGCTCTAAAGCAGTACAAGGAATTGTATGTAAGGGCCAAATTAAGGATACAGTTGGCATAAGAAAAACTGCTTTGTTTTTGCAGAGTGGGAGCTGACTCCCTCGCTAAATGCTGCTTATCTAACCCATAGCTAATCAGATATTCTGATTGTTTTAAAATTCATATGTTTGAATCTTCAACTCTCACTGCTATATGTAACTGGAGATATCAGTAAAAATTGCCTGTATGTAATTAAAACTAAGTACTGAGAAATTAAAACATCAAATATAGTAATTTAACTGAGGTATTTACCTTACTGTCTACTTCACATTACATTATTACATTATATTATTAGTGTAATGCTTTAGCACTTTAGGAAGGTAGGTATGCCTTGTGCAGGACTGAACTGCCTGGAGATTACTTTATTTAAGATGAGTTTATCAAAGCTACGAGTCCTTCTGTAGCTTAACAGGTCCTTAATACCAGAAGATCAGGTCTAGCTTGTTTTTCTTTTTTAGAGCTATTGCATGGGAAATCAAGAAACTTCAGACAAGTAAATCTTACAACATACTTGAAATGCATCTACCCAAAATAGTATGTGAGGGTTTATATATCATTGGCACCCCTAGCGTCCACATGTATTTTATGACCTCAAATGTTTGATTTAAAAAGTAATGTAATAATAGGACATGACTGGCTGTGAAGAGTTGCTGCATTCAAATCTGTTGCTGAAATTATAGCATACTGATGGTAGTGATGTTAAGGCTGTCTTCGTCAAGAAAAAGGTTTTCATGTCTTTGCACAGAATAGGTCTCACTGATCCTTCTTTCTGAGTGCTGTTTTCAATTTTTGTTTTTTTCTTTGGATGTCATCGCACTTGAGTTTTGGCAATGGAGCTTCTTGCACAATGCCCAAAGCAGCTATGTAAGGTACTTTGTTGAAGAGGACAGGTCTGTTTCCTCCCCCAGGGCAGCGATTTGTTCCCACACACTGTAGTCGTGTGTTTTCCCTAAAGCTCCCAACAGTATTTTCTCCATTTTGTTCCCTTCCTTTGCTGCTAGTCGAGTATTCCTCTTTCTGTATTGGGAGATGACTAAAGACCAATCCAAGCAGGGAAACTGGTCTTTCCTGAACTCCCTCTGCTGTTGTGTCTTTACTGAAAGTGACATTCACCTGTTGTGTGCTGGGAGAAACTGTTTCTGTGAGGCACAGATTCAGTACTTTGATCCAGTTGTGCTGCAGATGATTTCAGATTAGTGCTGGAGCTGTTGGGATGGGAAATTATTTCTTTTGCCATTGAAAACTCTTTGTTCCTGGTATGCTTTTTTATTCCTCGAGTTAGTTGGACTTGAGTGCCTTCTGAGTCTAGTGAGAACAGTGCACTGCACCCCGAGAGTACTTGGCTAACTTTTGGTGTACCTTGACTTTGCAAAAGTGTCATACTTTTTTGGAACAGTTGAAATGCCACATATTGTGGACAACTAATCCCATCTCGGGCTTCTCCTTCTGTAAGTGTTACTGCTGTAACTTCTTTTGATAGTTCATACTTATTTTCCTACTTCTTGAACTTTAAGGAGATGGATACTAAGGTATTTTGCCTTGGGAAAGATATCCTCATTCATAACTGTTATGGAGAGTACTGAGCATGTTTCATTTAAAGCAGTTATCATTTTAAGAACTATTAAAATGAAGAACAGAGACTGCATCTCTAATGAATCGATGAAAATGGAACAGCCTCTGGTGATCAAAGTGGGCTCTACTGTAATCAGAGCTTTATCATTGACCTCAGTGTCAGAGTTTCTCTTTCTTAGAAGTGCACAACTCCTTTCCAATAGTCACAAAGCACACCTCTATGCATAGTAATACTTGCAGAAAAGAAAAGTTTTGAAAATAAATTTCCATGTTATGGGGTTAATACTCAGGGGGAAATAAAAGTAGCATTCTTATGTTACTCAACCATAGGTTTTGCTGTTTTATATGTTCAAAGCTCACAAACTGGGTTTTTAAAGCGAATTTTCTTCTCAGGATTTTATTTTTGCTGTTCACGTTGCGCCCTTGTCATATGTTAACTAGATTAATTAATGCTGACTTCATACTGCATCTGCTCACAGACCAATTGTTCTTCAGTAGAGCAATTAAATTTCTAGAGGCACTGAGCCTCCAGATCTTTCCTGTTTCTCTGTTAACTTGAACATTTTGAACTTAAGCAGCTTTTCTCATGCTGAAATACAGCTAATATAATCTGTTTCACAATTGGTACCAAATGCAGCTCTCGTTTTATTTAAGCACCAGCAGATGTATCATATTCTTGTTATGTTGCAGAACTTTGACATAACCATGAATAAGTGGTACTTAGCACTGTGGTAGTTTGTCGTACAGACATTTACAGTTTTCTGGTTCTTTTGCATAGGGTAATGTTCCAGTGGGGAACTGAGTCTGAAATAGGATGACTGTTTAGTCTCTAAAAGTTGATATGAGTCTCTGCTGCATATGACTCTGCTTTCAGACAGGTCACATGAGGCTTTCTGAAATGTCATTCTAGTGAATTCTTTTAGTCTGACTGGGTTCCTGTCCCATGTGACCTTTGCACTGCACATATTGCCATTGATTATATTAAATTCCTTCCAAAATATCTTCTAATCATCTTAACTGTATGTCCTGTCCATATTACTGTCCTATATGACTGTGCATCAGAAGAAAGCAATTTTACTGACAACTTATGAGTATTTTGATTACATCAGTTTTGTCAATTTTACAGCAGGAACTGCTGGGAGAAGTCACTGGAAATGACAGATTCTCCACACGGGATATTAATCCATATGCTTAGGCTTAAAAGTAGTGCGTATCAAGTAGTGTATGCACATCAGGAGCTGCCAGCAGAATTTCTGATTCTTTTTGAAATTTTCAACTTTCTTGTAACATTTAGTTAAATACTTTGTCATGAAGGCTGCTGAATTTTTTTTGGTCATTTTGTTCTCTAGTCAGTCTGTTATCTATTCAGAGTACAGCTGGAAAGATTCATGAAAGAAAACTGAAAATTCCATTTTTTTTTTGTTTATGGGAACATTTATTGTTACTGATTTTTTAAAATTTTCTCTGGGTTTCCTAGATTTATCTTCCAGATTCTCATCTCAACCCTCATCCTTTGCTGTACATGTCATCTGCTTTTTTTTGTGGGGCATAGTTATGGGAAATTACCCTCATACTTAAGCAGGTAGGGATATCCATCAATTCAGAAGCATGTTCGGAATACATTCCATGTATTACACATGGTGTTTCAAAATATAACATGAGATGTTCTGTTTTCAGGATGATTCTTGGAAGCAGGGTTTGTTTTGTTTTGTGGTATTTTTGTTTGTTTTTGTTTTAGTGTCTGGAGCATCTGTTATCAAGTCTGAGGAAATATAGTTGGAGTGGAGACTATTATAGCTCCCAGTGTTCTGTTATCATAGAGTCATGGAATGGAATTAGACTGGAAGAAACCTCTGGAGATAATAGCATCCAACTTCTTATCTATTCCAATTTTAATATCTCTGATAGGGGAGACTACGCAGTGTGCCTGAGCAACTCGTTCCAGTGCTTGACCAGCCTCATGCTTAAGAAAACAGAGAGAAAAGGGGAGAAGTTTGTGTTTGTCTTATGTTTAACCAATTTTTTGTATTTCAGTTTCTCCTTCTTGTCCTTTCACTGATAGGGTTCCCCTGAGCCTTTTCTTCTTGAGGCTAAACAATCTCAGTTCTACCAGCCTGTCCGTGTACTACGGATTCTCTTGTAATTGTGTCCACAGCCCTTTTTGGACTCATTCCAATATGTCCATGTCTCATGCTGGGGAGTGAGGAACTGGACAGAATTCTCCAGACGTCTCACCATTGCTGAGTTGAGGGGAAGGGTTATCTCCCTCAACCAGCTGGTGGTGCACTTACTATGGTCCAGTAAGTTACTTGTTATCCATCACACCCCCTACTTTCCTACAAGCCTACATTCCAGCCCCAGAACACGTTGGTGCATGGGATTATTACTCCTCAGGTTCAAGATTTGCAGTTTTCTGTTGTGGAACTTTGTGAAATTCCTCTGCCCATTTTTCCTGTCTGTTGATGTTCCTCTGGATGGCAGCTCAGCAGCCTGATCTGTCAGCCATGTTTCCCAGCTTTTAAACTCATTTCTCTGCTAGAAACTATTTAATCATCTTCCACTTCATGGAAGAAAAGATTACTTCTCTGTATTTCCAGAAGATCTAACAAAGGGAGAAAACATCATCTGTATGAAGCTATGTATAATAATATAATGAGACTACCTCACCACTTACAGTGAATAATTTCAACTTATTATTGCACTGCAAGTCTAATTCTCTTCAATTACTGACCTAAGCTGCTAGTTAATCAGGAACTATTTAGTAAGTCTCTTTGTGCAACATGACAGTTGTGCTTCTAATTTCAAAAAAGGAGTCTTGCAATGAATTAACTCAAATCTATGTTTTATGATCCATTGTATGCCTGCTTTTTTGTATTTAGATATGTTCTGTAGGAAATATATGTATCCTTAATGTGAAACGGTTATTAGGAGGACTAGACTTCTTATTTTTCAATGTCAAAAGTGTCTACTTCCGCAAGAGCAGAAGGTACTGCAGTAACATGCTGACTGTTCTAGTGTGCTACTTCTTTGCTCTGTATGCTTATATGACTGCAGTCACCCTTCTGGACATGTGCCCTGTGATCTCTTCAGAGGACCTCGCAACTGTTTTTTTTTCTTCTGTTGAATATTGAATATTAAGATGCTTGCAATGCATAAACAGAATCCATCGAATACAAAAATTTTATTTCACTGAGCATGCGTGATATATTTGTACATTTGGTGCCTGTTGTTTTTGTCTCATGATAATAAATTTATTCACAAAATGACCAAATTTAGTAAAGTATTTGGCAAATAGTAGGTAGGCATCAGTTACAGGTTTGCAGGTCTACATTATATATTTTTCAAGGAACAGAAACAAAGTTTAGCTATTAATAATCTATTAAAGTTCTGCTGTATGCACCAAATAAAAAACAAATGTATTTTCTGTGTTTCAGGGAAGTCTCAAGAACAGTAGGAAGATTTCTCCTCAAGAATTTATTCAGGATTTAAAATCTGGGTCAACGGATGAAAGACTAGTCACTTGCTTAGAATCTCTCCGTGTGTCCTTGACTAGTAATCCTGTCAGGTAACATCATTAGCGCATGTTGAAGAGATTAATCATATTCTAATTTCTTAATGGATTAAAATTAATGGATATGTAGATGTACATGTTTCAAGGTTTTCCAGTTAATGAGTATGTATGCATTAGTGAATGATTGTAACTTCTTTCTTTTTCATTGGTTATGTATCCTCTGTAGGTCTATTATTTTTAATAGAGTTGGCTGATTTGTACAAGGTAATACTAAGAGAAGGTAAATTAAATGTGGTGCAGAAGTAGTTTCCTTTGTTTTCTAGTGCCAAGTAATCAGTTGTTTTTCATTTTTATTTTTTAAATATTTCATAAGTCTTTGATCTAACTTGTTTTTTTTTGTCAGGGTGATCAGTAATGGCACTTAGGCACATTTAAGTTTAAGGTGTAAGTTTGTTCACCAGAAAACATATATATTTCTAAATGTGTGCCTCTGCTTCTCTGGTACTTAGAAACAGGTATTGAAATCTATGGTTGACTGCAAAAAGCTGTGTTTATTTCCTACTTCTATAAAAATAAAGCTTCTAAAAGGACAACCTTGGTCACTAATCTTCAGGTAGATAATTTAGGTGCTTTGACCTCACAGTTGCCAGCACCGTTCATAAAAGTGGTTCAAGTGATCTAGCTGTACATAATATTAGAGATAACTAGTTATCTGCAACTATTTCTTCTCCTTTTGTGTAATAGTTGCAACAGATTGAATTTCATGAAGACGACAATTTTAATAAACACATTGAAAACAGAGGCACTGATAACTTAGTATTTTATCAAAAAGACAAAAAGCTGAGTGTTTTCTTTGGATAGTGTAAGTAGATTTTTTTCCTCTTGTGGAAGCAGAGGTAAAGGCAGTAAGAATGCATCAGTACTTTAGCTGATCATCTCCAGCTGTTGGATGTTCAGCAAAGTGGTTGCTCATAATTCTGCTAATACAAAATGTTCAGAGAAATGAATCATGTCGGATTATCTTTAGGACAAGTATGTCCAGATTTGTCAGAAATAGTTGTCAGTTATTTGCCTAATCTATTTTACAACAAAACACCCATCCAAGAAAGAGAAAATCTGTGTTTATTGTTTCTTTTAGAAGAAAAAAATATAAAAATATCTGGTTTTCTCTTCCTATAACTGTAAGTGCTGCTGTCAGTGTGCCATTACTTGTATTTGATATCAAGGGGTTTTGAGCAATACTAAACACAGGACCATGAAGTATCTGTCTCATGTAGAAACAACTGGCCAAGGGTTTAACCTCATCAAAAGTTGCCTTTGGTAGTAGATGAAATTTTAAATTTTTGTTGTGTTATCTTGGAGATATTTTGGGTTTCAAACCATCCAGTTATACCTACTTTTATTTATGGTGACAATGTTCTTTCACTGTGATTATTCTTCGAAATGTCAATTTTTTAAAATCTCTTATTTCTTTCTCTCTAGCTGGGTTGAAAACTTTGGCCGAGAAGGTCTGGGACTGCTGTTGGATGTTTTGGAACGATTGGTTGAGACAAAAAAGTAAGGATTTAATATAAAACTTAGCTTTTCTTAATATCTAAAGAGCATTTATTGACACTAAATATTTTATTTATTCAGTCAGGACAGACTTGTGAAGAGGAGTCAGCATAAAGTTATACAGTGTTTGAGAGCCTTCATGAATAATAAGGTATGGGATTTTATTTAATCTAGAAACTAAATTACTACAGTTCAATTAGATAAGGTACATAATGAGTATAATTTGGTGCAATTTGAAGTGATGGATTAGTCAGTTGTGGTTTGAAGTTCTTTCTGTCTGCCAGAAGTCTGCTGCTTTCTCTCTGCAGAAATATTCCAAGACAATAATGTAAACTTTTAGTGCTGATATAAGCCCTTCTTACAGAATAAGTGACCTATTTGGGACTTTTCTCTCTCTCTCTCTTTTTTTTTTTTTTTTAAATTATTTCACAGACTTAAATGTCATTTGAAATACTTACTTGAGGGGAACCATTGGTGTCATTACTAGATACTCGATAGCCATTTGGATTCCCTCCCTTACAAATGTTCTTCTGTTATTTAGTATGGGTTGGAAAGAATTTTGGGAGAAGAGAGGAGCCTTTTGTTGCTGGCCAAAGCAATTGATCCCAAGCAAACAAACATGATGACGGATATAGTTAAACTCTTGTCTGCAATGTGCATTGTTGGAGAGGAAAACATGTAAGTACTGTATTTAAGCAAGAAATAGTAAGGTAATTTTACAATATTTCAAATTATAGTTATATCTGAATGAAAGGATAAAATTTTCAATTTAGGTTTGAAAGTAGTATCTGTATTGTATTGACAGTTCTCAGAATACCTTTCTGATTATTTTATCATGGTTGTATCAGTGAGTTTTTTTTTCACATCTGGATGATCTGGTAAGATGGAAATAGTCATGCAGCAATTCTTCTGCTTAATATTTATTAGCATAATTTTCTTAATCCTTGTAATCCAGTAAGTAGTTCCTTGGTTACAAAAATCTCTAAAGACAAGTATTGCTTAAACCTCCTAAATTTGTTTACAAGAAATTGAGGCAGATGAATTATTTGGCAGCATGGCTTTTAAGATAGCAAATAAACAAGTTTAAATATCTCTCCTGAGTGGAACAATTCTCTTTTCTCACAGCCTTGAAAAAATTTTGGAAGCTGTAACTGCATCAGCAGAGGAGAGGAATGTTGATAGATTTTCTCCTATTGTAGAAGGTCTTCAGGATAATTCAGTTCAGCTGCAAGTAAGTAATTTTTTTTAACCACTGCAACAAGTAAAAACAAAATTACTTATTTTTCTGGGCTGAAAAAGTAATTGCAAAAAAAAGGAGTAGAGATACTGTTTCAAATTGGGGTCAGATTTTGGAATATTGTTTTTAGTTTTGTCTTTTAAAATGTGGTATAGGAAGATTCAGCCTGGAAACATGGGGGTGTTGCAGGTCAATTTGTTGGTTTCTATTCACTGAGATCTTACCTTTGCGAGTTAAAAGACAATATATATTTAAAATAAAGGATAAACCGTATGTTTGGATGCAAAAAGATCATATCACTTCTGGCAATATTTGTTGAAATTGAAGATTAATAATAGTAAAAAAAGCAAGTTTTTAGGCAACCACATTTTATAATTAATGTTTTAATCGTTAGGAGATCTGTCCCTCATTCTCACTTTATGATGTCATAAAATTGCACTCAAAGGGTCTTATTTTTAATTTGCTTCAGTTGGATGTAGAGTTTACTGCAGGAAGGCACAAAATATTTACACTGTGTTTGAATGATCATTATAAATCATTGGTCTGAGTGTGTAGATGTGAGCTCATTGATATTAATGTAATCTGATTGGACTGAGAGCTGTTCATAATTGTAATTCTTTCTAACTATTGCAAAAATAGTAAAAGATTAATCTAAATTTTGCAAGAAATGTTTGAGTTACTGGCTTTTAACTTAAATAATTCATGTCTGACAATAAAAGTTGTTGTTTATTTAATTTGTCTCACAGAAAAGCTAACCATGAAGGAATAATATCTCTATAAAGGTGGAGAATTTTGAAAAAAAATTCCATTCTTTCTTTCCTCTTCTCTCTTCTAATCATAGAATGCTTTGGGTTGGAAGGTCCTTTAAAAAGACCATGTGCTTCCAACCCAGGTACCATGAGGAGGCACCTTTACACCAGACCAGGTTGCTCAAGACCTAGTCCATCTTCGCCTTCCAGAACACTTCCAGAGATGGGGTATCATCCACAGTTTCCCTGGGCTATCCATAAATTTTATGGAATTTCAAAAAAATTCTGAGATGGCAACTTTTCTTTGGAATATTAAAAAGTTTTAAAAATATTTTGATTCAGTTGGGAGAAATGCTTTAGATCACGAAAATTCTTTTTCAATTTCAGGATGTTGTATCTAAGTTAAGAGAATTCAAGAGTCTCTGTAGAGCATATAAGAATTTAATGACTACCAAGTTGAAATGAGGAGGATTTTTTTTTGAGTGTTAAGCTTTCAGATGTGATGCTGAATTTTCAGGGCTTATATATGTGCATCGGTGTAGATTTAATGAAGAAAAAAAAACTACTGTAGATTTAATACAGAAAAAAGTTACTATCTGTAACTTCCTTTTCTTTGTAGTTGAAAACGCATGTGAAACTCTCCTGAAAGAAGCCCATTACTCTGTTTGAACCATCAGGCAAATTAAGTTAATCCTTTGTCCTTCTTGTTTTATCCATCATGGGTTCCCACTGCTTGCAGGGGTGCTCAGCTCCATGAGCAAGATGCCACTGGTGACATTACCAAATCAGTGCAGAAAACTTAGCTCAGTTACCTCTGCAGTAGCAATTTTTATTTTTCTAGGACTACTCTTCAGATATTAAAAAAGTTTGTTCCTACTTGTTATGCCTTCTATTGATTGAGATATACCTCCATCTGGTATTTTGTTATCCTCTGGTATAGAAGCATGCTTAAAAATGAGAATTTGCTTTAAATGTTACCATTGCATTACTTCTGCTAAAATACTATGCTAAATATATTCACTTGTCTTTGCTGAGAGTGTTAACCTGAAGTTCCTGCAAATAGGTAATGTTTTGTTTGCTGTATCTTGTAGACATGGAAACTCATTAAAAGTTCTTTTCTGTTTGTTTTTTTTTTGAGATAAACTTTCATTAGAGTATGTTCCTTCTGCTAAAAGGCTTTTGATATTTTCCTTTTTCTGACTTCATAAATGGTTGCTAGGTTTTTTTTTAAGACCAGAAAAATCAAGGTTCCTCATGTGAATCAGCTGTAAACTTTTTGAACAATGACATTGACCTGGTGGTTAATTTGACAGTGTTTTAATGAGACAGAAGTTTACAGTTGTCAGTTACTTGGCATACTTGCCTTGATTGTCTGCTTGACTTATGTATGCTTGCTTTGTGGCAGTTCAATTTGACACTAACAACTGACCTTTTCAATTTTGAATTGACTTAACATTTCTGTTACTAGAAGACTGAATACATAAAAGGCCTCAGTAGGGTGATTTTTGTATTTGTACTGAAAGCTCTATCTATTTTTTGCATTTGTTGAAAGCAAAAGATGCTCTATCTTTCATAAAATCCAAAATTATGGAAAGCATCCTTAATTGATTGTGATTCAAGACACAATCAGTAGTCTTATTCTGAGATTATAACTACCGCCAGGAGTAATATCAAGTTTCTGGTGTTGTTAAAGTAAATGTAGTTTAGCATCCTACGTCTAAAATGCATACAGGGCAATCTGGTACCTCGTATATTTATGATGACAACTGAAAAGTCTAATACTTTGCTTGTTCAAGTCATGGAGACAGGAAATACAGCTTTTCTTGCACAACCCATTTTGATGCGTAAGAAAGTTATGCAAACAACAACTACTTGTTTGTTGCCTACTTCTCATTCTTCTAGTAGAATCAAATGAATGCTTATACTCTCTAATCATCAACTTTCAATGCTGCTTCTCAAGCAGGTGGTTTAATTAACAGGAGAGTGTTATTCTTCCATGCAGATGTAGTTGCAGGGGCCAACTCCTTCTAATTTTCCAGTTAGGACTGAGAAGAGGTACCATGGTGAAGCAAAGGTGCAGTTCTTCCTTTCCTGGTTAAATTCCTGAAAAATGAACACCACTCATCCCTGTGGAAACATGCAGATTCATGCATATCCTAGGAGAAGCATTTTTTGTGACAAAGTAAAAGATCCTAGGTATGCATCACTAGCCTTATCCTCCCGGTATTTTCAATTGTCAGGGAATACCATTTAATCTTTATCATTTAATAATATGAGAATGTGATATGGCTGTGACATTTTGGTTTCCTCAATAACTTGATGATTCTTGGCTGCTCTGTGCTGCTGAGGTCCTATCCATAACTGCTTATGTAATAGGGTCAATCAGAACAAAGCTTACCTAAGTGTCAAGAATGAACAAACTAATTTCAAATTATTGTGATCTTGTGTGATTTTAAGTATTTTATGCTAACTGCTAGGTATTGAATTAGTTTCACTTGGAGTATGATTTAAATGTTTGTGATCTATTATCAGGTTCCTGCTGTTGCCTTTATCATTAGTGCTTTAAAAAGTTATTAAACTTAGAAAAAAGATTTTTTGATCTCATTTACTCAAATTTAGATGTGTAAGTAATGTGCCTTGCTTAGACTTGTTTTTTCTTCCTCTTGTATAACTTCTTCTCATTTTGTTTTTTGTAGGCTTGTGATTGGGACTTTCACTTTCTTTCTATTTTCTACACAACTGTCTATTCCTACGCAAATTAATAGTTTGCTAATAATATCCACTGGATCTTTGCCTTCTTTTTTCCGGGAAGGCTAAAGTATGGTTTTGTTAAGAACCGCAATTGAATTCCCACTTGATCAAATTTGACTAGAAATACTAGAATAGTAATACATCTTACTGATGAATTTCTTGCTTTTCATTGTTGTATCACGGCTCTGTTTGAATAGCACATGTGCACGTGTACTGTATTGATTTGGTAAATTAAAAAAATAATAATCTTTTTTTTTGGAAACAATTACATCTGTAGACATCCTTTCATTGAAATTTCCCTGATGTCTCAAAGATAAAACTATTGTTTGCTGTCGATCAGGATTTTCACAGTAGTACTTTTTCAGTCTCTGATTGACTCTTCACTGATAGTTTAAATCATCTGTGATAAATGCTTTTTCCTTGCTTAACAGTCCATTCATGTAGTGTTTTGTAGGAGAACATACTGTGTTTTAAACTGCTGATAATAATGACAAAGGTTCTAAATTGTATATAATCAAACAACATGGAGGTGAAATGTAAAGGTAACCTTGTAGTACTGTACTTTAGTACTGACTGTATGGTAGTGAAGTCTACCATCATTGAAATGCCTCACTGATGTTAACAGGAGAGCAGGTGTTGGTGGCAGCTGTCAATGCACTGAATTACTGGCGTTGAATGGCACAACTAATTGAATCCAGAAATTGCAATTGAATGAATGAGGATTTTGTACTCCAGAGAGATGAATTGGAGAGGGTTTAACTTGTTTCAACTAAATAAGATCAAAATTAGTGGAAGTAAAAATTTTCATCTTGGATGCTGAAGGGGAAGACAAATACTCATAGAGTAGACTCATACCAAAACAAATACAAAAAGCTTTAAGAATGAAGCCCGTACTCAGATAATAAGACAATATATTCTGTAAGGGTTTATTGCAGTAAATTTAACTGGTTTGGTTGCTTGCATTTTAAACCATTCTTCTGTTGGGACATTGTAACTTGTGCAGTTTGTGGGCCTAAAAAATACACCTGGTATTCAGAGCCAAGAATTTAATTTTTAGTATAAGCGAAGTCTTAGTGGTCTAATAAAATTCCTCTCAGTAGTGCTAACACTTCTCTATTCCCATCCCATGCCTATACCTTTCTATGCTGCATTTCATTTGTGGTCATTTTCCATCCACTAGTTACAGAAATGTATATAATGGTAAACTTTATGCCAGAGACTTGTACACGGCTGAGAAAAACGTACAACTAGTGGGGTGATAGTGATTCTGTTACTAGACAAATCCTATTACAACTAAATAAGCCAAAAATGTGCTCTAGACAGGCAAGCCAGGACTCGATGAAGCCTGAGAGGTCTGGAAGCATGTGGTGTTAGCTTCATACAAAACCTGTAGCCTGTTACTAGCAAAAATAAGTGGGCTACAAGGCCACGTGTCCTGAATAAGAGTGTAGAGGACTACAGACAAATATTCAATATGAGGAGCTGTTTCTATGTTCAGAAGTACTTGGTTGTGCGGCAGAGCCTCTCTTCTATGTTGAGTGCTGTTGAGGCAATTCCTGGAAGATTTTATTCAGTCTACTTTTGAAAAGTGAACTGAATACCTTAGCTGGTTTCAAAATTTCTGTTATTGTAGTGTCCACATTTGGATGTAAGAGAATTATGTTATTTGTGTTTATCTTTTGGTTGTTGTAGTTTCCTTTGCTGGGGTTAGCACCTGGTTCTCTGTTACCTAGTGTAGAGTGATGCTTTAGCAGTAACGCACATATTAGAGTAACTCTTAGGAAAAAGTACTTGCACAGAAACAGGCTTCAAGAGTAATACAGAGATTTTGTTTGAATTTTAAGAAAATAATTGATAAGTTAACAAAGTTCTATTTTCCCCTAAGTTTCTAGAATACTGTAGACTGACATATGTACGGAAGCAAATTGTACAAAATAATGGAAATAACACATTTCAGGGAGAAGAAGTATCATGAGAGTTTTTCTGACAGGCACTACAAAGATGAAAAATCCACTGTGATAGTTAAAGGCTCAGGTTGTTATCAATTTAGCAGCTTTATAAGAAGAGAAGAATAACCAAGGGTTGTTTCTTATTTATAACTTCAAAGAAGCCCCAAATCAGGAAGATCTTTCTCCAGAAATATACTTTATTTAAGGCAAAACAGTCAATGTTGTGGTATTATTATATACCTGTATAGCTATATTCCTATTTAACTGAGTTCTTGCAAAACTGAGTGCTACTAGTGTAATGCCAATACCATTCTGAAAGAAAACACACCATAGGTATACTCCTCTTTGATATGTGAGGTTATTTATTTTAGATCATCGGGTGATGATCTAATTGCCCTCACTGTAAAGAATATGTAGAAAGGACAGGAACAGGCTTCCATTGCCTTGCCAAGTCTGTTAAACACTTTACTTACAAAACATACAAAGGCAGACTTACAGTAAGGCAGGGGGCAAAACATTAGGAAATATTACTTCAACAGAATTTATTACAATTACATAATTTTTGAACCATAGAAACTTCTTTATAAACAAACTTCTAAACATCAAAATCAGTATTATTATTTAATACTGCTAGATTTTTTTAAAATTTTGTCCCCTTAGCACGCTGTTTTCTACATTTTTCTGAATTGTTTTGGTATTTTGCAAGCTTGTTTAAATTTTTGAAGTCCAGACTTAGATTGGAGTATCCTTCCCTGCCCCTTGGGCCTTTCAAACACCATTCATTGATTCATGAAATAGGACTTTGCTTTGCAAAGCCATTTATTTATACTGTCAATTTATTCATATTACATTTTTTGTTTTACTCATCCATTTTGTTCTCAGCCATACAAAATATAGTTCTACTGTAGAAAAAGTCAAGCTTGCCAATCTGTAGTTGTCCTGAAAGATCTTCCTGAAAATGGCCTTTTAAATGAGAGTATAATTTCTGTCATCTTCGTTTTCTTCAGAGTCAAGATACATTTCAGTACAAACTTGGATGTAATAGGAAGTAAAGTCATTTTTTCCTCAGTTTTTTTTAAAGCTTTGAATGTTTGAGGAGTGAATGCTCTTTTGTTACTTCTCATGTTGGCTTGGTTCTCTGAGTTCTTCTGCCACCCTTGAACTGTTTTGTCTCTGTTCTACTTTGCGATCTCCTTTCACACACCAGTGTGACAAAGTGTTGGTGTTTGTGTTGCTTTGTTTTCTTTGGGCACTCCTTTACACCATGGTCTTTTACTGACCCTGCAGATTCTGTTGTTGTCTGCCTTCTTTTGTTATCTTTGAGGAATTAGATGTGTTAATCATAGCTACTTTTTACAAATTGTCCTTCAAAGTTCTCTGTCTATTTCTGTTTATATGTTTTTATGTTTGATTAGTTAGTTTTGAGGGGGGGGGGGGGGGGGGGGGGGGGGGGGGGGGGGGGGGGGGGGGGGGGGGGGGGGGG
>JANRGV010000051.1:57909326-57928178 GCA_024734035.1 Alethe castanea | reverse complement strand
GGTGTTGTAACTTGATTATTGTCTAACACTAGAATAAGTTACAGAAGTCTATCTTAACACTTATGCAGTTGATTTAAATAGTCACTTTTGAGTCCTGTATGCAATTTTGGGTGTCACAATATAAGGAGAAATAAGACTGTAAGAATGTCTCCTTAGGAGGGCAGTGAGGATGGTGAAAGGCCTTAAGAGGAAGCTGTGTGAGGAGCAGCTGGGGTCACTTGGACTATTTAGCCTGGAGGAGACTGACAGGAGACTTCATTGCAGTCTGCAGCTTCCTTGTGAGGGGAAGGGGAGGGGCAGGCATTGATCTCTTCTCTGTGGTGACAGTGACAGGGCCCAAGGGAATGCCCTGAAGCTGTGTCTGGGGATATTTAAGTTAAATATTAGGATTGGGTATCTATTTTTCACTCACAGGGGAGTTGGGCACAGAAGCAGCTCCCCAGGGAAGTGGTCACAGCAGCAAGCTCATCTGAGTTCAAGAAGCGTTTGGACAAAGCTCTCAGGCACAAGGTGTAATTCTTGGATCTTCCCTGTGTAGGACTGGAGTTGGACTTGATGATCCTTTTGAATCCCTTCCCACTCAGGACATTCTATGATTTTATATATTTAATTTAGTGTGTTTTTCCTTATATATGTCAATAAAATAAAATCAATAGTTTTCTATTTTATTATTATGCGAATCTAGATATTTGCATGTACTGAATTTCATAGAAGTTCTGAGGGAATAGAAATTAATTTCCACTCTTCCTTCAAGTAAGAAGAAGAAGTGAAGCTTATTCCTTCCTTCTATTACTTTTTTGAAGTTGTTGATGCAAAGTATGTAGTGTGATACAGTAATTTAAGAATGGATGTTGTTGTGGCAGCTTTTATCTAGGAGAAGTGTTGGATGGGCTAGTACAGTAGTTCCAGGCATTGCATCCTCCCTTGAGCATTCCAGTCCACTCAGACATCTCCAGAAGTTGAAAAGATGGTCCCAACTCCTAGTGCAGAGTTGTGGGGCCCTCGAGGTTCTCTTTTCAAGTGACTCCAAATACCATCCTTTATGGGATTGGGTGGAGAATGCCTCGTACTTAATTGGGTCATTCTAGCACTTGGTTCCTAACAACCTACTGTAGCTCAGAGTCTGCTTGACTTGATTTTCTTAACAGGTTCACAGCTCTCACATTAACAGATTGTTTATATTGGTTGCATCTCTGTTCTTATAACTTAGCTGTTCTCTTCTGGAGTGTTAGTGTTCATCTACATAGACTAACACTACCGTCAAACATGTCTAAATTATTTTAATTGCCATTCACCTCCATAGCAGCTCAGCTGAAACAATGAATACTCTCATGCTTACGTACTTAGCAGTAGGATAAAGGTGGGATAATGGTTCTGGTCTGTGCTATTATGTAATCTTAGCATGTTCCTTCTGGAAACCTAATGGGTGCTATTGTTTCTCACAGTCTGTACAAAGTAGCTTGCACATCTAGTTATTCTTGTGACCATATGTAAATTCAGTACTTGCAATTATGCATACTTTGAAGATGACTGGGATAGCATCTTTCCAGTATCACCTTTTACCTATGACATAATGCATCATCATTATGCAGTAGGCAAAAGGTGATACTGGACACACCATTATGAGAGGCTTTACCGCAAAGTATTTGAACTAGATTGCTTTAATTGTTTACATAGTATGTAATGTCCAAATAGACTTCTAATGGTCTGGTGCGTTAAAAAAGCCCTTGAAATGCTGGAATTACTTGAATAACATATTTTTCGTAAATTGAAGCAAAATGTGCAAGCAACAAAAAGGGTAAAAAGAAATAATGGCTGTTTACATCCGTATTAGAGATAAACAATAAGTTGCCGTTGTTCTAAAAGCTTGTGAATCTGGACAGTGAATTCTTGCTGCTCTTGGCTATGGATTTTCAAGATGAGTCTCTTGATTTTTCAGAAGAGGGACTACTCACTAGTTGGCCTCATTCTTTTGAGCTGAAGGACTGTTTCCCATGAAGTGTTCTGTAATGCTCAGTATGTTTGAAGAATGACTATTTCAATAAGAAGCGGAAAAAACCCCATTATGTTCTTAAGGCTCAGTTTAATTTAATCAGCATTTAAAAAAATATTTCTCTATACACAGACTGTATTATGTCACTAACTTCTTATATATATTATAGATAAGAAGTTATTTGCATGTTTGTATATTTGCAGTGATTTTTATATGTTGACTATTATGCTTTATCTGCTAAAATTCATTGGCTAAAGGGCTTGATATTTGTATAGAATGACAAAATTCAATGCAGTGAGAAAATACATAATTTTTATGTAAATTTGTGAACTAGAATTTGGTATTTATAGCTCATGTGGTTGATCAGGAATTTAAGTAGTTTAGTGATAAGATTACAGTAATTTTGTAATTAGAAATTATGTAATCCTAATTATTAGTTTAATGTATCTTTTTGATTGTGATTCGTATTGAAATCTAAGAAATAAGATTAGTTTTTACTCTATTACAGGTAGCTTGCATGCAGCTCATCAATGCTCTCGTTACATCTCCTGATGACTTAGATTTTAGGCTTCACATCAGAAATGAATTTATGCGCACTGGATTGAAAGAGATATTGCCAGTAAGTATCTCGTCATGTCTCTGTGCATTACTATTTGTTTTTTTTTAATTATTTAAGCCTGAGAGGGGCAATGGGGGAACAAATTCTAATAAATTATTTTCGAAGGCATTTTATTAAGTTTGGGAAAGAGCAGTCAGATACGAGAATCAGCCTTAAAATAAAAATGGAAAGATGAAATGTGCTTTCTGAGCTTTATGCTGATTCCTTGACATTTTATGACTTAGCTTAAGAATGTGTGACACACTGTTGTGCAAAAATTTTAAGCCAGCCTGAAGTTATATTTACCTTTTGAATATTTAATCTAACTCATATGTTCTTGTAATTTTAAACTTTTATTTATTGAAAAGTTATGCTTTTTTAGATATGGAAATGTTAATTTTGCAAGCCCTTGCTCTGTTTCTTCTTTGCAGCAACTACAGTATATAAAGAATGAAGCACTAGATATTCAGCTGAAAGTGTTCAATGAGCATAAAGAAGAAGACATGATTGAATTCTCTCATCGTTTAGAAGATATTAGATCTGAACTAGAATATCCTTTTGAGGGCCAGTGTGATCTTTGCTCATGTCAGAAATAGTGTGGCTGGCAGGTGGAGGACACTGATTATTCCCCTGTATGGGGTACTGGTGAGGCTGCAACTTGAATTCTGTGCTCAAGTTTTGGGTCCCTCAGCCACAAGAAGGACACAGAGGAGCTGGAGCATGTCCAGAGAAGGGGCTGGAGCACAGGTCCTGTGAGGAGCAGCTGAGAGAGCTGGGATTATTCTGGAGGAGGATGCTCAGGGGCGTCTTGTTGCTCACAATGAGTACCTGAAAGGAGGTTATAGTGAGGCAGGGGTCAGTCACTTCCCCAAGTAACAAGTGACTATGAATGAGAGGAAAGGGCCTTGAGGTGTGCTGTGTGAAGTTTAGATTGGATAATAGGAAAAACTTCATAGAGAAAAAGTTGTCACGCACTGGAATAGGCTGCTCAGGGGTGTGGTGGAGTCCCTGTCTCTGGAGATAGATATTTAAAAGATTTTTAGATGAGGCATGTGGTGGCATGGCTAAATGGTGGACTTGGCAGTGCTTGGATAATATTTGGACTTGATCATCTTAGAAGCCTATTCCAGCATAAATGATTCTGTGATATCAGCAGGACACATGTGAACAAAATAAAGTATATAATGGATATTTTTCTGCTATAATTTCTGTTTGAAGAACTTATCAGTAAACATTTGACTGAAATTGTTTGATTCTTTGTTATTATTCTCCTTAACACTTTCACTGAAGTCAATGATGTTTACAACATGGTGTGGAATACAGTTAAGGACACTAGTGCTGAAGGATATTTTCTTTCTATTCTCCAACATCTTTTGCTGATAAGAAATGATTATTTTATCCGGTATGTTTAATACTGTGTTGGATGTTAACTATGGATTTTTTTTTTTATTATTCAGTCATCAATAGAGTATTTTTTCCACAAATTTAATGATAAGTTTTAGTCTTTCTGTGTGGATTGTAATTTGTGAGCTCATGTTTAAAAGAATCAACTTGGAATCAATAATGCTGTCTACATGTTTTTGTCTCGTCTGCTTAGTGTATCATTTTATTTTATAAATATAGAGAACTGTTTTTGTTAAGAGCTGAGCCTTATTGATTGCAAGTATAAGTGATCAGGAGAGATGTCTTAATCAGTTATAAATCATGGTAGTAGCATTATAATTTTGTGGTATATTTGAGTCAAAGGACAAAATCAAGTATGCAAAGAAGTACACTTCATACAGAAATCTGAACGTATGCCTAATTAAGAGTAACTTTTGGATTGGAATTGAATATTTTCAGTATCTATTATAGGTCAGTGTAAACGTGCTTAAGTCTCCTGGAAAAGTCATCAGATAAATTACAGGAAAACAGTTAATAAAACGTTAAGTGTTTCAAGCTGACAAATACTTTCCTTCCGAAACTCTTGTGTTGTCTTTGAGGAAACACTAGAGAAACGAGGTATGAACTGAACAGGGGCCATCTGTTTTCTGCACAATGTTCTGCATAACCTTGCATTTCAGGCAAGGTCTAGCACAGATATACATTTAAAGTTCAAGGGTGCTTGCCTGCTATGGGTACATCTGTGCTAGACCTCTTCCACCTGAAAAGGTTTGAATTCACAGCTTGCGTGTTCTGGGCAAGTGACCCAGCTGTCATACCCCCTGGCATTTTAGAACAAGGTGTTTTTCATTGCGTGTACTGAAGCAGGGCTGCAATGCACTTGTACTTACAAAAGTTAGAAAACTAGTGAAATCAAGCTGAAGGAAGAGCCTTCTCTTTACTGAGAGGAAGCAGAAGGTGGTCTTTCCTTCCTATATTTCTATAGGGAAGGAGATGTAGATTCTATAATACAAGAATTATTTATCTGTAGGGCTGTTGTTTTTTCAGGCTTTTTGTAAGCAATTTTTATGTAATAAACTGCCAAACGTAATTTTCCTTTGAAACTTTTACCTTTCTATGGAAACAAATCAGCCCAAAGCTTTTGACCTTACTTTTTTCATAGATAAGATTTTTAGTATAGATTCATAAATAAATATGCTGTAAAACAGCTCATGTCTGTCTTCAGTCCACAGTACTTCAAATTAATTGAAGAGTGTGTGTCACAGATAGTGTTACATCGAAATGGAACAGACCCAGATTTCACATATCGTAAGAGATTAGACATAAATTTCAGCCACTTACTAGGTAAGTACTATCTTTGGGAATGATTACGGCATTACACTTTCTTATATGAAACTGAACAGGTGATTAAGAATCTTGTGTTCCCTGCATATGTGTAAGTGTGTGTGTTGATTTTTTTCAAGATGTTTGTGTAGATAGAGCACGATTAGAAGAATGTGAAGAGAGGGCTTCTGAACTTTCCAGAAAAGTAAGTAATTTTTACATTGTGTGATCATAAGATGGGCATGGGGTTACTTAATGTATTAATGAATGGTGTAACTGAACCGTGGCATAGTTTTTAACTTCAACTTACTATTTGTTCTGTGTTAAAGTGGGAATTTGGATGTTCCTTGTAGACTATGAAGCCAAGTAAGGTGTAAAGTAGTTAACCTTAATTGAGAATCTTTCTGCTATTTAAGTTTTCATGTACAACTCTTCCAAAAACCAACTAATACTTTATTTCAACAGTTATCAGTTTCCCTAAATGAAATAAACAGTGGGAGAATAAAAATAGACTCCTTCATATCTACAGACTGTATTACTGTACATCCATGGCTTTGAAGCTACTCTGTGTAATACTAACTTAATATACATTAGTTCTTTATGCCATTTCATATATTAAAGACCTGTAGTGGTGATACAAATGATTCTTCTACTCAGCAGACACATGGAAGTTGGAATGGCAGATGTATCCTAGGTATTGTTATCACATTAGTTTTAACAAGCGCAAAAGGAAAAGTTGGAATTTAAAGAAACTATACAGAACTGACTGGTACCAACAATTTTCTTTGTTTTTTTTTCCCTTTTCTTAGTTTGAAAAAGATTTTGTAGTTCATCAGGAGACTGAAGCCCTGCTGCAAAAAAAAGACGAGAGAATCAATGAACTTGAAACAGAATTACAAGCTTTTAAATCACAGGTAAAAGGCAGTATAAATGAATGTATGAAATAATGTTTTTGAAAGGGACTTCCTTTTGCATCTTCTTCAGATTCTGATAGTACAGTTGAGAGTTTTTTCAAAGAATCTTTGTTATTGATTATTATTGAATATTAGTTTCCTTTATTTCTGTTTTGTACAAATAATTGTAATGTGACATTAATTAGCTGTGAGTTCCCAGATGATCATTTTATGCCTGAGCTCAGTTAATTAAACTAGTTTCTTAGGTTTCATTTGGGTTTTGCTTTCAGAGTCATAGATTTCCAAAGTAATTAACCACATAGGGTAATAAGTCTTATGCTTTTAGATTAGCATTCATCATTGTGATCTTTATCCCTGTGCAGGAAATTACTTATTATGCAGTTTGCTATACTGAGGCCTTACCATGGATATCCAGCAGTGAAAGGAATAACCTGTGGCTGGATAAGAACATTTCCTGATAATTTTTCAATTTTCAAGCATAAATAGATATTGTAAAATGTGATGGAGAGGAATAGTGCAGGTTTTTTGAGAGTAATACTTGAGTTAACTTGTAACTACTTCAGCTCTTAAATCTATGTAAGGAGACTGTGTGACCAAGTGATTTTTCTTGTGTCTTATTTCTGGGAATAAGAAGCACAGACTAAAAATGGCTAAAGAAGAAAACATCAGAAAGACATGCTTATAGGGGTTATTTTAATACTTCTGAGGGTTTTTTTTTTGTAACATTTATTTGCTTCAATTTTCTTAGTGAAAAAAATTAATTTAGCTCTGCTTTGGTCTATTTAGAAATGTCATTCTAATTCATGTTTCTGGTCAAAATTAATTGTTAATGTCAAAGTCAAACATGTAACAAAAGAAATTATAGAAACAGTTGCATTCTAAAAAACCAAATATAATAAGTGGCACATCATTCATTAAGAAAGTATTTTTCTGTGTGTGTCTTGAAAACATACTTAAATATTTTTTGGAAGTGAAATTTGTTTCCTCCCTATTTTACTCTTTCTGTTATTCACTGCATTAAATATAACTTATTTTTACATGCAGACAGAGAGCGTAACATATGATTCTGTTCACTAATTTTCATACCATGAATTATCCACTGTTGTTAATGGCATACATGAAAAGTTTTGTAAATGTCAGGTAATTGATTACTGCAACTTAGTACTTTTAAACTTTGGCTTCTATATGGCATCAGTTGCTACTTAGCAGGTTGACTTCTACCTCTAATGATTATTTTTTTCCCTGGTCTCATTCCTTTACTCTCTTCTTGTATTTGGTATGTATTGATTTATTTCTTTCATTTCTGGAGCCCAACTGTTCAGTGACTATTTGTCAGTTTAAACAATGCTTATGTTCAGAAATTCAAAACATTATCATGCTGTTGTGCATGCATTTATTTGTATTTATTCATATTCAGCTACTTCCTTTCAAAAAATTTAAATTTTTTACCTACTATATTTCTTCTATTTTCTAAAAGAACCAGTTTCAGATCATATTTAGTTGAAAAGATAATTAGTGCTATCACCAGTAGATAGATATTTCTCATTTATTCTTTTGTTGTTTTTGTCAGATACTTTCTTATTTATGTTTGCTGGCCTGTGATAGAAGTTTTTCAAATAGTAGAAGTAATTTTATTAGACTTGCTGAAGTCCAAATCCTATTTTGATACATTATAGATGTCATTTCTATATGGAACAAGAGGCTAGTTTGTAAGGAAGCTTAATTTTTGGAGGGATATTTTTTCGTTATTGCTTCATGTTTTCAATTTTGTAGAATGAGAATGCTCCTACATTGGAAGATACCTGTTTTTCAACAGAATTATTTATCTCCTCAGATTTTGCTGTTATGTACTTGGAATGTTTCTTTGTCATTTGTAGGATGAAAACAACAGAGACTAGGATGTTACTTTTTTTTTTTAAATTTTGAGTTAAACCATGATAGTGTAGGTAAAATCTCAGGATATCTATCATATGCTTCTTAGCTCACGGTCAGTGAAATACAAAGAGTGGGAAACACCATTTCAGTTTTTCATTTTTGATGTGCAACTCCCAGATCTGAATGTCCACTTCAAATATTGACACTTTCGATGGTGAAATCGAAAGTATCTTGGGTTCATTTTCATTCTTATTTGACTGTTCTATACAAGACAAATGACATTGACTTCCAACTGGCTTTTTGTATTTAATCTATAAACTATGATTGTTATAGCATTTTGTTGATAAAACTGTGAAACTGAGTAAGAATATTTTCCTTATCAGTATGGCTCCGTGCCACCTGGTTTTCTGCCATCAACTCATGGAGATGCATCTCTTGTTCCACTGGAAGGTGCAGGACCACATCAATTTCCACCCCCTCCTCCTCCACCACTGCCTTCTAATGGAGCAATTCCACCACCACCGCCTCCCCCTCTTCCTCCACCACTTCTGAATAGCTTGGGAGCTCCTCTGGGTTTTGGTGGTGCTCCTCCACCACCGCCTCTACCAGGCCTGCCTGGAATACAGTGGTCCCCGCCTTCATGTGCTTTGCCATTTGGGATGAAGCCTAAAAAAGAATTCAAACCTGAAGTTACCATGAAGAGACTCAACTGGTCTAAGGTAGTGTTGATTAATGATGATTTTACTTGATGTAAAATCTGACCTTAAACTTGGGGAAAATAGATTGTCAGAAGCTACACTAGATAAGCAATTTATATGTTAGTTAAAATTATGTAAGATATGAATATTTTCTTTCTTTAGGTTTTCACTGTTTTCTGAAAATAGTGTTTCATTAACCCATGAGTCATCTTGGCAAGCATCTGTTGACTTTGAGATGTCTGGAAAAGTCAATTCTGATCTAGAGTAAAACAACCTTGATAGCAGCATACTTGTTATGCTTCCTGGGTCCTATTATGACTTGTTTTCCAGCAGACTCCTTATGTTGAATCAGTCACTGAACTATACTGATAGCTATACACTTTCCAAACAAATGTCTTGAATCTATCTAGCCTGGACTGGAAGGGAGGAGTGCAGGTCTCTCCATTTCTCTGTAGTACTTAAATGTACTTACATAAATATACTTACATAAACTTAATGCTGACAAAAATAGACTCAGTTTGGAGTTTGGTTGGTTTTGTTTTTGTTTTCTTCTCCTTGATTGTGACAAGATTAAGTATAGCAGTCTACTGAGTTTGGAAACTAATTATTTAGACTCAAACAAGTCAGTAAAGATATTTTCACAATTAATGAAATAATCAAAGCTACATTCTGAAAAGTAAGGTACTTAGTATCTAGTTAAACCATGTTCAGAGATTATTTGAAGTTTACTCAAGTTTTAAATCTAGACCAAAGCTAATTTTCTTCTATTAGATCTTGGATAGCAGGGTGTGTTGTCTGCATTGTTAGAATCAGTTTTTTTCAAACCCACTTATTTTAAGGTTATTATTTTTAGTGAGAATTATATTAACAACTCTGAAGATGAGTTGTGTACTAAAAGTTCACATGTTTTACAGAGCTCTTAAATATTTAATGTACTTTAGACTTTACAGAGCACAGTTTCTGCATAGTATCAAAATAATTAATAAAATTTTGTCTCTTGCTTATAGATCAGGCCTCAGGAAATGACAGAATCCTGTTTTTGGGTTAAGGCAGAAGAAGAAAAGTATGAGAATGCTGACATGCTTTGCAAATTGGAACTTACATTTTGTTGTCAAAAAAGGGGTAAGTAGATGATTGATTTAATTTTCAGCTTTTGGAGATACTTTTAACATTTTTTGACTTAAATAAACAAAATAAAATTAAGTGGAACACATAAAGAAAAATGTTTGAAAATCCTAGACTGCATAAAGCAGTAATATTGGACTATTTTACTTAAGCATGACAAAAATTGTGTGACCTATAGGAAAACCTCACAGAAAAAACCCAAGAAATTCTTCTGGATAATACAGGTTTTATTTATCACATTTTAAAAAATATTTATAGAATTTTATCTGAATACCATTATAAATTACTGAAATCTAATCTGGAGCCCAGAAAGTGATGTGTTTAGCCTCAGAATTGATATGATAATTGATGTGTGTTGGATCCATGGTGGATGATAGTATTTCAGTAAGTTTTTTGTACTTCCTGATAAACCTGTAGAATATACATCTCCTTTGATATTTACTTAGCTTCTTTAGCTTTTAAAGCACTGTGAAGGAATAAAATACTTGAAAGTATTCCTGGCTTTAAAACTTTTCTCCTTTCAATGGAAGTAAGTAGTTTAAGTAGTAGTTTAAGTTAATCTGTGCCATATAAAATGCCTGTTACTTTCTGACACATTTTTTTTCTCCTTCCCTTTTTGGTATCAGAGATATAATACTTTAGAGCAGCCAAAGGGCTGTAATGTTTAATTTCTTTGCCAATTGAACAGGGGTTATTGTATTTTTACTTTGTTTTAAAAATTCTATTTTGATATTTTTATTAGTAGAATGGCATGGCATTCTCAAATTTCTCCTTTTTTTTGGGTATGCTCTGATGTGTATTATCCAATATTTTTTATGTAATAACCAAGATCTTTATTCCACACTTGTCAAAGCATGATTTTTATGTTTCTACTGATTTAAGTATTATAGCTTGTTCCTGCTGATACTTAACAATATCAAGAATGTTGTAGAAAGATAAAAGGGCAAAAAAACCTCACCATAGACATGTTTGCTTGAATCTATTAAAATAAGTCTAGAAGCTAATTATGGTGCCTTTATAATGTTGGGAGAATTCCCAAGAAGGTTCCTTGAATTAGTGGGCTGGAAGTTTTAAAAGCCGCTGGAGGAAATAGTTTCCTATGTGTAATTAAACAGTAAAATTTGGGAGACGAGATGATATTCAGGCCAAACATGTTAATGGCTCAGAAGAGGATTGTGAGTCTCCACAGACAGCAAGAACATTAGAGTTAACAAGATTAACATCCCTCAATATTTAACTGAATGGACTGAATACATTGTTTTGACAAAACCCAATAGAAGAGAGTTTCTGGATCTACAGTTCGAAAGTCAGTGAAGTACACTTTTATACCAAACGTGTGTGTGTGTAGCAATTTAAAGACTGTGGTCTCCGGGGGCAAATTTGTTTCTTTTTTACAAGTGAGGGTTACTGCTTAATCTTTTTTTATTTTTATGTTTTGAAATTTCTCATCCCACATGAGTGATATAAGTGTGCCATCATCTCAGTTTTTCAAAGTAAGTGGAGACACTGAAGATTTTATTTAGAACAGAAAGTAGGTGTTTAAAGGGCAACATGGAACTAAATTTCATCTTTGTTCAAGCAAGTGGTTTGCAGAACTTTAAATGAAAGCTTAAGTGTGTTAGTAGGCAGGACCAGACCTCAAGGTCTCTTGTTGACAGCATGAATTTCAGTACGGAGGACAGCAAAGCAACTGCTTTTGTTCTCATGACCATGGAGAGAGGGGATACTTCTTTGTAGCTTGTACTTAATTTACTGATTATAACAAAACTTACCAAAGAAATTGGAGACATACAGTTTTCTTCACAGTCTTGAGGAGATTTAACACTAGGCTTTTTAAAGTAGAATCAGCGAGCTTTTCACTATGCTCAAATTTGGAACAGTCCTTGACTATTTCTAAAGCTTTGTGTCTAAAAGCCGAAAGATGAGAAATTGAAAATGATTCTGTAGCCAAATGATGGCATGCAAAGAATGAGCTGGTTTCCACTCTACTGAAGGGTCCGCTTATGCACTCTTTTCATTAAAATCTTTGCATAAGAAGAGGTATCTGTAGAGGAAGTGGAGATCAGAATGTTCAATGATGTTGTAAGTGAATTTTGTTATCATTAAGTAAAATCAAATGGAGGTTCTCAAATATTCAGTTGGTGCATTTTGCCTGCTAATATGCCAAAAGTATATCAGTGTTGATCTAGAAAAGGAAGTCTGATGTCTATGTAAATAATCCACTGAGGAATTTTCACTAGAAAAAAGAATACAGAACAGTGTAGAATAGATTTGAAGATTCAGCAGATGTTTGTATAGAAGTTATAAAATATGTTGATTCTGAAGGGACATTGAAGCAATTGAAAAACTGAAGATGTTACGGAGATATGAAAGAAATACTACTGCAAGAATAAAGAAGTAAGAGACGGCCTAGCTTCAGACTGTAGGAAAACTTTATTGAGTATATCCAGAGATATTTCAAAGTTATGAACCATGGAAGAAACCCCTGAAGGTCATCTTTTTGATGTCCAACAGCTTTTTGTAAAGGGATCAGTCTAGTTCATGTTGCTCAGGACTTTCTCCAGCTGAGTTTGAGGTATTTCTCAAGATGGAGATGTAGGGATGGACAATCTGTCCCCATGTTTGTCATTGTGGTGAATTTTATTTTCATAATATCTTTTGGGATATATTTTGTTGAAACTTGGGCCTATTTCCCCTTGCTTGTTGTGCACCTCCAAAAATTCTGGTTCCCTCTTTTTTCCAGCTTCATGTCAGGTCATTTGAGACAACAGTAAGTTTTTCCTTGTCATTTGTTATCCTTCTCAAGATGGACAACTTTTTAAACTTTCTGTCTGCAACTTTATGTTTCAGCCTTCTAATGGTATTGATGATTTTCTGTTGTACTAATTCCAAAATAGTTTTTTGTTTGTTTGTTTGTTTGTTTGTTTGTTTGTTTTTGAGGTGGGGAAACCCGTTCAAAATACTCTAGATGTTTCTCCTTGAGAATGGGGTAGTATATCCCTGAGAAGGGGAGTAGTGGGAAATAACCACTTCTTTGACTTGTTGCTGGCAGCAGTCTTGGTACTTTACTGGAGGAAATGTTTTCACTGCACTGCAGGCTGATGGCGATAATGGAAAGTCCACATAGACTATGGATGATAATAGGGTATTTTTTTTTTTGCATGTTATAAAGCTGGTTCTGTCACTTTTCAAAAGTTGAATCATTTTGTGAAAGCAACATGTTTTATAACAATAAACCCGTGAGCTGAACACTGAGAAGTATCAAAGCATCAGTTGCTGATGGTATTCTGGTAGCAGCTTACTGAAGATGAAATGCAATCTTTTTTTCATTGATTTAGAATTTAGTCAAGAACATAATGGCAAACGAACTCCTTTGTTATAAAAGCCTGAGCGAGAGGGCTCCGTGTGTGTCAGTGTGTGGTTGTGTGCTTTAGGTTCGTTGTTCCTGTCCATGTTGTGGTGATATCCCTAACTGATACAGTGAACCCATAACCTATGAAATGTCACTGGATTGTCATCGTGGTTACCGTTGTTGTGGGCTTCTTTTGACCATTGGTTTTGGTTGTGAGTTGGTTACCTGGGTAGAGTTGGTTTTGTGTACCTCTGACAGCTCCATGACTACTCGCTGGCTGGGGGAAAAGAAAAATAATTTACAAGTTCTGGAAATAAGGTGATGAATGTAAATGATTTGCATGGGTGATCTTTGGTTATCTGGTATGTTTTAAAGGTAAGAAGAAGGATTGGTATGAAGGGTGATTAGAAGAAACATGAAAGACAAAGAAATTAAATATCAGGGGTTTAAGAATTACCAACCAGGGTTATCCTCATGATCTCAGACCAGCAAAGAAAATCTGTGTATAGCCTTTGTAGCAACAATGATTTTAAAGGAATCTCTTAACTATAATTTTTGGAAAACATTTAACTGAATATATGACTTAAAGTTAATTGATATGTGAAATACTGAATAGCAGAGCTGGAGCTTACATGTGCTTTTATATTATTTAATCCTAAGAGATAAGATGAACAAACACAAATGCTCATTATTGAATGGCAGCTGCTTTGTAATGCAGTGGAAGCCTGATGGAAGAATAATCACTGGTCTGTTAAGCTAACATGCTGCTAACTTTGCTGGAATTATACAATGTACAGTCAGGGGAGTGACACTGCATAAAAGATAGCATGAACTGTAGAACTGTGAAAATCTTGTGGGGTACAGGAAACCTCCTGTGCAAAACCTTGTGATTGGAAATTCCTTCTAATAATATTATGCTGTATTATTAACTCTTGGATCACAACACATATGTGATGAGAAAATGTTAAGATTAGAGAAGCTGAATATTTTGATTATAAAGCGTGAGATTTAACTATATCCAAGATTTGAGTAAACTTTGTATTGTAATCCAGAAAAATTGCCAGCAGCTAAAGCTATGGGGTAAAAAACCCGCATGTTTTGTCTTGATAGGGAAGTTCAAGATAGTATTGCAAGAAAAAAGTTAGCATTAAAAATATAAAAGCGCAAAGATAATGGGAAAACTCATTAAATGTATCTAGAGAAATATAAACAGGATGTTCTTCACATACTCATTTTGAATCTTGAATTTCTTACAAAGGATGCTTCAGCTAATTTTAAAATGTGTATTTAATTTTTTTGTAAATGAAGGTAGCTAAGGACTTGCTGGGACCACTTGGAAACAGCTTTAGAAGTTCAGTAGGTTCAAAGAACATTAGAAAAATTCAGGGATAAACGGTCCAAAAGAAATAGAAAAGGTTATATTTGGAGGAAAGGACCTTCGCTTTTGCTAAATGAGGAGAATGGATTATGAGATGTGGTAAGGCTGGCAAAATGTCTTTTCTAGGAACCTCTCTTATTGCAGTTCTTGTTTTTTAATCATTGATATGAGTGCCAGGTTGCTTGGAGTAGCTTCAAACTACTATGTGTAAGACTTACAATACTGAAATAAGGTAAATTTAGATATGTGAACACTGGGTTTGTGGAGTTGCTTTGAAGAGTACTGGTGTGGAGAAGATTATAGCAGTAAGTTGCTGAAGTTTGTGACTAAGTGTAATTAACATTGTGAGACTGTAGTGGTTAGGCACAATGTGGGATATGTGGTCAGGATAAGAAGAGACTTCCAGCCACATATTGCTTACAGTAATCCTTTGGGTGCTTGAAGAGGTTTGCCAAGGTGATTCTGAGACTTAGGAGATTGTATAGAGTACACAAGAAGGCAACCTCTAACCAAAAAAGAATCTTGAAGCATTTCAGTCCAAAATGACAATTTGGACATCTCATGCAAAATATTAGAAAGCTAGTAGTTTCATGAAATATGTGCTTTATAATTAATGTGCTGTATTTATAAATATCCTACCAATAAATTTATTTGACTTGATCCAAAGACTCTTATATTTAAAGTGATAAAGTCCAAATGGGGATTAGAAATTACACATCAAACATATAAGAAATCACTCGTAAATTCTTCATTATTTCCAGCAATATGCAGATAACTGCTGAAATGGGAGATGGCATGAAAAAATTAGAAATATTCTCTTCTTTCTTTTCTAGATATCAAAGGAAATTAGTCTAGTAAACTCGAGAGAAAAAGATTGCATGATCTCTCTCTATTTTTTTTTATCAACTAGGACAGATTTTCATCCTAATCTTATTGGAAATGGCAGTGTCTGATCCCATCACACCAGAGCTCCTGCCAGACTTGATTATTCAGAAATAAAGCACTTCTGTGGGAGTACTATCTCTGTTGGCACTTGACTTGAAAAGGTCAATATAGTTCTAATTTTTTTTTCTCCTCTGTATACTCTGTAAGAAAAATCAAGACCTAAGCTGCTATAGTGCCAATTAAGTCTCAAATATTTTAAACCAGAAAAGAGAGTAAATGCTATTGAGAAGATCAAATTAGTGATATAAATCAGTTTAGTGCTGTGTTTAACACACCACAGCCTACCTTGCTTACGCTAGAGAACATGCTGTCATCCATCTGATGGATGGTTCGTGGGGCCCACAAACCTGGTATCTTCCTCCTCCTTCAGAGGATTTATCAGAGGTAGCTCCAAACTGTACTTTTAGTAGAATCTTATTATTACAAACCTGTAAGAGTGCCAACAATATCGTTTAGTAACTTCTGCTATAATACAGCACGGAGTAACCTGAGTTACCTTTTAATGTAACTGTATAAGTAGAAGTAAATAAAGCCTGCTATGCATTTGTTTGGCTGCCTTTCAGTATCATTCTAACTGTCTTGAAAGCACAATTATTCAAAAAGATTTGTGCATATAAAATGAAATAAGGAAAAACATTTTCTTTCTGAAGAAGACAGGAGTAAGTTACGAGCATTTGCAAGGAGCAGCAACTAAAGCATTGAAATGTCTGTGATATCTTGCAATTTGAGTGTATCATGTTCACATGGCGAATGGTATATTTAGTGTTGTTTGGTAGTAACTATATTAGTTGTTTATACTCTTAGCAAATAGAATGATATCTGCTCTTATCCTTTTAAAATATTTGTACCAAATCATATTTGTTATGTAGAGATTGATGTAGAGGAATCAGTGGTATACTTCTGTGGTGCATTGAGCTTGGCTGGCTGCCAGATGCCCACCTAACTGCTCTCTGATAAAATAGAAAAGCTTGTGTGTTGAATTAAAAGCACAGAGATCACTTACCAATTACTGTCACAGCACAACAGACCCAATTTAAGGAAAACTAATTCAATTTTTTTTTTTTCTGATGTCCTGTCATGGATAGGAGAAGCATTCGGTTGTTCAGACTGTTAAATGCATATAAAGAAATGAGACGTGAGTAACTCCTAAAACCTGACTTTGATATCCAGATAACTCCATGAATGTGTGGCAAACAAAAAATAGAAAACCTAACAAAAAAAAAAAAAAAAAAAATAGCATAGCAGTGATTAAAATACCCTGACAATAGCATTTTTTGAAGCTAAAATTGTGGCATGTCTTCCCCTTTATTCTCCTTCTTTGACAATTTCTTAGGATGAATTCTCCCTTGAATTAATTAATTATTGAACCACTGTGTCATCAGTGCCCTAATCTATGTCAGAATCATGAGTAACATCAGGTCATTCTTTTGGTAGGACTGTAGAAAAGAGTGTGTCAGCAGATGTTGTTAATAGGATTAGAAAAACTTTTATTAGATAAGGTATTTTGATTTGTATTTTCAGTTAGGAACTACTTTGTCAGATAGTGAAAAGATATTGAAGAGTTTGTTACAGCATTTATAAGCATCTACCTAAGCACCGTATTAACTACACCTTAATTTTCATTTATTTTACCTTTTTTTTTTGACAGTGCTGTAGTATATGCTGTTATTAGATGGTTGTTTCTTACCTTTTACACACAATTATTTCCTGTCAGCTTCAAACCAGATTGAGAGCTCGCCTTTTCTCCTCAGTCAAGTGCCTGGACAGAGTAGTTCCTTTAGTTCACCTTTACCTTCTTCTTTCAAACAATTTATTCTTTTTTTTTTTTTTAATAGTTTATTTCTACACAAAATACAATATCAGGCTGCAGTCACTTCATTTTTGATGAAAGTATGACTGTATATTCAGGGTAACAAAAACACTTCAGTCCCATTTCCTAACACTGTGATAGGAAAAGCCTTTGAAGGCTTCATGTTTTAGAAGCAATAAAAGTGTTTCTTTCTTGATTTCTACTAGAAAATATTTCCACAGTGTGAACAAGTAGGATCTTAGAGGAGGTTGATATTATTTTCATGTATCCAGAGATCAAAAAGTCTACTCAATTTCATAAGGCCTATACCAACAGAATAGGAAAACAACTTTGGAACCTAAAATGCAAATTACGGGAAGTCATCCCAGTGCCCCTGCTCAGTCTGATAATTTGTTTATTTAATGGAAAACACTCACTTTAAGAACTTAAATATAATTGTCACTATACTGGAGAGGATTCTGTATGAATTAATTTGCTAGTGTTTGTATCACACAGGAGGTATAAAACTCTACACCTGGTACAAACCTATTTTCATGGGTTTTTACGTCTTATTTGGTTTTGCTACATGTTTATGCACTAAGTGCTTTTGATGAATATCCAATCTAATGTTGCAAGTATTTGTATCTGACTAAAGGTAACACTGTATTTTAGTGTAATAAAAATCTTCATTACAGGACTGCTTTTATTGCAGCCTTTTTTCATTGTGAACTAAGAAAAATAATTTACATGGAAGGAATGTTTAACAAACCTTATTTGGCAAACCTTCAAAGTCACTGTTGATGAAAATTATTAGCATTTTAATTTCCATAAGCACTAGTGTTTGTCCTTTAGAAAATCTATCATTTGGTTTTTCAGTGAATGGCTTGTTTCAGAAGAAATTCATTTCAAGGACAATTCAATTTGAAAAACAACAACAACAAAAAAAAAATCAAGGAGATTATATGTTAATGGAGCAGTGATGTCCAATTAGACAACTGTTAGACAGTACTTGGATACTGGTATGCCATGCAGGCTTGAGCAGTATTATATCTGGCAGTCTTTGGCTTGATCAGGTTCAACTGGAACAATATTTTAGGTTATTCATATGTACAAAGTCACTATAGACATTTTCTTTCGTTTCCCACTAAGACTACATACTCTTCATTATCTGTTAACTTTGTGTAAATATGACCTGGCCTTATCTAATGCATAATTTATTTTCTTAATTAAATTGAGTTCTTAATTAAAAAACCCTGCAAGTTGAGCACTTTACATGAATTTTGGTGAAAGAACCTTCCATTGTGAGTTGCTGTTCTTTGCATCATCTCAACACGATAAATTTCTTATATAATTTCCTCATTCTAAGTAGGTTTTTCTAGTCTCTACCTCGTCGTGATAGTTTGCTGACAGATATTTTAACAGGGCTCTTTCAGTTTCTTTTTTTTGAAATAAGTATCTCTATGAAGCTCTTTTGTAAAT
>JANRGV010000051.1:57898628-57909226 GCA_024734035.1 Alethe castanea | reverse complement strand
GCACTGTGGTAACTGTCTGGCGCAATAGTTGAGTATTTACAGTGAAATTGTTGTGTTTTCAGATACATTCTTCTTCTGGATGAGTTTGTTGCATTCAGTGTCAAATTTAAGAGAATGAGGGCATAGACAGCCTATCCTCTTGCTTTTAACATATTCATACTCATATTTCTGTTTTATGGCTTTGTTGCTCCACTCTTCCTATTTTTACAAGTTAGTGGAACTTTACTTTTCAACTCACAAGATAGTTCTTCTACAACCTTACTCACCTCTAACATCAGTTGAGTAATGAAACTTAAAAATTTCATCTGCTGTATTACTCAGCTTAACAGTTGTAAAGACTAAATGTTTCCTGCTGTGCAATCTGACTTGTCTGATATAGAAATGCCATTTTCTAAAATTGTAAATGCATAAGTATAGCTGGCAAGGATAAGAAGCTAGAAAGAACCTGCTTAGGGTGACTGCTTATCTTTGCCTTTCCCAGACTGTGTGGTGTAATGTCTCGTGGCACTTAGAATTTGTCTGCAATGTACTTGATATATATGAAACAGAATGTTGGTTTTTGTTGCTGGTGTTTCAGTATAAGTTCTTGAGAAATACTGGGTCATCTATTTGAAACAGTGGGAGGATGAAAAGATCAAATCGATGTTCAGCAAAATTGTTTGAATTAAAGCTGCTACCAAAGCTGACAGAATAGGAGGCAGCTGTAGCTGGATTGCTTGAAGAGAAACAGGGCATGGTTGCACATTGCAGCAAAAATCTTGGCATCTGTAATTCAGCAGATCTGTAATGTTGCTGTGAAAAGAAACAAACATGGACAAATGTAGCTAAAACCAAACCAGGTTAGATCATCTTAACTGCAAAAAGCCAAAAAAGAAAGTTTATTTTCAGTACTAATCTAGTAGTGTGAACTACTGTTCTGTGAACTCCTGTTTTAATGCTCTATAGAAAAGAAGCAGTAGTGATAAATGGACTTGTTCAAACTTGAAAAAGGGGAAGATAGAATCCATTTGCTGCTAGCAGTTAACTCTCAGAACGTACCTGGAATTCTTACTTTTTCAGCAGAATAAGGAAGAAATAGTGATCAAGTGGGGACAAATGGGGACATAAGCTGAGCTGTGCAGATTCATGCTTTTTAATAAATAAAAAGAATCTCAACCACTGCAACAAAAATAGATTTTTGAGAATAGGATACTCATATGCACTGGAAATAGGCAGTTCAGATTTCCAGGTTTCTCTTACTGGGAACTTGGGAGTATAGGCCAAAACTCAAAGTAGGAAGCATATTTGAAACTATATAAAGCCCTCCTAAAACTATAGTGGCAAAATTAAGTCAGTGTGAAAAGAATAGGAGAAATTAAGGATAAAACATTCCTTGTGTCAAGGAGTTAATGTGTCTCTGATTTGTCAAGAAAAATAATGTGATTCACTTTGCTAGAACTCATAATTGTCTTTAGGGTGAAATGTAAATTGTGTTATGCTTAACTTTCTTAAAAATAGTAGCACAAATTGTCAATTTGTACCACACTTGGTGTTTGTTCTGGACTATAGACTGTAATCTATATAGCTCTTGGCATTCCAGGATCTGAAGCTAAGGCTTGTTCTTTGATCACCACCTGAAGTTTTCTATTTACTCAGGGTAATATTTGTATTCCACCTTTTGAGGGGAAGTCATATAGATTTAATCAAATTATAATTCTGCTGCAGGACCCACATTTACATATAATGATATTTAGGTCAAATAGAATGAGTATTTCATTACCAGTAGAATACTAAATAATTTTTATGCATTAGATTAGACTAATTCCTCAAAAGTCTTCAAGGTCTAGTGACTACGTAGTCAACTATTATGCATATGTAAATGTAACAGGAAGAGAGGGATAAAATCCTATTCTACAGCATTTGGAGATACTAACTAAACAATATGAAAAAGACTCCAGCTGGTGCAAAATGGACTTATTGTCTTTTTCCAGCATTTAAAAATTTATGGCTAATGCAAAGATGTGTGATGAGATAGTAAAGAAGCACTACTATTATTGTTCTCATATGATAAATTATATTTTTCTTCATAAAAGATGTGTGCAATAACTACATCTGCATACTAGACTAATTAAGCAGAATCTCTGTAATACAGACGACATAATTTTCAGTCTCATAGAACTCTAGCACAGACTTTGAGGAGCAGGAATTCAAGTAGCTTTAATTATACAAATTTTATTTGCCTGAATTGATAGACGAATGAGAAGCTTTCTGGACAGGGGTTTAAATACATGCTCATTAGAATTAGCCTAAAACTATATTTACAGTGTATTTGTTTGATATTCTAGCTTAGGTAGATACATTAGATTATCAAAAACCTATTTTTGTTGCAGAAATACATACCCTTTTTAACATAAAAAAATATGAAGTTACATTCACTTTTATAGTGTGATGTGGTATTAATGTTCTCCAGCCAACAAAGACAAGAATTCACTTGCAATTCCAGCTTTTCTGTTGTTTAGCTTCTATCAAATAGTGTTTCAGATAGAATAGCATTTCAGTGAGAATGAATGCTGCAGAACTCTCCTGCTTGCTTTTGAATAAAATATTCTAAAATGGTGAATATTCTTAAAGCTTCCTTGCAATGGATGCTTTCTGAGTTTGAATCTTTCTGTTTATGATTGGCTCATCATTTCATTCCTTAATGTACCACAAGAGTGTCTCATAGTACAGTAAATGATTTGGATTACTGAATAGCTCTGACAGTTTGGTGAAAGAGGAGAGAAAACCATAAGAAATACAAATGTTGGAAGTAATGTCAATTGCACATCT
Organism: Alethe castanea; assembly: GCA_024734035.1. Taxonomy (NCBI): domain Eukaryota; kingdom Metazoa; phylum Chordata; class Aves; order Passeriformes; family Muscicapidae; genus Alethe; species Alethe castanea. The sequence continues at coordinate 57,906,418 of JANRGV010000051.1, read as the reverse complement.
GTAATAATGCAAATGAAATGTGCTTCTGTAATTAGAAGATGTACAGCCATGGTTTTAACTAGAAAACTCCTTTGCACTTTTTGCAAAAGTGAAGTCAGTGTTATTTCCTGCAAGATTTATTTTCAGTGAAATAGCACTTGTTATCTTGTAACTCAGAATCCAATTGCTTCATTGCTTCCTGTTTGTGTCATATTTTTCATATTTCTCTTTCATATTCTCTTTCATATTAGAGAGAGGTTTTAACATAATATTTTAATTTAAAGAACATTTTTGCATTTCTATTTATATGGGATAGTACACTGAATGTTAAATCTTTGAGTATATTTAAATATTGCTAAGCACTTAGGCTGTGAATTAATGGAAAAGGTTCTTTTGTGGATTCTAAATCATGTGGATTCACCTATATTACTAAATTTATTTCACTTTTTGTAATTTTTGTAGTAGTGATTAAAAGCTTTTAATGTGCAAATTGTGAAAAACTGTTCTAAGATTAGAAAACTTATGTGTTCTTGGAAAATTGTGCAGCAGATTACTATATAGTCTTCAATTATACTCTCCACTTCTGAGGAAAAGGTTAAGGTGATTTACACTTTTGATGTGCATCCTGTTTACTTTCCTACAGAAGTTGGAACTTTTTTGTCTCTTTCTAAATAATGTATATGTTGTAACTAAATAAATGATTTATGTTTCTGATTTAAAATAAATCCTCATCTCTTGTTTCAGAGTTGAGAACAACATAACTCTTTACATTTTCTTTTACTGCATATCTCATGCCACTGACTGCAATAAAATAATGTGTGCCATTTTTTAGTTTTTGTATGGCTCTAACTGTTAAGTGCAATAACAAAAATACATTTCAAAATGTGAGGAAATTTATGCAAAGGGAAGGTACTGTATAAATGCAAACATGAAAAACAATGGAGTTTCTTGGAAGTATTTTTACCAGGTAGTTTATTGCTGAATACAAATGAAGATAAGCAGTCGCTGGGAAAATCATATTAACTGGTATAGATTATAAAGTTTTTACATTTAGATTTCTGGAAAGTGATAGGAATAAGGATTATTTGCACAAAATCAGCCTGTGGATATATGACACCACTGGTATCTTAAACTTCCTTTGAGAATGAAATACATGCTTTTCTTTCAATATCTTAGTTCCAGCCCTGCAGTATAGCAGACTTGAAATTATCAAGCAAGTTTTACTGGTTTTAGTATATAACTGGTATTTCAAACTTATTTATTTGGAGAAAAACAGGGATACAAATTGCTTGCATCTTTCAAAAACTTGGATAGGGGCATCGCTATCAGAAGCAGCACCAAGAACACTATATGTTACTTTCCCCTGTTTCATTTTATTACTTTTATAATCTGGAAAGAAAAGATGATGTTATTTAATGTAATTAACCAGCTCAACCAAAAACTCTCTCTCTGTTTTATGTTCAGCTATACATTGGTAAATGTATTCATAGGAATCAATCATCATAGTTCTAATGGCTTGTTTTTCTTATAGATTGCTTTTGAAAAATATTGGTTAATGATATTTAATAAGTCTTTTACAATAAGAAACTATTTACTGAGCATTACACGTGAGAGTCCGTGTATCCCTAGGAAAGAAAATAATCTGGTAGCTAAATAATCTGGTGTCTAGAGGTATGTGATGCAATTTCCTTGTGCTGTAGATACCTTCATGAGTATGTTATGGATGGAACAATTTTACCTGTTACAGTTTCTGATGACTTGACTGTGGCTACAGTTTTCAGATGTTCCTTTCCCTCTTGTTTGGCTTTGTTAGTGTTCTTGTCTTTCAGGACTTAAGAGAACCAGAGCTTTAATTGCCAGTGTATAAAGTAATGAAATTAGCTAAATGATCATTGCCTCATTTTATATGTTTTTCTTGGTGCTTTTTAATAGATTTTTTACTGTGTCAGACCTGTCCAAAATCCATAGTTAAAATGGGCACTCTTCTGAACAGACTTGAATAATTTGCTTATTACAGGATATATTAAAGCATATAGTCTAAATAAAGGTATGCTTCATTTAGCTTTATTTGCAGTCTTGAGATGACTGAGACTGTGAGAGTTTAGTGTTTAGTGTGATGAGCACGTGACTCTTAGTGTAACTCAGGAGCTTAGAGGGAATACCTTGTAACAGGGTAGTCTTTTGCTTGACACATGCATTGAAACTTCTAAAATCTCATTTACTCTTCCTAATGTCTTACTTTGGCTACTCTTAATGTACTGGGCAATCCTTAAATGTGTCTAAAGTGATCTAACAATCTGATATAAACTTTAGAGTGTTAGGTAGAAACTTCTACTCTAGAATATCTTGATGGAATCCAGTTGTATGAAGCTTGAATGTATGAGGTCAGTCAGATCTCTTGACCTATGGAAGACTCAGAAATAACTGTGGTTTCTTGGCTGTTAAACACCCTTCTCGAAGAAAAACAAAATAGTACACCCCCCACAAATTACCTACCTTTCCTTGTACTCTGGAACACTTAGTCTCTTTCACTGGTTAATTTTCTAACATTTTTTAAAGGTGTACTTAGGAGGTAAGTTTAAATTGTTTATCAGACTTTTTAGCAAAAATTATTACAGAAATACTTAAGATTATTTTCTGTTATTTATGAGCTGAAGCCAGCATTAATGAGCTGGTATTTATTTTTAAAAACATTTTTTAAAATTACTTTTAGCAATGTTAACACACTGGAAAGAGTGTGAAGGTCAAGGTGGGAAATAAAGTTTGGGTGACTTAATTTCCTTGTCTTTTTCTGCTGAGGTTCAGCATACTTTCCAGTATGAGTGACCCCTTGAATTTAAAGAGCATCTAATAAACTAATTGTTAGTGTTTGGTCTGAAGTCCTCAGACTGTTGTCAGAAAGCTACTTTTGATATGCATTGTATGACTGAAAGCCTAGTATTTGTGATAGTTAATAAATTCCTACTGCAAAATATGTAAGGCTATTAATTTTCTATCTTACTGAGGAGTTCCAGTAGACTTATGCACAATAGTTCTTTATTGTTAATTTTTTTCTACAGAATGTGGACTGTGTTGTTTATATTCATCTGTTAACAAGTTAATGCTTTTGATAATACCTGGATTTATTTATTAAATATGGCAAGTCGAGCCACATGGAGATTTTGTGTGACTTTGATTCTTGTTGGCTTTAGTTATCAAGCTCTGTAGTTTACCATGCAAATACTCTCTTGTGCTCTGAAGATTTGATGTTCAGTACAATTTGATTATTGCACTTAAAAATGGATCGCTTTGTTGCTTACTGGTTTCCATATGTTTGAAAGATACATTAATACAGCTTTCAGTAAGTAAATAATGGTTCATTCAGATTTTTCTCAGAAACTATTGTGATCTGTTTTTATCAAGTGGAATGTTCCCATGTGCAGCTGAGAGCTCGCTGACCAGTAACGTGACTGCTACATATATAGATTAAGCTTCAAATGCCAGGTTGAGTTCCTTCACAAAGACTTTTCTCAGAAAATGTGCATGCATGCAACGATAGTCTGTGTTTCAGAGAGAAAAGATAGTCTCCTATTTCTTGGACATTCAAGACTAAATATCTAAGATGCTCACAGTACAACAGCTATGCACTTTGTGCATCTGCACTGCAAACTGTCTGCTCGCTCCAGTTTATATGCTGTCTGTTTCCACAGTGCTAAGTAGTGTAGTTTAGTTGAGGTGGAATGTAGCATTCTTATAGGGAGACACATATGTGAGATACGGACATTCCCTTAGCAAAGCCAACTAAACATTCTTATAATGTAACTTCTATTGTTCATCTCCATTTCCTTAATTCTAGTTAATTTTAAACCTCAATCTTTACTCTGAGGACTTTACATATGCTTGTAAGAATAGGTTGATCAGAATTATAGCTGTTGCTCTTATTGTTGCTATTGTGTGAAACTGATGTTGAAAGATGATTGTTCAGGGGCTTAAGTATAAGATAATAAATTCTCTGAGTTTTAGCATGTTTAAATCTGCCTGTTGGTTTAATGTCTGAGATAATTTAAATTAAATAAAGACTTCTGTTACCATAGATCTCAGATGGTTTAAACTAAATCAGACACTCATTATTGAGTAATGATTATGTCATATCAATATAATATGATTTTTTCGAATTTCATGTAAGCAGTCTTTTTGTAATAGACAAGATTACTGTTCTAAGAAAAACAATAATTATCAGGAATGATAGTTTGCACTGTTTTTTTCTAGTAGAAATAATAATGATGTGTTAAATGTCTGGCTCTGCTGTGCTTTAGATTTCTCAGTAGGTTTTCAGTGTATGTTTCTGTCTTTGTATGTTTTTCTTTAATTTTGCATATATTGTGTGAAATCAGTGTAATGTCTTATGTTGCATTCTTGCATCACATCTTTTTGTTATGTATCTAAATACTTTTAAAAAACTATTTATGCATGTCTTTTTGACTTTCTACTGTCTCCTGTCTTCACCATAGTAACTATATTCTTGAATCTTTTCTCAACCTGTATTTTGTCTTATATTACTTTGACCATTCTACATGTAAAAAAGATTTCAAACTTTACTCATTGTACATTTGTATTAAAAGCAGATCTTAACATCATTTTGGATAAGTTGCTAATTTGTTCTTCTCTGTAAACCTTGCAATCTCTGCTTTTTTAATAAATAGATATGCTATGGTTTTAGAGATTAGGAAGCAAAGCATCTTTATTTTTTCTTTTTTTTTCTTTTATTTCTTGTTGCACTTTCGAACTGTGATTTTTAAAAATATTTTGTTAAAAATATGGTTTTTAGTATGAGTTGAAAATAATGGCTATGCAGCTTTAAGTATAGATTTTTTTCCCCAGTCGGAAACGGTAGTAGTTTTTTAAAATGTGTTTTCTGTTATAGTTAACTTGTGGATTTAAATCTTCATAGACAGATTTACAACAATGCTACCTTTATAGTTTCTAATGAAGAAATGTCATCTTATACCCAAGTATCAATTTTTCTTGGGAAAGGCTTTTATCATGATAGGTTTCAGGATAAAATCATTAAGTAAGGTTTTATAAATTTCTCTAATGCATAAAAAAGAATTTTTTTCTACCAACTTTCAGATAAAATACAGGTCATAGCTTAGAAATAATTATGTTTCTAGATATGTACAGTATTTTAGTGTAAACAACAATAGCTTTGCGTATTTATTACAGAATTAAAATGTCTCTGAGTGCCATGTATAGTCAGTCTAGATCTATGTATTGATTTGAAGTTGAGTGGACAGAAAAAAAGAATATTTTAAAAGTTGAACAGTGGTGTTATTGTTTTTTGATTTGTAGCTTATGTGGCTGCATTTTTCTCAGAAAGTAAATGCAAGAAGGCAACTCTGGATCATTTGTGTGGTGATATAGCTTTAGAAGTAGAATTATTGTGCAGAGTCTCAGTGTCTGCTACTGAAAATCTGGATGATAGTAAGGGAAATTGTAGCTGTCAAGTGCATGTCCCAATCACTTAATAATGAGTCAATTATGTTGGTACTACTGATCAACAATAAAAATATCAACATTATAGAGCTAGAGTAAGCTCGTGTATTTCTTATCTCAGTGTCATATTTTTGCAGGTGGATAGCATAGAGAAACACTGCTGTTTGGTTTTAGATGGTAGTGAATAGAGTTAATTTTGAACATTGCAATGGTACAGACTCAGTATTTAGGGACCTAACTTTTGAAATATTAGGCAATCTTTTTGATTTATCTGGTTTACTATTTCAAATATTTGAAGCAGTATGGAAAGAAGTATAGCTAAAAGGGACTGGAAATCACTGGAAGAATAATTTTGTATTTTTTCATTGTCTAATCATTCTAATTGTCTAATACAGTCCTGATTATCTAGGATGTTAGCGTGGACAGTTCTAAAGTAATCATGGGAAAGTGAAGGCTCTACTTGCAAGTGGGAAACTGCTGTATAACCTCCCTTCTTCCTCTTATAGAACAGCCATATTTTTCTTCAGGTTGACTGAATAAAGTAAAAAGCATTTTGGGTTCAATTGCTGAGTGATTTCAGAGACAACAGCTTCCTATTTTCTTTCTGAGGAACAAAGGCTTAATTTTCTAGAGTAGATAAAAAAGACAAAAGCTGGAATTATTGTCCTGATTTTGAATATTGATCAAACCAGTTCTTCTTAAACCCACCACCTCAATTATGAATATGTTGTTATGACACAGTATCTCTTTCTTTTCTTAGCCTGAAATTAAAATCACTAAGCCAAGTTTTGTAAAGTATACTATAAAAAAGGAAATTAAAAAGAGAACCTTTTCTTCAGAGGTTCATGAACTGAACTATGATCATCTCCATCCTACATAATGAAGGCAGATCATTGTATTTGACTATGGACAGAGTTCAGACCACTTCCTTTCCTGGAGGTGTTCGGTGTTTGTACCTCTGATAGGGGAGAAGAAGGAGAGTAAGGCAGGAGCACAGCTGACAAAGAACCTTCAGTGGTGACTGCATAATGTTTAGAAGTCCTGATTTCTGAAGGCAGAAACCAAAAAATACTTCCTATGACTATATGGCATTTTCCCATTCTTGTACTTCATTTTGGGTAAATTAAACTGCTATATCGGTGCTGCCATGACGCTTGTTTTTGCATGTGCAGAAATTTGTCTTTTTCTTTACAGAAAGTTTTGTCCATCCAGAATGCACAGATACTAAATTTATTTATTTATTTATTTATTTATTTATTTATTTATTTATTTTTAGCAAAGGGGTTTTTTCCTGCTGTAGATTTTTGGATGAAATTTCCTTCCAAAAGTTTATCCATCTAAAATTGTGGTGGGTATGTGTCTTTGGATGCATTTGAGGCCAAATGGAGCTCTAGGAGAGGAAAGAATTCAAATGGGTATAGAATTACATCTACCTTCTCTCCATAGAGTGCTTCCATAAAGCACTGTTATCTTTGACTTATTCTCAATCCTGTTTTCCGCAGTAAGTATGAAACAAAACTACCACCACCTGCCCACCAGCCCTTCCTCCCAAAAAAAAAAAAAAAAAAAAAAAAGAAAAAAAAAGAGAAAAAGAAAAGCCATAGGAGAAACACAACTAACAGCTCCAACAGCTTTCTCTCCATTCTTAACTTACATTGGTCTAGTTAAACCAAAACAATACATCATCTTTGGAGCATCTGTTGTAAGTGTATCAAATTGTGTATTGTGGAGGCCCCAGAACACTTCATTTGCGGTTGCATGAGGCCTTGTTACAAGGGGAATGGGTGAGATTTAGGGTGAATAAGCATTGAAACTCCAGGATGCTGTTCCAGGTAATGCATGGTGTGTGAGTAGAGCACAGTAGAGAGATACACAACTGTTAGAGAGAGCTAACAGTTCTGAGGGAGCAACAACTGTTGCTTGTCAGTGATTGGAATTCATTGAGGAATGTTATCCATGTGTACAGATGTAACTTTTTCTATTTTGAATATATGAGGTTGAAAGTAAAGTTTCTGCACCATGTTTGTATGGGAACATCCCCAGCTTTGGGGAAGACCATGATGACTTAATGTATACCTTAAGAAATGGCAGTGGCTCAAAAACTATGGTGTACTTGTGCCCTTACTCTAGAAACTATAACAGCATTTATTCTCAGTGCTGCCTTTGGGAGGTACGTGCTACAGAAAACAATAAATTGATTAACAACTGGTTTTAAACAACAGCTGAAATCTTTCATGCTTCCTGAAGATTTGTTTGATGCATAAGTCCCTTTCCTTTCCTTTCCTTTCCTTTCCTTTCCTTTCCTTTCCTTTCCTTTCCTTTCCTTTCCTTTCCTTTCC
>JANRGV010000051.1:57881737-57898000 GCA_024734035.1 Alethe castanea | reverse complement strand
TTCCCTTTCCCTTTCCCTTTCCCTTTCCCTTTCCCTTTCCCTTTCCCTTTCCCTTTCCCTTTCCCTTTCCCTTTCCCGAAACTTCCCTGAAACTTCCCTCCCCTCTCCTCGCCGCGCCTTTCCTTTCCGCACCTTTCCTTTCGTTTCTTTTCCTTTCTTTCGTAATGGTGCTTGACCAACATTCTCTTTGGAATAGATGCAGTAGTCTGTCTCCATGCTGCCATTACATGTGGTCTTTTCGTAAGGCAGTGGAAAATTTTAAGTCTGGGGTTTTTTTTAATTGAAATTATATTTTCCTTACACAATTAACTTCTATATAAATTGACATCACTATCTGTTACTGGAGTCCCATGCATTTACTTGTTTCAAATTGAAGAATTTGGTCAGGATGTAGGTTTCTAATGGATCTTCAATGCAGGTTTTTTTCTGCATCTAAAGTCAGACATTTTGTTGAAAATCTGCTTTCGTTTTTATAGCTCTTCTTTCATCACCAAACTTTTCTTTCTATCCTAGTAAAAAGAATTAATAATTTCTGCAGGTATCTGTCACTTAATAATAACAATACAAATAAAACCCATTTTATTATGAGGGCAGCCTTCTAACTATGAATAATTTTAAAGAAATAATGTTTCTCTAGATATGGAGATTTTTCTGTTGCTGAAATGGAACTCTTTCATTTCAACAATTTCCTGGGAAACTACAGATAAATGTAGAGGAAGTTATCCTCTGACTTTGAAAAAGGTTGAGTTTTGGGGCAGCGAAAGCAAGAGATAATGCAGCATTGAAGTGATTCTTCTAGAAGAGACAGGGGACATTATCAGCACATAGCAGTGTATTAAAAGACATGTAGACATCTAGATTTTTTTGTATTATTTTATAAGCAATATTGTTACGTTTAGTGGTATGGGTTTTTTGTTTGTTTGTTTTTTGTGTCATTATATTATAATAACCATAGATTAGGTAGATGTATAGTCTATTTTCCTTTAGCTTGTTATGTAATACAATTTTACAGCTCTATATACAGTTGTTTTCCTTAGTGATTTGTACTTGATCTGAATTGTTTTGTTATATTCCTAAATATGACACTGATCTTGCAGAGGATTACAGTAAAGTTATCAGAGTTTTGTAAGGGTGATTTGTGATTTGGGAATTGTATAAATTATTCTTGCTATTTTATTAGCATTTAAATTAATGAATGCCAAGCTAAACGTCGGTTTCCATCATGTGACAATTTGATAAATACTATGGAGCTGTGAGCTCGCATATTTCAATATTTGTCATGTGTTCTGGAGAGATTTCTATCTTAGAAAATACAATGCAACTGGGTCCTTAAAGCCTAAAATATATTAGAATTTCTTTAGTTGCTAATGAAATATCTTGAAAGCTGCTGAACAGGACAGATGACTTTTAAAGCTAATTGTAATTCACTGAGGCACACTATAATCTATAGGAAAGTTCACCTCTGCACTGTTCCTGTCCAGTTGTTGTCTCAAACAATTATCAGCAAGTTATTGTTCTGGTATGAGCCATGTCATGCTTCAAAGTGAGATGAAAAAAATTAATGAGGGTGCATGAATGCTTGTTAAGTAGATACAGTTATGCTCAGTTATGCTCTCAACATTCTTCACTATGACTGTTGAGATTGAGGCAATGTACTCTAATGAGACCATGCAAATAAATGTGCTGATTGACAGCTCTTGCTTTAGCAATAAAAAATGTTGGCTAAATCCATATTTTGTTTCAGCATAATCTTTTAAATGCTTGTGCACATAAGGACCTTGAATTTAACTTATACCGTGGACCACTATTGTTTTTTCCTCTATTCAATAATGTAAATCCATTTCACTGCTTTTATTAGAAACTGTGTATGATATTTAATGATGATTGCAAGGGAATCATGCATCATTTAGTAGTTATAGCAAGGGAATACTGAGGGTGTTTATTTTTGCTGGTAAAAAAAGACAGCACCTTTTCTAGAAATTATTTTCAAAAATGACAAGAGGACTTTGTTTCATAGATTCATTAGTCTATTATCGATGATATGCAGAACCACAGAACAGTTTTCCACAAAATTGTAATCAAATACACGGTGGTAGATTAAAAAAAAGGAGACTGAAGTGTGTGTCAGATTCAGCATATAAAAAGTAAATTATGCTAGAGAGTAGATGAAATGTTAGTTTTTTTGAGAAGATGATAGTTTTTCTAAGCAAAACAAATATGATCAGTTTAACATCTTGATTGCAGTAGGCCTGCCATTGTACCAATATTAATGAAAAGTGGGATTAGCTGCAGATTGTAAAACAGGTATGTTTAAGAGGATGTGGGGAATATTGAAAAAGGTTGCATTGGACTATGAGGCTATTAGTAAGGTTTCTGAAGGATCCGTTTTGGGAATAATTATTTATTAAATAGTCTCAATGATTTGTTGCATATGTTAAGAAAAGGCTGAACTTTGTGATGGCAGAGCTTGGAAGCATTTTCAAATTCAAGGAGGATAAGATGTTACAGAAGCTGGATGAGTAGAAGAAAGATAAATTTGAGAACAAAGCCAAATACTTAAGTATGATTGACAAAATTTACGTTACTTTTAAGTCTCGTTGATTCTGAAAGAGCTTGTTCTATTCAAATGCATTTCAAGTAATCTTAGGATATTTATACTACATGTAGGATCTACAAAGTCAAAACCTTAGGACTTCTTTTATACAAAAGCTTTAACTGTAACTTCACTTGTCTGTATTTAAGCAGAACTTTTCTCATGAAACAAAGAACTTTTAACATGTTCAATCCCTTGTTCACATTGCTGAATGCTACTTTGTTTGCCTACCTGGTATTTAGCAGTGTGCTATTGAGGCCCCAGCATGTAGCTGGTGGTTGCAGGGGGAACAGTACAGAGAGCGGGACAGGAAGATAGGTAGCAGTCACTAAAAAGTTTGTTACGGGCTTTGTGTGTGTGGCCTTGCTGGCATTCCTCTGCTTATAGTGGATTATGGAGACTATAGTGGATTATGGAGACTATAGTGGATTATAGTAGCTCTCTGACTACTTAAAGGTGCCATGGTATTGGTGGTGTTTGAGAATGGAGAGTGTGAGTGCAAGTGTAGCTCTATAAGAAGAAAGCAAAGAAACCTGGTAATTAAACACCTGAGAAAGAATCATTTTGAAACAAGCTCACACTTCTCCACACCTTTGAGATGCATTTGATACTGTGTAAGACAATGGCATAGTTCCCTTGCGTTCCCTTGTGGTCAGGGAATTAGAACTTAGTGGAGGTGCTCATGCCTAAAATTCAACTGTGAACACAAACTTTAGGTTAGCACTAGAATTTGTGATTTTTTCAGTTTATGTGCATACGGGTATTTTAATATATGTATGTATTGGTTGTTTACAAAAGAAGTAAATAAAGATGAGGGAAGAAGTGCAGAACAAATCCTGAATTTCACAGAAATGTTTCCAGTAGGGAAGCACTTTCATTAATATGTTTACAAGTCATGCTTTGTAATGTGACTTTCAGTTCCACTGTCCCAGACTCAAGGCAGATTAAATCACAGGTGCATAGAAGCTGCTGGTATCATCAGGTGAAGAGATTAAATGGATTTGAAATATTTTATTAAAAAAAAAAAGATCATGTTGTAGTGCTAAGATATTTTCTTATGCTTTAAGAAGAGCGTTAGAAAGGGAAAAGAATTGTTTCAACCACAAGAAATAAGTAAAAACTAGTCATGAATAAATTTAAACTGCAGATTGGTTCCAAGCAAGTCATTCAGAGATGTTCAGGCACACTTACCTTGGGAATACCTCTTTAAGAAAAAAACCTCAGTATTTTGAAGATAGACCTTACAAAATAATGAAAAAGGTATCTTCTGTGCTTTGTTTTAGGAGTGACCTGAACTTTGGACCATGAGTTCCTATTTTACATTTAGATGACACAGTAATTGCTATTATTGTTGCAAAAATTTGCAAGTAAGGGATAGTTTTGCATTCCTTTATCTTTCCTCTTCTGCTCCCATACACCACATAAGATAAATGTAAGCAGCAGGTTTATCAGGGGTGTGTGAGGAAGAGGGTGAGTTGCATGTTGCAGGAGGGGAAATTCAAAGTGATTTGTCTTTTTTTTTTTGGGTTGCCTCCCAGATTTTCCAGCTCCCAGGGATTGTAACAAGGGGTAAGCAGTCTCACTCTGAAGGTTCAAACCCCAGCATCTGACCCGCAAGGCCATTGCTACTTTCAGGCAGCTGTTCAGCTAATGCCATCATCCTGGAGATCTAGTCGTACTGGCTGGCTATATACCAGTGTTTCATGTCTTAGGTTGGTAGAAATGTCCCATCCTGATCTCCAGACATGCTTCAGTTGCTTTGAGGTATTTTAGGGGCTAGTGTGGGAGTGCCCTTTATTTTCTCTGATACCTTTGGTTTCCTGCAGCCAGGAAATTTAGCAGTCCACTGCTGATTGTGGCTCTTCAGTCAGTTTCAGTCAGGATACACCAGCTCCTCCCTAGTAATCCTGGTTTGGTATTCTTGTCCATTTGCCCTTTCAGTTTGTGGTCCTATGTACTGCTGTTTCTTGTCACAAGTTAATGATCAGTCCTTTGTCAGGTTGGTACTGCCCCTGCCTTTGTGGTTTGTGAGGCACTGAGAGTGTTACGAGGTGACAGTGGTAGCTTAGTAAGTTTTTTGTCCCTCTTATGTCAGATCATTCATTCCTGCCCTTGCCCTACCCCATCTATTCTACTTCCATGTCTTGGGGTTTTTTTGTATGGTCACTCAAAGAAGTAGGTTGAAAGCTGGATCCGGTGTTTTCCTCCTGGAAGTATCTTGAATTGTTTTAAGTTAATATCGAATGTTAATAAAAGAATTAAAAATAACATCAGAACACATAGAGTACGCTTTATAAAACTGTTCAGCAAAAGTACTTACAGATGAATAGCGTATAGTGCAGTATGTGTTCTGCAAGGAAATTACTTCTACATAATAGCTAATAAAAATTGTCTTTGAGGTATTGTTCATCTATAAGGATATTTAGTAAAACTAATTTTGAGAGCTGGGTGCTGGTAAGACTGTACAACACTATTTCACACTAGTGAAATGAACCCCATAGTTTAAAGGAAGGAGATGAGACATTGAAGGAATAATTTTTCTGTTAGAAATATATCTTCAACCTATGGGTATATCCAGATGGTACTTGTTAGCTTTAAATTTTCCAATAACAAATATAAAATCAATTATCAAAAATGTTTCTCCTATCTGTTACAGTGTACTCTTCTGAGAGAAATGACCCTTAAAAACAAATGATTCATTGAAAATGTGATTTTTTTATTTATAATTTACATTATAGCAAATTTCATGAATTTGTTCTGTGCCATATTTCAGTAGCAGGCAAATCTGCTGCTGCTAGATGGGGAGCATCTCTGTCTTGTTTGATAGTGTTTATATGGGTCTGCAGGGAAGTGATGCAACTGAAAAGTAGCTTCTGGAATTCACTATACAGATAAAAATAGGAAAATGGTGAAAAGCTTCTTTCAGATGCATTGCAAGCTTATGCTCAGGTGAGATCACAGGATGGTTCACTTTGAGCAACAGGACACATGTCAGTTCTTTGATGCTGAAGGGAAGAGGCCTGACTGATATCTTCTGCCCTGCTTCTGGTTGCATGGTCTGCCCCACTTTGGTGCTTATTTGATTACTCCACAAGCTGACTAAAGTTGCCACTTTGATAGCAAACTTCCCCCCTCTCCCCCCCTCCCCAATTTTTTAGTCATTTTTGTCAGTTGAAGTTTTTTAAGTACATTGGTTATTATGTTGCCCTTTTCATAAATTCTAGGAATGTGCAAGTAGGAGGAAAGCGGAGTGTGTAGGGGAAGGAATGGACTCCCATATATTTCCAGAAGTGCTCAGCTATGTCTCCATACTGTGAGTTTTGGAATCATAGAATAGTTGGGATTGGAAGGGACCTTTAAAGGCCATCTACTCAAACTCATCTGCAATGGGCAGGGACATCTTCAATGACATCAAATTGCTCAGAGCCACATCTGGCCTGATTTCAAATATTTCCAGGCATCAGGCATCCACTACTTCTCGAGGCAACCTGTTCCTGTGTTTCCTCACCCTCATTGTAAAAAATTTCACCTATATATCCTGTCACAATAGACACTAATTTCTGTAAGCTCCCTTTAAATATTCAAAAGCTGCAAGGTCTCCCTGGAGGCTTCTCTTCTCCGAGATAAACAAATCCAGCTCTCAGCCTGTCTTCATAGAAGTGCTCCAGCTCTTTGATTCTTTTTGCGGCCTTCCTCTGGACCTGGTCCAAGAGTATAATGATCTTCCTATGCTGGGGACCTCAGAGCTCAATGCAGCACTCCAGGTGGTGTTTCAGCAGAGTGGAGTAGAGGGTCAGAATCACCTCCTTTGTTCTCTTGGCCGTGCCGCTTTTGGTGCAGCCCAAGACATGGATGGATTTCTGGGCCACAAGTGCACATTGCCAGGTCACATCCAGTCATTCATCCACCAGCACCCCCAAGTCCTCCAAAGGTAAAAAAAAACTTGAATTACTGTATGTTCAAAGACTTCTAGTCTTTAAAACTCAAGGGCTGGAGACATCTGTATTAAATAGAAAGTTAAGATTATGATTAAACAATTTTGACAGTATAGTAAATTAAGATATGAAAATGAAAAAGATACTTCTACTTATTCTTGTGAATAAATAATAAATACCAACCTTTTCAAATCTTGCACAGTAAGAAGAACTAAAATTAGCTTGTCTGTTGGACTTTAGTCTAGAAATAAGCCAAGTCTAGCTTCTAGAAGCTATTTAGTGAAGTTTAAGGAGTTTTGATATCAAACAATGTAATGAATCAATAAATGAATAAAAAAATTAACTAGTAGACTCACCTGAAAAAACTCAGAGCATAGTTAAGGACATACAGAGACTACAGCATATTAAACATATTTAACAGATGCTACATAAAATCTACAAGCAGCAGAAGCCACATCTTTGAGTGTCTCTTTTTCATGCAGGTTTCACTTAGAAGTATGCGCTTGTGTTTTAATTCTGAGGACTTCAGGAGGTTTCGGATTGTAACTGCTTTGCAATTTAGAGCTAAGGTGTTAAAGTTTTCATACTGTTGAATTTTAAGCATGGATAAAGACGTAATAAAAATGCTATATGTAAGTATGATTTAGTACGTCATATCTGCCTTCCAAAGGAAAAAAAAAGGAACACACCTTTTTTCCTGCTTCCAAATGCTGAAGCTCTGAATTATTTCACTTTGACCAATAATGAGCTTACCTCCAAGCTAGACTTTGGGGGAATACCACGTTAGAGCAAGAAACATACCTTTCATGGTCAGTAGGGTGAATTTAGAATAGGTCAATAAAGTGGACAGTAACAGATTGCTAAGACCAGCTGGTATTCACCCTGGACTTCTAAGGGAACTGAAGGCTGAAACAGCTGAGCTATGAACTGTGCTGTGTAAACTATTACTTGAACTTAAGCCAACATCAGAGGATAGGTGACAAATGTGATGACTGTTTTAAGAAGGGCTTGAATATCTACAATTACCAAAGTTAATACCAGTGGTGGACATATTGTAGATAATCAATGATAAATGGCAGAATTAGTTAACAATTTAATAATTTACTGATATACTGGCAAAATAGGGTTTTGGGAACTGTTAAGAAAGGAAAACAAAATAATAGTAAAAGTGTCATTGTAAAAGTTCAAGCTGTGCCCACATCCTGCATACTTTTTATGATTTCCTTTCTTCTTACTAATAAAAAGTATAGTAGAAGTACAGCAAAACTGATCAAGATTATAAAAATGAAGTCTTTCTTTGTGCAATGTAAATTGGAACTCTGTGCTGAAGGACTTAAAGTTTAAAATTTATTAGGTTTAAAAAGCAATTACACAAATGTGTGGAAGAACAATCTGTCAAGGATTATATTAAATGAAAATATTTTGCTCTGGAATTTGACAAGGTCTGAAAGGCAAGTGTTGAACACCAAATAGTGGAGGGGATCAGTTGCCATTCCAATTTACAATCAGTACTGTTACGGTGTTTCTTGAATCAACTATGTTCCCTTTGGGTACAAGTGCACTTAGATCTGTTATTCAGCTGTTGATGCCTTTGACAAGTGATGGATCACCTTTGTAAGGCCAAGCAGCTAAATCTTGATGTTAGGAATATATCTTAGAATGGGGAGATCTGGAAACGATAGAATTGTGTGTCTACTGGCACTAGACTCTGTTCTGCTGGGAACAGCAGTATGTTTTGCTTTTCCCATGGAGCAAGCTCCATTGTAGCAGAAAGCTCATTTCAGCTTCCCCTTATATCTTTCCCCTCCGACAAGAATTAATAAAGTTTCAGATCTTTCCAAGAGTTGAATCAGTCTTGGTTAAAACTTTCAGTTCTAGTGGGGAGCCCAGCAGGTGTTAAGATTGTAACTTAGAGAATGATTATTCTGATTTTGTGTGCCATATTTCTGTGGGTCTTTTAGTTGCTTATTAACAAATAAGACTTCAGAGTTGGTTTTTTTTTTCCCTTCAGAATTTTGTGAGCTACTGTTAAAAAGTATGAGAGTTTAATGTTCTTGGTTTAGAATGAGCTATCATTTAAAAGCGATCTTTTAGTGATGAGCAGTCCCCAATGTTAACAATTGTGTTGATACAACCTTAGGTTGCTTAGTTTGGAAAGCAAGATATTTATCAGCTTCCTGGTCTTTCAGTGTTCAGGCATTCTTCCTACTTCTGTGGACTATGCCTGGTAACCTTATTTTATCCTTGTTCTCATAAAAAAAAAAGAAAGGTGTTTTCAATGCTATTGTAAAATTACTTAGATCTAGTTCACAATTTCTTTTGTATTTTGAAGTAGATTGTCATGAATGACTGTGCTGTTGAACAACTCAATATGAAATATGCAAGTGAACTATGGCACCTGTGTAGTGTCATGGTCTAGATAATAGGCTTGGTGCTGACCTTTTAATTTTTTTTTTCTTTTGAGACTAAAGGTTTATTTTGTTTTGGTGCATGTAATATTATAGAACAGTAGTCATGCAGCTGTTAAAAAAATCCAAGTCTTCGAAAGTTAGTTTCCTGTTAATCAAAAGACACATATTCCTTCTCTGGCCTTTGATTTCAATGCTGGCATGGCCACAACTGGAATACTGTGTCCAACTCAAGGCTCCACAGTGAAAGAGAGACATGGATGCACTGGGAAAAGTCCAACTAAGCGTCATGGTGAAGGGACTGATGCCTCCCTCCTGTGCAGAAAGGCTGAGAGAGACAAGAATGTTTAACATGGAAAAGGAGAGGCTCAGGAGGGTCTTGCCAGTTTACATAAATAGCTGAAGGGAGAGTGCAGGGAGGATTGAGCCAAACACTTCTCAGTAGTGCACAGTGACAGGTCAAGAGGCAGTGGGAGCAAATGGAAACACAGATGGGCTCTCCTGAACATCACAAGCCACTTTTTTATTACTTTGAGGGAGACTGAGCATTGGTGTAGAATGCCCATGGAGGTTTTGGACTCTCCCTCCAGCCATGGGGATATAAGCTGCCTGAATACAGTCCTGGGCACCTGGCTGTGCATAGCCCTGTGTGTGAGTAAGGGGATTGAGCCAAATGACCTCCAGAAGTCACTTCCAACCTCATTAGCAGTTGATTCCAAGGTGCTCCACATTTTAGATTTGAATAACTAAGAAATTCTACAGTATTTGTTATTTAGCTAGAACCTCGTTTTCTGCTAAAGATCTGTTCCTTTGATTCCAGATAACTTTTAGGAGGTGAAGACTGCAGGTTTTCAAGTTGAATACCCTGCTGTATGGGACACAAGATATAATTTACTTTTAAGAATTAGACTTCTATTATACAGATGAAGTAGGCATCTGCTTTCATAATGACACTTGGTATGGGTACATCCTTTGAGTCCATGACCCTAGGCTTATTCTTTCTATTTTCAGTAAAGGGCGAATGCAAGATGACTGTTTTAGCTAAGAGGCTAGGAGAAGTGTAAAGTCAAGTGTAATCTTCTGTACGCTCTGTTACTTAGTGACAAAGTAACTCTACTTAGTGATGAAATAACTCCACTGAGTGTTCTGTGTAATGTAATGTTCTTAAGTTTCATCTGAAATAAGAATTCAGACTTTTAAAAATAAATGTTCAGTTCTAAATGTTCAGATATATTCCTTTTGAAGCTTGTATGTCAAAGGTTTTGGTTTTTTACACTAGGATGATGTATTTTAGAATATTTTTTTCTTTAGCATACAGATGCACAGACATGATTTTTCTTACAAAGATTGTGGACAGCAGATAATATCAAGATCTGTGGCAGAAATAGAAATGTGTATTGCAATTCATGAATGTAGATTATTTCAGTGGTACCAACCAAGAATGTAGTTGTTTCAGAGTTTTACAGAGTAGCTCCATAGGATCCAGTCCATAATTTTATGAAGCGCTGTTCTGCAGGCTTCCAACTGTAGTATTTGTAAAACAGCCCTGTCATCACTCTTTTCAGGACCCTAATTTCAGTCAGGTCATTGTCACAGATGGAGATAGTTGACTACATTTGAATGTGTATATGGATCTGAATTTGAAGGAGACAGTAAAAGCAATCTGTTCAGTATCTAAAACTCCTTTGAGGTACTTGTGTGTGTGCATATTGGCAACCACATCTGTTAATTTTAGCGTCTTGTTAATAAGGATGTGGGGTGTGAGGATAAGAGGAACTGCAGAGGGTGGGAGGTGCGTTCTGTATGTTTCAAAGTGCTCTAGCACTTTGTCTCTCAGCCTGTGAGTGCAGAGCAGGAGCATCAGATGAGGTACTACTGACAAAACACAGCTCAAGTGCTAGGGTCTTGTGTGTATCCTGCAGTGGGGTAGGTTGAGCATATAGACAGAGCTTTAAAGGGTGTGTGGTTTTCTGTTGTATAATAGCTGAAAAAAAGTGTAATTTTGAAAAAGTTAATGCTTTAGTGACATCAAACTTCTGGAGCCATGAGAACGGTCTGTGTATTTTGTGATCCCCTGGTTTGTTCTCTCATTAGCATGTTAACATCTCACATCTATTTCCTTCAAATAGTCACATCCTTTCTGTAGCCGCTGCCCACTCCCACTAAGCCGCTTTCCTTTTTTCCACTGTAAGCAGATGTTCCCATTTTCTTTCTTCTGTATACTTTCCACTCTATTCCAGTGCTCTCCACAAATGAAAATTTAACTGCTTATTTTCTTTGATTTCCTTTTAGTCTAGATTCTTGCTTCACCTGTTCAGATATTTCTATTAATTCCCCTCTGCTGCGGGATTTTTTTTTTTACCTTTTTTCTTGTTGGAAATAGAGAATAGTTATATTTCTTGGGATTTTGGGGGCTTTTTTTTTGGTCACCTGTCATGGTTTAGGAGCGATACTCCCTCATTTTGTGCCTCCTTCCCACCTTCACTGGAAGATAAAAATGGCAGAGATCATGGGTTCATATGAAAGCAATTTACTGGAAACAGCAATGAGATAAGAACAGTAACAGCAACAATATTAATAACAAAAGTTTACAAAAAGAGAGTGATTTGCAGGTAGCTGCTCACTGACTGGGACACTAAACAAAATGGTGGACAGACCATCTGCCCCCATGTTTTTCCACCAAGCCTAAGACAATGAAAAAATGGTAGATGGATCATCTGGTTGGGACCAGTGTTACCCCACCACTCAGTTTGTTGCTTGGTTCCCTGGGAAAGGAATGCCTCCTCCTTCCCTGTCTTTTCCAGGAAGCAAGAGAGAGACCCATTTCTCTCCTCCCTGGCCATGAGGTGAGACGGGATTGAATAGCAGTGTCTTGGCCATGCCCACATGGCTACACATGACCTGTGTCCTTGTCCAAAACCAGGACATTAGCAAAGGAGGTAAAAATTTGTAGAGACAGTAGGAGGTATCAGAATTTTCAGTGGGAAGTGCAACTTCTCAAACCAGCAAGAAAAATAATACGTGCCCTCTCCTTCTTATTGCTGCTAACTACGTAAGGACGTGACCTGAATTCTGCTGAAGAAGTATCATGTAAGTTTGCAGTAATTTAGTTTGTTGCGTAGTTGTAGAACTCTGCATGCAATTCCTGCATGAGTTTCCTAGGATAGATAAGTCCCATGCTTTTACATTTTTTCCTTAGTGTTGAGATGCCTTAAGTAGTGCTGTAACATTCTGCGATGCCTTAAGTAGTGCTGTAACATTGTGAGTAACCCCCTCCTGGGTGAAAATTCCTGGGTCTATTAGCCAGTTCATTTGCAGCATTGTTTCTTGATTTGGAAGTAGGGAATTAAGTAGTGCATGTTTAACTGTTAATTCTTTTTGCATGTTTGTGTATCTATATTATCTCAGTTATAAGACTTGTAATGAATAAATTTTGCTTTCTAGTGCTGGAAGAGGCAATTTTTTGTTGTTTTTTGGGTTTTTTTAACTTCTGTCCCCATTGGCATCCAGTTTGAGACTATTAGAGCACATTTAAGCAAATTAGTAAATTTAGATAATTCAACTAATTTTTATTATTTATTATTATTTATTATTATTTTTATTATTTTTATTATTGTTATTTATATTATTATTATTTTTATTATGCAAAGAAATTATTTTATTTCTTGTAAAGTTCTAAGTTTCTCTGCAAAGTTCCAGGTAGCTGTAAAGCATTTTACTGTAATTTCATTAAGGCATGAAAATTGCTGAGAACCTGTGCTACAGGGATGTACAGATCTTCTAGAAGAATCTGCAATTCTAACATTAATAAGAGTTTGAGGCAACGCAAAAGCCATGTTTTTAAGAGTCACTGTTTTCAGTGTGTAGTTGAAGACGTTAAGAAATTTGAGAGATCTGTTAAAATGTGTAACTGCAGGAGAAAACTGTCATGTATTCTGGGGTCTGCAGCCCCTTGACATACCCTTCCGGGTTCAGTAAGGGCCCTTCTTCATGCATAATCAGGAAAAGTGAAACTTTAGTGGTAACCTTCCTTTTATCCAGTAGCTTTAATGTCATTCTCTTCCTTTGGAAGCTGGACTATAGAGTTCTCACATTGGTGATGAAAACCTACTTTTGCTTTCTCATGTGTAGTAAGCAGGGTGTGTAGTTTTTCCTGGTACAGGAGAGTGCTAACCATTCTGTTAAATCTGTGCAAAAAGAAATTCAAAGCCAAGAGGATTTTGTGGGTAGACTGGGCACAGACAAAAGAGGGGGATTGTGGCTTTGTAACCCATTTTCCAGGACCCTGGTTATCAGCTCTTCTTCTAAGGACTGCTTTATGCTTAGTGATTTCAGTTTTGTAGGATTCAGGTTCTTTTCTGCACTGTGGCGTGTTCTCAGGAGCATCGTGCTGCCTAGCAGGTGTATAGTATCAAAAGTGATTTAGGAGATGATTCAAATTTGTATTTCCACCTCCTCAGAAGGGACTTGAATCTGATTCCTTCAGTCCCTGTGTGAGGTCTTGAATTCCTTATCTCTTTGGTTGTATCCTAGGCAACAAAGCTCAAAGACCTCAAGAGGTCATTTGGTCTGTGTCCTAATCCTTGGCAAAATTTATTGTGGTTTGAAAAACATTTTTTAAGAATCGTGTAACTTTTAAATATCTCTCTTAACATTTTTGGAATTAATTTCAGCTTTGGGAAATCCACTTGATAATTCATGCTTATGTCTAGTTTTGTCAAGGATCATCACTGAGCTAGAAATTTTAATCCTCTGTCTCCTTGCCAGGACTTCTCATCTGTACCTATTGCCTTTGGAAGTCAGTAGCACATTATATTATCATAGCATGTATTCTACTCTCAAATATTTGAAGCATGTATAACTTAATTTGGAACAACCGTACTGTAAAAGTTTGGAAACTAATTTCATTTGTGAAATAGTATACAGAATTAGATAAACAGTAGCAATACATTTGGTAAATAAAATTTGACAGTGAAGATTTGTGCTGTGGGGAGGAAGAAGGAAAATTTTTTTTTTTAAAAAAAAGAGTATTTTGTATGATGTATTATTGGTATTATTTTAAAATGATACAATACCAGATCATATTTTAGGAAAGACTTGTGTGGTTTTCACTTTTTAGTTTGTTTGCGTATTAATTCCTACTAATACTTTATCAAGCCTATGTTGTTATTTTAAGTGAAATTCTTACAACAATGTGTGACTAATGAGAAATAAATTCAGCTTATACAATGTATTGTGTAAGGGCGATCCTATTTGTATGAATTATTAAAAGAAAGAATAAGCCAAAATCTCCGGAAATCTTAATATATGCTTATACAATCACTTCGTCTTTGTGGTATTTTGTAATAATATGGTTACATTATATATTTAAAAATGCATCTTTTTGAGGGGGGAAGGAAAATAGATCTACATATATACCTATATGCTATATAGGTATATAACAACTCATCTATCGTCTAAGGTAATGTTAATTTTTTAATAAGCCGGTGATCTTTGATAATTTTGGTGCATATAGTTAGACAAAAGCAATCAAAGAAATAGATAGATGTCTCAGTCTTGAGACATATTGCCATGTTTTTTAAGATTTGTTATTGTTAAAACCCAATTCATAATCCTAGCCTGGCCAGGGTAACTGGAGCATGTTGCATGATATTTTAAATACCACTTAATTTGTACAATTAACAGTAGCATGTTTTTTCACGTCCTATATATTAAAAAAAAAAATCTAGAAGGCTAACAAGCTGAAAATTTGACTGAAGAGCAAAAGTTTTGGAATATAAGCAATACATTCAAAACCTCTCAGTTTTTTCTCTGTGGATTGACTATGCTAGATAGCAAATATGCTTTCTGAATTAATTAGTGTTTCCTCTAAATATTAAGAATTAACCATGTTTGTATTTGTGTTTACTTTGGCAGTAAAAAGAGAGGAGGAGGATTTTGAAGAAAAAAAATCCATTAAGAAACGAATCAAAGAATTAAAAGTTTTGGATCCTAAGATTGCGCAGAATCTGTGTAAGTAGATTCTGTTGTTTTTTCTTTTTTTTCCCAGAGTAATGTATAAATGTTCCATAAAAATGCCTTTCTCTCTTGTGTGATTGCCTGGTAACCACTTCTTGTTTAAAATGTGTTTAAATATGTGCATATTGTTTTTAAGCCCAAACATGTGAGTTGACACAACTGAAACATTTAAAAAGACCCCTAAAGCAGTTAAAGATTATTCCTTGTTTAAGACTATATATATTGAAGTGCAAGCATACAGCTATATATCTAATCCATCTATATTTTCAATGTATTCATCAAGGAATACTGGATGCCTCCCTTCCTCTGCATGTCCCCACCCCTTGTCAACCAAGGGATGAAAACGTCTGCAGCATGTCTGCCCATCTCATGAACTTTATAGAAACTAAGCAATACTCGGTATTATGGAACAATATGCAAACAAAGAAAATAAAGTTTTGATGCAGAGGAGTTCTTGGAAGAATAGGTTCCTAAATGCCAGCAGAGATTAAATAAGAAGTATTGTATTATGGTGACTAAATTAAAAGTGCTTATAAGAACATTTTTTTTCTGTTTCTGTGGTTTTGGTTTGTCACAGTGCTTCTTTAAGAGAAGGTTCTGACAAGATAATTGAAATTATTATAATTGTCACCTCAGCACAAAATACTATAATAGCAGTGGTTCTTCTGCAGAGTACACTTGTCTCTGCTTATGGAAGTCTTCTGTGATGCTGGATGTTGTATATAACAAATGGATATGGAGGAGGCTGTAATTGAACGCTAACAGTAATTAAAAATACATTAAATATTTTTGTCTCTTACCTATATTACTTGGCATAGTGTTTGTTAATCTGAGGATGCTATGACCTGTTTTGCTTCTGTTTTTTGAGTAGAAGCAGGATAGTTGTTGTCTTGCTTTCTTCATTATTTGTGGAATCTTTGTTTTAGCAATTTTCCTTGGATCTTTCCGAGTGCCTTATGAAGAGATCAAAATGATGATATTGGAAGTAGATGAAACACAGCTCTCAGAGTCCATGATACAGGTAACAAAAATGGCACTTAAAATCCCAGTATTTCAAGAGAAGTTTCTCAGTAAATAGAAACCCATAGCTAAAAAACCTCTTAATGTAAACTTGGCTAATAATTAGCTGCAATATCATTCTTTTCCTGTGAACAGTAGATTTTTTTTTTTTTTTAAATTTGTAATGCTAATATTTTTATGAAAGCAGCTTGTGTTGTTTTTGGATGTGATTGAGTTAGCTTTCTTCACAGTGGCTGGTATGGAGTTAGTTTTTATTTGTGCTGAACACAAGGTTGATGATACAGAGATG
>JANRGV010000051.1:57853779-57872654 GCA_024734035.1 Alethe castanea | reverse complement strand
CAGGGAGGGACTTGCACAGATTCATTAACTATTTAATAAAAATGACATTAATTCTGTTCATCTTATTAAAAATTTAGTTTGCTATTGGTACCTCAACTTGGTGATATATTGAATGTTGTATTTCCTTGCTCAAATTCATGATGAAGTATGCTTGTGCCTGACAGAGAGTAAAGACTCAGTTGTGTTTTGTTTTACCATAGTTCTTGTTTTGTACTTGGTTTTACTTTACAGCAATAAACGTCCTCCAAAACTATTTTAGAACTCCCTTAATCTTCATATTATTTTCTTAATGGTTTCATTGATTACCACAGAATCACAGAATATTCTCAGTTGGAAGGGATCCACAAGGATCATGAAGTCCAACTCTTAAGGGAATAGCCCATATAGGGATCAAACCCACAACTTTGTGTTTACTACCACCATGCTGAATCTTCTATAAAACTTGATAATTATGAAGATTATCTTTGTGCAATATGAAACCCACTGGAGAGATGGATAGGGTTTCATCTAGATGTTCATCTTGGTAACTGTAGAGAAAAGGTTGTGTTTTGGTGGTTTTTACATTTTTTACCTGTTTTTTTAATCAACGGACAGTACAAATATTATGTTGCTTTAGGACTTTAGCAATTTTGATTTGTTTTGCAGGTAGTTCTTTCCTACTAAGAAAAAAGTATTGTTTTAGAGAATTTTTTTTTTTCAAATTTTTGGTTATCATATCAAAGAAAAGTTAAGGAGTAGATCATTTAGTAATGTTAATCTCATTTGTTTTTAGTGGAGTTGATATAATAACTACTAGTTAGATTTATTGATCATCACTGATACTTTGAGTGCAGTAATCTTTTTAATGGTTTTTACTGAGCTATTACCATACTACTGGTCAATATATTATTCATAAGGAAGTTGGGTACAAGCATCTTCCAGCTGTTCAGAATTTGAATGTTCTGAATTCTCATAGAATTCCATTCTGTTATTTGATGTACACTTGTTTATTTACAGTGCATGTAATTCCTTGTGGTGTAAAATAGTCCTAGACCATATTAAATTTAATATATAGTTCGATATCCATAAATGTAATTCCATTTAAGAAATCAAAGTTTTGATGCTCTTTATCAGGCATCCCTGCACCTCTAGGTCTGACATTTCAACGCATTTTTAAGAAGGCACAGAGATGCATGGCAGTATGGCAATGTTTGGTCCCATATCAGAAGGTTCCAGATCTTTGCTGCACCCCCCTCTCCTCCCTCTCTCCCCCACCCAGTGTCCTGTAATGGTAGTTCCCCCGTTTTGCAGCATGACACAGCTGCCTCTCCTCCCTCTCTTGGTCACACAGCAGTGCTAAGGCTTCAGGCCTACTCATGCCAACATACTTTAGCTGTTTGTTGCACTAGGAGCCATTCCAAAAGTAGTTCTGAATTGATAATGCTGCATGCATAGAGCTGGATCCAGTAGTGAATTCCAGCATGAGACAACTGGAACAGGTTGCCAAGAGAATGTGGATGCTCCATGCCTGAATATTTTCAAAGCCAGGTTGAGTAAGGCTCAGAGCAACGTGGTCTAGTGGAAGGTGTCCCTGCCTATGGCAGGGGATTTGGAACTAAAAGATCTTTAAGATTCCTTCCAACACAAAATATTCTATGATTTTATGTAGCCTTATCAGTGCCTGTAATCCTTAGTGGTATAAAATTGTCCTGGTCTGTTAAATTTATTATATGGTTTGAAATCCACAGATGCACTTCCATTTAAGAAATCAAAGTTTTTATTTTTTTTAATAAGCACTTCTAATGAAAAAAGTTTCTAATGCTTGACAGGATGCTATTAGTAGACATTTGACCTCAGGTGTAGGCATGTGTACTAGCATTGTTGCATATGAGAATACTGTCTCAAGAGCCACATGTGATAGCTCCTGCTGTCTTTCTTTTCTGATAATCTGAGGCATTCAGAAAGATGTTCCCATATTGTCTGGTCGGGAAAAAAAAAGGAAACAGATTTTTCCTTGATCACTTATATTTGCTCAAAGATAAAATTGAGGGAATTACAAAATATTGTTTCAGAAATAATTAATGTTCAAGCCTTGTGAAATTCACTGACAGCTAACCTAAATAGAATTTGGCAAGCAGTCCTCATGTGGCTTCACAGCTTGTTCACTGATGGATGTGTTTTTAATGAGTTCGTACCAAAGGAAAAGATTTCACTGGTGTAAATTGAAGATTAGAGTGAGGCCTGATGAAGGCTAGTTTGTCTTAAATAATTCAGCAGACACTTAAATTGATTAATTCCATATTCATCTGATAGTTTCACCTGTATCTTCTCATTGAGGATAACTCAAAATGTGTTAATGTTTTCCCACTGTTGTCTGGAAAATATCATACTTTCACTGTTTCTTCAGAGGTGTACTCTGCCTTTCATAATACTTGATGCTTTCAGCACAGCCATACCTAGTGACATTTCAGTCTGTTTAAAATTCTGAAGTGCTGAGGTGCATCTGGGCTGTGAGATATTTTTGATTGTGTTAATTTCCATCTGCAAACCTTCTGTGTCTTCTAGATGTCATGTGTATCTGCTGCTCTGCCTTGTCAGTGTTCTCTATCAGTATTTCCAGCCTTTCCAGGAGTGTTGCCAAAAATTAACTTTCTCTTATATGCCCCCTGTGAGAGTTTAAAAATCTTGATGACAAATTGCAGTCAAATTGCCTATGTTGTTGAGGAGAACATCCTTAACTCCTGTAATGTTGGTGTATTTTAAACATTGAACCTGGGTAAGGGTGGAGAGCAAAGCTCCAGAAATACCTTCTGAAAATGACTGTCATGAATGATCTGCACTGATCTGACTATTTGCAAGTGCCACTGGATTGGCTTATATTACTTCCTTTGCATCAGTGAAAGACTGTGATGCCATATTATAGATGAGTGCTCCTGTTAATGCTTCAATACCAGGAGGTCTTACTCTTATCTCTAGTTCCAGTAAAAGTATTTTGGGTAGTTAATCTAAAGAACAGTTTAAAAATTTTTGTCTTGTTGTCTGATATTAATTCAGATGGCTAAGTGGGTGCTTGTTGTTTGTTCTGGCTCACACATAGGCTATCTTAATTTTCTTATTGGCAGATAGTGCTACAGCTTCAGAGCAGGAATCTTATTTCTCTGAAGGGTCCCCATCTTTTCCTTCCAGCCATTCACTTAGCACATTCTGTCAAGAGCCTGTCCTGGATCTGATTTTATGTTTTTCTTTGCTAGTAATATAAGCAACCTTGTAATGTTCATGTCATGCTTTACACATCATAAGGAAAACACTTCTGTGTTGAGTAAGGACCATGATCCTGCCATTTTGACTCAGCAGCTTCAAGGATGTCTTGGAATTTAACCACCTAAATTGTAGTGTCGGGTAGCTGTGCTGAAGGAGCCTTGAGGCTGATCCTTACTTCTTAAATCCCTAGAGCCTGAAATTAATATGCAGATATTTCACCTGTTCCAGCTTCAGACTTTAGAGCTTAATGGAGCTCCAAGCGCTGTAGGATTTGTTTTCCCTGTGATCATTTCGTAGAACTGAGGAACTTTCTCCAAGACATGCAAACTGTCTTCTGCAGCTTTCGTTTATGTGACATGTGAGACTGTTTTGTCCACAAATTAACTGTGGTTCCAAATACACCAAATAACCATATGGATAAAAATTCCCCAATCATTACGAAATTTACTATTGACAGGGCTACAGAAGCTCTACAGTGGAATGCTTTTTTCTTTGCCTGTACTGTCATGATCATAGACACTTATTTTCCTTCTTGGGAAATTAACTGGAACACAACTTGTTGAGTCAATAGAGAAGATGATACCAGATATGAATTGTTGGAGGCCTGAACTTTTTTGAAATGGGTCATGTCTGTCACATCAAAGGCATCAAATTCCACTTTTATGTGGAGTTGTATGATGATTCAGCCTGGTGGGTAGTACTAAACTTGCTTGAAACATTCTCATCTGGATCTTGATCATGTCTTCATGACCATGTTTTGTGATATTCCTTATGGTAGACTTTTCATTAGGAGGTAGATTCCTAGTAGTAGCCAGACAGAAAATAAGGCATTTATTTTAAAGTCAGGCTTATCAGATTTCTTTATCTGGAATACAGTTACATCTGATTTACTTTTAGAAACTTTTCTCCATTTGGTTTGATACTATAATATTTGATTTTAAATTCGTCAATGACATCTACCCTTGACTTCTGGTGTTAATTTGTTTATTATTGCTACCTGTATGGATTAGAGGTTTTACAGAGGATTTTTACCTGTCTTAAACTCTTGACTTGGTTTCCCACGAGGAAAGCTTTTCAGTCTAGTAGCATCTGCTCCATATGTGTCTTTTAATGAAAATAGCCTTTCAGACATCTGTTAGGCCTGCTAAAAATAGAAGAATTTGGGAAATTCGGACCCTCTGCTTCTTGGAAGATTCCTTTTTAGGAAAATATCTTTGTCTAGTTTCAACTTGGAAAAACAAAAGCTGTCTGCATTCCATACTGATCAAGATGTCAGTACATCTAATTGTATTTTCTAGATAAGATTAAAAAAAAATACAGATTACTTTCTTTTCACAGAACTTACCTTCCTGTGAATTTCAGCATGAAGACTGTAAATTCAGCTTATTTTGTCAGCTGTGTTGTAACCCCCCCGGGCAATTCTGAGATCTGCTCAGTGACCTTGCTGGGCCATCTTTGTTGAACATAGTCCAATCCAAAAGAGTACCAGGGATTTTCTGCACTGTGTATCAGTTCACTGTCATTCACAAGACAAGAGAAGGCTGCCTGTGTGCAGCTAGGAGTTAACTGATAGATGTTGTCCCTGTGCCACTTACAATACACTGCCTTGTATTCTGACCTGACTATCCTTTAGGAAAATATTGGATTTGCAAGGAACTTAGTAGTTCAAAGTCAAGCTGTTTATAATTCAGGCTAGAGAGGCAGAGAACAGGACATGCTCTCTATCACTGCTAATAAGGCTTAAAAGTCATTAGTTCAAATGTTTTCATATATACATACATATATCTATATCTATACCTATACTTGATTTCTCTTAAGTAATTTTAATTTTGTGTTGGCAGTTTATTATAATTTACTTGAGGAAAAAGAGTGTGTCAGAAGTGAAGAAAGATTAACTTCTTCCATGTATCCATAAAAACATGTCAACAAAACTGCTGATTTTTATTGTGAATTGACCTCCCCTACTGTGAAATAATATTTTATCTTTCCAGAATGCTGCTGGTTTTCACAAAGATTTAGCCATGTTGGCTGTCCTTTTCAAATTGAGCAGGATGTTCTTTTATCTTTTTAAAATATGATAAAATATCTGTTAAGGTATCAGTCCTTCCCTATTTGATTTTTTTTTTTCCTGCTTTTCAAGTGCCTGGGTCTAAAGATAACTGTCAGGAATTCCCACTTTTTACTTCTGCACTCTTAGGAGTTCACTGATGCTGCAGTGGTGAAAGCCATACATTTTCCCCAGGGGATGGTGTTCCAGTTTACTGTCTTTAGTCATCTTGGCTGTAACTGTTACTTTACTTTTTGGATGAGAACATTTTCAGGTGGTCTGACAGCCTCAGCACTGTTACTCCTTTTAAAGAGGATATGAAACTGAAGTGCTTGCAGTGTTTTTCTCCATGAGCTTGTGACAGGAATGAAACCCCTTCAGTGATCAAAATGTGGTGTCAGTGGAACTTCTGAGATGCTTTCCTTTACTTGGCATCAACAGAAAAAGATAGTGAAAGTACACATATATCAGATTGCATGTTCTTGTAGCTGCCTTGTGATTTATGCTGTATTTTAGAGAAAAACCTGTCTTTGCTGTTGGATGTGAGATCTCTGAGAGCCGCTACTGGTTAGCTCAACTCAAAAGTCAGTTCCCATTTTGACTTGCTTGTAGTGAGACTCTTCTTGTGGACTATTACTTAAAAAGTAGAACAATTCATTACCTATACACTGAGTTCTCTGACATGTACAAGTTTCTACCTCAACGTCTTGTTTTAGTTATTTGGATTGTTTGTTTTCAGAATTCCACTATCTAGACTGAAGTAAACTTACGTCCTTATATGCTGATTATAAAAAAATATAGGGTATTAACATAAGATGGTCAGCATTGCAACACTTAAATTCTTAGCATCTCTTGTGGTAGGGTGTATGGATTTTACAGTTTGAATATAACTGTTAACTACATGTCACAAAAAAGGCCATATAATACTAAGGGAACTGCATCTCTTCCCTTTTCAATAATTGACTTAGCAAACAGGTGAGGAAATAATACCAGCAACATGCATTGTGCATGGATTTCAGAGCATTTTCAACAACAACAACAACAAAAATGATGCTAGTAATAACAATAATAAAAAACCCATTGGCATTTCTCTTGTATTTCTGGCATGTGTTCCTGTTTCTAATTTTTTAGATTACATCTTTCTGTATTCAGCCTTAAGAATTACACACTTACATACCGGACATCTGAATTTCTTGTAGTTCAAATGGTTCTGATGGAAACTTTGCACCTTTTATGCAGAAGTGCATGCTTATTTTTGTGTAACACATCCTTGTGGTCTAAAATGCATGATTATTTCTGTTTCAAGGATCTTCCTGTCTGAAAAACCAAGAATCAATAGATAATACTTCTTCTAGTGATTCTGTAACATATTGAGTTCAATACCATTTAAAATCCATGTAACTTACACTGTTTTTTTTTAAATTTTTTTTTTTAGTTTCTATGGTTTAATATTAATGATCGTCTCTATTGCACCCTGAGTAGGGTATTAAATACTAAAAATCTGGGTAATTTCAATGGGATGTTGTGGGGGGTTTTTTCTAGTCTAGTCTCAATTTTTTTCTGGCTAACTTTAGGACAAAATTTAAAATTAAAAACATTGTTCTCTATATGCTGAGAAGTAGTAGTAAATATACAGATTTAGTAAGACAGTTGAGGAAAAGGAGTTAATAGTAATTCCTCCTGATAGAGCTGGGAGAATGAATTTGTGACACTTGCCTCTGTCCACACCTTAACATTCTTGTATATGGTTATTCTTAAGTTAGGTATAAAGTTGTTAGAGTACTGTGTTAATTTCATGTGGAATTTAGGTATTTCTGTTTCTATTTTGCTATGAAATGCCCTGTTCAAATTCAAGACCCATTATCCTTATTTATCCATTCATAAGTAAGAATTTTACCACGCTTGTTGGATGCTATTTCGTGTTGTATAAGAACAGAATATCTGCCTACAGTTGGTACTGAGCTAATTATGTTCAAAGTGTACATTTTATGTCAGGAGGCAGTCAGTTGACTA
Source organism: Alethe castanea (assembly GCA_024734035.1). NCBI lineage: Eukaryota > Metazoa > Chordata > Aves > Passeriformes > Muscicapidae > Alethe > Alethe castanea. Next base: position 57,865,354 of record JANRGV010000051.1, on the reverse strand, counting down.
AAGTGCAACAGTTGATTTTCAGTTTAATCTGAAAGACATCCTGATTATGTGTTTTGCTGTATGATGAAAACCAAAATAGAATTAATGGAAATTTTTTATTTTACATCAAGATTTTTTGCCTCAACTAAAATGCAAATGGTGTGTTTACTTCAATGAGACATCATTGTGTGGCCATACAGCTATGAAGGCATTTCTGAAATGGCCTAGTGACATAAAATGTTAACTGTACCTGATTTATTTTCTTCTACTGTCACAGTAAAACCAATGAAATAGATTGAAAATTCCATCCTCTTCTGTATCAAACCCTTTGGATGAGACAGCCTTCAGTTTCACTTTATACTGAAAATGGATGGAGTGTCACCATTATCCTTTACACTGAGTCTCCTGGGATAATCAGTGCCATATGACTTATGAATGTTGCACTGTCAGAGGAATTTTCCCATCAGTAGCCTAGATCTGTGTTGAGAAATACTTTATAAAACCTTAGCTATCACTGTGGTTGGAGGGGGATATGTCCAATTTAAAGGCAAAAGTTTAAGGCCATTTTATGAAGCCTACTGCTTTGTAGGAGAAGTGCCAATATTATTGTTTCTTTCTTGCATTGAGAAGTACTGGTAGCTGGAAACAATGTGTTGCTTATTCAGAAAAAGAAAGTTAAAACGTAGTTTAAGATTCTGGGAATTGTAAAGAAATTATTGTCTTGAACCTTGCCTTGAGAAGGAAGAAGGCAAGTATGAGGAAGGAGATCTTATGAAATTCATGAAATTTGAGAATACAGGGATAGGGAAAAATAAGATAAGCAGCTCATTGAATAATTTTTTAGTGTTTCTAGTGTGGATGTAGTAAGCAATGTGCGAAATATGTCTGGAGTGAGAATTCAGTGGCCTAGTATATAAGAAAATCACAATTTGTTTTGAAAATACATGATCAGTAAACCGTAGAAGAAGCCAAGTCTTTTGTATATGATCTACAGAAGCTATTTTCCTGGGTGCATCCAGCTGCACCTAATGAACGGTGCATTAGGTTAGTATACAGGAGTGTAGAGGGCATGAATATTGGTATATATTAGTGTATACTATATTAGGTGTTTCATAGCTGACATTTTTTTCAAGACAGTTATTTTCCTGCATGTTTGTAATAGGCTCTTATTGACGTCATCTTTCAAATATTTGCACCAGAAAATGAGATTTGTCTTGTTTTGGTACATCCAGAGTTACAGAAAATTTGTGAACTACTTTCATTCCTTTGCAACTACTGGGTCATAAACTTGGATTAGTTTTATAGGATTTGCTATATGAGTTGACAGATGTGATATATGATGACACTTTATCTTTTATTGCTTACACATACTAGTTATTTGGAAAGGATGGGGGCAGTTCCTATTAACCACAAGATGGGATTTCAGTTGCTTACCCAAGTGTCTCTCATTCATTCATTCATTTGCTATCAGTTATAGCAGATATATTGCTTCTTCAAGCCTGTCACACCAATAAATCATTTCAGAGCGTATGCATTTGTACAGTGCCAAAGTGTACCATGAATTTTAAAGGAAATCTTCTATTTTTCTTTTCAATCAGATGAGCAACGTGAAGAGACTACGGCCACGGCTCAGTGCTATTCTTTTTAAGCTTCAGTTTGAGGAGCAGGTGAACAGCATCAAACCTGACATCATGGCTGTCAGTGCTGCCTGTGAAGAGATAAAGAAGAGTAAAAGCTTTAGCAAGCTGCTGGAACTAGTATTGCTAATGGGAAACTACATGAATGCAGGTTCTCGGAATGCGCAGACCTTTGGATTTAATCTCAGCTCGCTATGTAAAGTGAGTTTTGAAATGTCCATGTTGAGTATTACATTCACTTTTTTTATTATGCTACATAAATACTCTGGTTTTGATGTTTTTCCTGCAGTTAGTTATTTCCTTAATATTTTTTCCTTATTATTGGCATTAGTTGATAGTTTAAACAGTACAGTCAATCCATGAATAGTCATCTTAAAACTGGTTTGCATTTAATCACTTTTGAGGAAATTATAAAAATCCCAAACTAAATAAGATTATGTAAAGACCTGATGGCTGTGATTATAGTAGTTTTGTAATTTTAACATGTCTGAGCACTTCTAAGACATCTATCACATTTCAGTATGTTTTAATACAGATATGTTTTCCTTTGGACGTGAATTTACTCCTTATGTGATTCTCTTCTTATGTTGCTCAGTTTCATCAGTTTCTTGCTTCTTCTGAATTTTCATAAAATTTTCAGTCTTTCAACTTTTGTATAAGGTATATCCAAGAAGGTGTCTATACTTTTCTGGTTGTTAATTACATTCTAATGCTAATCACCTTTTCCATATTTAGTGTTATTTTTTTCCTGTGCTCTCTGGAGAGGTTGCCAAACAATCTTCAGAGTGCATATATAGTTCTTACAAGGAAGGAATTATTTGAAACTTTGTATGTACTCTTTGTCTTTTCTGTTTCTTTATCTTTTGGCACAAGAGAAAACATAATATGTTAACTTCTACACTCATGAAACGAATCACCCTTATTCTGCCATATTTCAGAAGAATTCTTTCACCGAGTATTGAATATGATACCTATGACATAAATATTCATAAAGAATAAGTGATATTCTTTCCCTAGTCTAAAGTAAGCATTAAGCATGAGTCATCCACCTAGAGTTAATATGTTGTAGATGAAGTGATTGAGTTAAAAATACAACTTGTTGAGAAACCTATTCAGAAAGAAGATACTAAAAGTTCTTTCTCCAGTTAGGTGCGTTTACTTAAGTATGATTTTACAAGGATCTGTCCTAGGTCGGGGTATATTTTCTGTATTTTTAATGCACAAGGCAGAAAATATATTTGTGAAAACAGTGTGAAGGTAATTAATATAAGCAATTTGCAGAGCAGGATCAAAAGTCAGAATTTATCTTGGAGAAATAATTTATTAAGGTCTAGAATATGAGGATTTTGAAGATAACGCTAGAGTACTAGGTATAGCAGAGAGAATTGATGTATATAGATAATGAAAGTATGGAATGAATGACTGGATTAGTTCTTCTACATCAAAGAGCAGCTGTGAGTAATCTCAGAAGACAGATAGGATATTGATTTGCTAATACGCAATCAGTCATTAAATGCCGATGTATTAAACTTACATGCATGTCTAATAACACAGGTTCATATTTATAACTAACTTTTGTTATGTATCACAGTGTATTACATGCACCACAGTGTCATATTGTAGAAATTTTTTGTGGTGTTATTGAGACATCTTTCACTGAGATTCCCAATACAATAAAAGTAACATATTTTATAACATTGCATTCAGTAAGGATCCTAGAATATATTTTTTGGTTTTGATATATATATGTTCCATTTCCTGTTTATTTGGAAAACTATGTTTCACATTGTTATTATTTCACTTTTCTGAAGGAAAACATGCATGCTCTGGGAGAGTGTATCTTAGCATAGTAGCATTTTGGTCTTTGAAAATAAACAGACTTTTTAGAGTTAATTATGAAATATCAGTACTGTGTTAAGGGCTTTGTGCCTTGATACTCAGATGGACAAGCCTTTGTGCAATTGTGGCAGCCCTTTATATGCTCATATTTACTTTGTGCCTACATGCTTGTATACTTTTTCTGCTATTTTTTAATGTAGAAATAGTTCTTAAGTAGTGAAGAAACACTTCCAATTGTGATGTAATTTTCTATTTATAAAAATGTCTTTGATTTAAAAGAACGTTTCAGTTGAAAGACTATAACATAAGTGTTTGTCAGCTGTCAAGCTGTTAGTGTTTTTACACGAGTAGTGCAAGTTTTAAAGTGTCTAGGCTTGAAAATAATTTTATATGTATAAAGAGTCCAGAAAGAAAGGTTTATGCTTAGGAATTCTTGACATCAGTGTTTTTAAACAATGAGACCTATGAACTCTTATTTACTATATTGAGAATTGATGACAAGAACTTGTGCACGTTGAGGTTATGTAGCTTCCACTGCATAAATATTTTTAGGCTAGAGTTAATTTCATTTATAAAGAAGGAAATCCTGTAATGCAGTGGATATGTGCATTATATATAGCTAAATTTTGCTGATTAACTTCATTTTTTCTTTTTTACACTTTTGTGTGCTTATTCACAGTTTTGTAAATATTCCTGTATTGTTAAAATAATTACATTTTTAAAAGAAATGTGTGTACTGTTTTTGAATACTGAACACAAATACTGCGTAGAATTAAAAAATACTTAGTGTGACCTTTCTAGGAAATTTTAGTAAGGGGGGAAATGAAACAGCCCCTTCCTGTCTTTAAAAAAAATGTACTACTCTAACAGTTTGTTCTTTCCTTTCTTGGATGAATAATTACTAATATATATCAGTTATTAAAATGTCCAGAAATAAATTTTTCTCCATGTTTTTACATTTCTTTTTTCTCCCCGCCCAGCTGAAGGACACAAAATCAGCAGACCAGAAAACAACATTGCTCCATTTTCTGGTAGAAGTGTGTGAAGAAAGCTATCAGGATGTCCTGAATTTTGTTGAGGATTTTCAGCATTTGGATAAAGCTAGTAAAGGTTTGTGTAACAACTAAAAGTTTTGTATTTGGCACATTACAGTGTCTTGTGCATAAGATGATGCTTATTTTTTACTAACGATATTTAAAAAATAGATATTAGTAGTCAGTATCACAGATCAGTAATTTGAGTTGCTGTGAATGATCTTGAAGATATTTATTGTTTGGTCCTCTAACATTTACTACAGGACTTCCCATTATATTTCTTCTAACATATCTTCTAGAAACATTTTCCATACTGAATTTCTTTTAAAAGTTCTTTTCTGTTACCAGATCTTAATTCCAGTCTTCAATCTTTTATATGGTAAGTGTATCACTCACTGTCTTCAAATTCAGACATGTGGAAAGGCTGTCATGGCATCACTTTATTTTATTTTATTTTATTTTATGTTATTTTTTTCAAAATGTGGAACAGTTTTGTCTTCCCTACATGTATTGTTTTCATGCAACAGTAATGTTGGAAGTCTGGAAAAATTTGTAGTTTCATCATGCAATATAGAATATGGAAAATCTCTTTATAAGCATTAACAGAGATTTTTAAAATTAGTTTCTTAATTAAAAGTGCCTTTTCCACATTTTATCAGCTTAAGTAATTTAAACAGACAAAGTATAGAAGTAGAAATTGATGCTACTTTAGCGCTGTCCTACTCTGGCAGGAAAAAATTATTGGATGGGCTCAGTTAAAAATTTTTTAGCTTGTCAGTTTGGGAAATATCACAGTTTATCTATAATGCTTTGATGCTTTGTAGAGTGTCACTCTCAAGCCTCAGTCAGTCTCCCTGCCACAAATTACAGCTTTGCAAAACCTGCCTCTGATAGAGGACTTGAGATAGTGGTAACTTACATGGAGTTCACTTTTTGATTCTTAAAATTTCCAGTTTTACTTGGTGTATTATAACCCCGGAAAAGTTCAGTTATTTTTAAATAGCTGTCAAATGCTTCAAGCCCTTCACCTAACTATTTATACTGGTAATAGAAACAGTTTCTGCTGTATATTAATTTGGTGTGTTTGGCATTTTTTTCAGTGTTAACTGGTCACTGATTTTTTTTTTTCATCACTATTATGTTATTGCCTGTATTGTGGTCAAGGTTTTTTCATCCTCATTAGAAGGCAGTATTTTCAGTGTAGACAATTGTCTTATATGACACTGTTGACTGTTTTCTGGAAGAATTCTGAGCTCTAAATCAGTGACCATTCAAGGAGAAGCCAGGAAAATTTTCAGTTTGCCCGGGCTTTCTGTTCTGTTCTAGGCATCTGGTAATGACAAGTTGAGTCTTTGATCTCAGTATGAGGTAGGATAGAAATCAGTGACCACGTTTTCAAGTTTATATATTGAATTTGCTACAGTATGAGATACATTTTGCATTTCAGTTTTACTGTATTAAAAAGACAAAGGCTTAGGATATCTTTAACAGATTAGCGTATCAGTGTGTTTGTTTTTACTTGTTTCACTATCTGCAAAACTCCATTCTGTTTTTGAAAGACAACTGCTGCACTGGAATTTTGGAAAACTCAGCAGATCACAAAAACTGTAACTCATGGAGTTTTTTTAAACCTTTTGGTACTTCTGCAAAAGTACATTTTTATGAAGCAAGTTTGTTTAATATGTACTGACTTTTGTACAGTAAATTTTTAATGAAGTGGCTATTTTTGCTTGAGCTTACCAGAAAGTCGGTTAAAAAGAAAGTCTGTGAATCTCTTCAGTCACATCCACTGTAATGGCCTCATGTATTACTGATATGCTGATGAAATCTAACAGTTCAACCAAGAGAGCTGAGAAATCATAGCAGATATTGCAAGCCATCATTATGGCTACTAGGAACAGTGATGGAGAGCAAGTCATCAAAAATCTTTTACATAGTCAAATATGTGTATTCTAGAAAAAAATACTTGTTTTGGTAGAACAGAACTTTGGTACTGAAGCTTAGAGGTTTTCCTCTAATTATCCTAATTAAGATACTGTAATTTAGGGTTTAGTAGAAATAATCCATCCTGATTTGCATTTCTGGGAGGCAATTTACACTTCCAGTAAATCTGGAAAACCACTGGATCCAAATGTTATGTCTAAGGGTTACAGGCTGCCGATAGCAGAGAGGGGGAAGGAAGTCAGCCTTGGTTTTTCCTGTCGTCCAGTAGAAAGGCTCTATTCACACATATGCTGCTTTGTTCCTCAGAGTTGTTGTGTGAAACAACAACATCATTCTTTTCTGCTTTTGTATCATATTAATTATTGTTCAATTTTTCCCAAACCGTAGAGGTAGTGTGTTATTTCAGTACTTGTTTTTAAATCCTCTTATCTAGCTTTTGTCCTGGCAAAGGTTAGGACCTTGTACAGGTGGTGGAATTAAATTCCCTTTGTGGTTTTACTGAACTTTGTTTTCTGAAGTAATTTCTAAGAATATTTTCCAAGAATAGATCAATGAAGGTGGATAAGAATAGTCTATTTTCCTATTCCTTTTTTGCAAACTGATTCTTATTGAGCTGATTTTGTTACCTGTCTGCATATTCATGTCTTCAGATACAATAATTTCACATTTTTATCTGGCATAAAAGTATTATTTGCAGGTGTCTTTTAAATTATAAATGAAAATTAATGTAGTAGAAAGATGTGTAAATGCCATTTGAACAATATTAAGGAAAACTTGAAGCTGAAGGTACATATTTGTACATCAAAATGGAACTATACTGTGCACTTGTTAATTTTGGCTTGATCATGTCCAAGTAATTGCTGAGTTTTCTACAGGTTTCTCAAAACAAGTTACTTAAAGGATGCTTTTTTTTTAGAATTCTTCCTTGACATGACTGTTCTTGTATCAGCCAGCCTATTTGTAGCATGCCTTGTATTTTTTCTGTTTTATACTTGCTCATTCTTAAAACTTCTCTTTCAAGTTATTTCTTATTCAAAATGGTGAACATTAGAGCATTACAATGTTCAGCAACTTATTTTCTTTTTATACTTTTCAGAAGAAACATTCATGCTTCTTTAATTTCATTAAACATTGTGCAATGATCATATAGTAAGCTGTTAAAATGGTTTGTAAGACTTCAAGTGCAGTGACAAGTGACTGCACCAAGTTAATGGTGAAGCTAACATATTTTATAGTATTTTATAAATGATTGAATAGTCACAGTATGTAAATTAATTGTTACAGGAAAAAATAATTTTTAAATCCAGCTTTGAGAGGCAAACACTAAGGGACATATGACCTGTGCAATTGAAGTTTGCTTCAGGGTATTTAAGATATTTAATTTGTGGTTTTGGTTTTTTTCGATTGTATGCTAAAGTTTTAGTTTTTGCTTTTGTAATACTAGAAGTAAATTTAATTCACTGTTACAGTACATGAATTAAAGATACCTTTTTAGTTTGAAGTACAAAAAATCCTGTTTTCTAAGTGCTCTTAGATCAGCAGGAGGAACTTTCATTGCAGCTAATGAGCTTACAGATATGATAATTCCTGAAGATTTATATAATTAAAACTGTCTTTTCTTTTAAACATAATGACTTTCATGCTTTTATGTTAGTATTCCATACAAGAAATATTTTGGTAATTCAGTACAATTTACTAATTTCTTATTTTATGGTATTATAAAGATTTATATTGCATTTGTGCAGACTGCTGTTTTACTTGATTGACTCTAATTTACACAGACCTTACAAGTAACAGTGTATCAAGTCTTTCATATTGTAATAACACTATAAAGCACAGATTTTCCTTGATTTAAAAGACTCATCACAGCTTTACAAGTAACGTTTCCACTTTCTTATTTTTGAAACTTCATTTGTTTTTTTAATAGATAATTAATTTCACTTCAAAATAAAAAAAGCTAGGAATCAAATTGAAAATGTGAAGTTTAGACTATATTAATGAAAAATGAGACATCCCTGTGTATAAAATCTAAAAACGTTAGATCTTAGAATGACAATATTGCGTAAAATACTGATAAATATGACCACTTGTAAACTTTTATTTTTAACTCTGCTAGACTGATATTCATTGCCATTCCATGCTAATAGTTCATTCTGAATCATTATTAACCACTCTCACTGCATATTCAAAACAGTTATTAACACTCATACCCTAAATTATCTGCAAGTATACAACACACTTCAGTCAGGTCAGCACTTTGTGGTCCCCGAGGAAGCAGGTGGTGAGGCTCAAGAACTCTTCAACAAAGGAAGCTGCAACTGATACAAGGGTCTTCTTTCTGTTCCCTCCTCTGAATTCAGTTTCTTCTTTTATAAGATGGTTTTGTCTCTTGACAGATCATGATCTACCACTGTACCATATTACTGTGTGCTGTGCAGCACTGAAGGATCTTGAACCCTGTGCTCAGGGCTGGTGCTGTATCCTGTTGCATGGCCATTTTTTCCTGCTTGCCTTAGCAGCAGCTTTCTTTCAGTAACAACTCAGTGATGAATGACTGACAATCAGTGAATTGTCGTTCGGGTGTTTCTCTTTTCAACTGTTTCCCATATTTACAATTTCTGAACTTAAGCTGTACATTATGAAAAGAGATGTGGTGTCAGACTGCATTTCTCCCAGGAGGCTCTTGAAGTTTATAACAAGTCCAGCAGCCCAGGGTTCTTGTGGAGGTAATATAGGGCATTGTTTCTGTAAGATCTGATGATAGGAATATTATTACTGGTGAACTGGGTTCAGAAATGCTTCCACATCGTTTACCAGTTACACTACATTAGTGTGCTCATATTTGAATTCAAAACAGGAGACAAAAAATCCTGCTTAGCTGCTTTTTTAATATGTGCAACTGAAGTTTACTCTGGCTACAGACTGGAAAGTCTGAGTGCTAAAGAGCTAGTGGCATTGCCAGAGGTTTGGGGGAAAAAAAAATCTCAAAAAGAGTGTTGTATGCACCCTAGGCACACACGCAGAAAAAAGAAAAGGGAGAATAAAGGTGAGAAAGCCAGTAAATGGCTGTAGAGACAAGGGATATAATTATATTGGGAGGAAAAAGGCTTAAATACTGTATTTTCAGTGCCGTGTGACACTGAGTATGTCCAAGTACATCTTATGCTACTGTTAATGGATATTTCAGACCTTTGCCGATGTTTACAGAAACACTCAATGAAATTTTCCTCTGCAATATTTCTTTGTTAGTGCTCCAAATACAACTGAAAAGATGGATGAGTGTTTTCTTGTTGGTTACTGGGGTTTTTTTGGCTGTGTTCTGTCATTTAACTTTACTTTTAACTGCCACATTTATAATATTATGGCAATTTTAGAGAATTAATCATTAGACTCAATCAGTCCAGTGTGATTTTCAAATGGAAAAACTAATAGTATATTTCCAGATTTTTTTTAATAATACGGTATAATTTTTTGGATCAGGCTAGAGGTCAGTTTGTCACTCTCAGAATAAAGGGGCCATAATAGCACAAGAAGAGCAAAATACCTGTAGGCAAGAGGAAGAGCATTATGATTAGGAGATGGCAACATCCAAGCAAATTGTCATAGAGGGTGGGCACATAAGATGTCAGAAATATCAACTGATGTAAAAAGTAACAAAAGGTTTGCAGCAATAAAAATGAGAGCATGCAAGTATTGCTTCACTTTGGAGAATTATTTCTAGTATTTAAGATAAAACAGTTATAGTTTCAAAGCTAGATTAAATATTGTTGGCTTTTTTTTTAAGCAAGAATAGTGATCTGGGGACAGGAGAGAAGGGAGTGAAAATTCTCCACAGAAATATTTTGAAGGAAAAAATCAGAGTACTGTATTCTCATACTGTAAATACCAGTTTCTTATTTTGCATCCTGAGATAACTGAGATAAAACTAGAATTTTAATAAGTGCATTTTTTACCAAGTTTTACTGTGGCTATAAAAATGTTGTGCTACTATAGAATATTCAAGAAAGTGAAAAAAGAATGATTTGAGCACTTTCATGTCTCTTCATCTGACTTTATCGATGTGAAGGTTTATAGAGGAAAGAATAATCCTTCACAGAGAGAGGTTAGTGAGAGTAGCACAAAATAAAAATGAATTTATTGGTCACTTCGGTTATAATTTTTTTTCTTTTTTTTTCAATCCCATAATATCTATGTTGACTTCAGTAAATCACTTGATATTATGTACAATGGGAGAATATTCATTAGAATAAAAAGTAGAAGAAACAAAATACTGTTTTAAAAGGAACATGGTATAAAAATGTGGTATTGTACCAATGAGCATGTCTGACATAGGGTTAGATAGTTTGCCAGATGAGAGGGATATTGTGTTTTCATCACTGAATGATCCTGAGGAAGCAGAATAAAAGAAAAGAAAATCAATAGCATGAAGTACAAGATCATGCATCTTGATACTGTAATAAGGGCTTTGGTCAAGAAAAAAATATATTTTATTGTAAGTTAATCAAATAAGGTGTTCCCAGAATAACTGGAGAAATTGTAATGTAAAAATTAAAGGGCTGGTGAGTCATCACCTGAAACACTGTGCAGAACTATTTGAAAACAGAAGCAGGTGAAGAGGCTTCCAGAATAATTCTGATATTAGAAAATCAGATTCAGAAGAGGAAGTCCTAAGAACAAAGTTGTTTTAACCATGAAAAGCAGATGGTGGGAAATCTAATTATTGCTTATAAAAATAGCAGGAGCCATTCTAGAACAGGCCGGTGAGAGCTTAAGGGTGTAAAAAAGAGATTGTTTAGGCACACATGCATCATATTCAGCAAACAACTTGGCCTTGTGGGCTCACTAACATTCAAAACCCCAGGGTTTGCCTTTGTTTTTTAACTAGCTTATGAGTTGTGTACTTCAGTTTGGCTTGGGTTTATTTCTGAATCCTTCCAGGATTAGGGGTTAAAGTTCTGCCATTCTTCTATGTCCCTTCAGATTTTATACCATGTCTTTGAGAGGCACACAAGGAAAGGTTGGCAATTATTTTGTATGATTTTTTTTGAAAGAACTGGTTATATTTGGAGGTTTGGGGGTTTTTTTGTTTTTGTTTTTTTGGTTTTTTTTTTTGTTTGTTTGTTTTTTTGGTTTTTTGGGTTT
>JANRGV010000051.1:57792123-57823319 GCA_024734035.1 Alethe castanea | reverse complement strand
TTGGCTCAAAATTTCTTCAGGCATCATGTTGGTTTGAAACTCTTCATTGACTATATTCATTCCAGACATTGGTATTTTAGAGAATTGCATGTTATCAGATGGAGAAAGTTAAACAACTAACAAAAACCCTCCTTCCAAACCAACAAGAAAAAAAAAACCCACAAAAAACAAACAAAATCCAAACCAAACCAAAACAAAAACAAAAAAAAAACAAAACAAAAACCAAACCTTAACAAACAAATAGGAAGCTGAAGACATAGTCTGAGTGATTTTTTATAAGATATATTCCAAGTCATACTAATAGGTGTGATAGTACATTAGTCATAAGAGAGCAAACTTCAGTGTAATAATGCATGTTATAGCGAACACAAAGCAAAATGAAAAAACATTCTATATTTCAGTCTTCATGTTTATTCTATACCTGCCATAAATATAAATGTTAGGCAAAATTATGATTTTTTTGCTAAGTTTTACTTATTTGGTTTTGTGTATAGCACTTTGTCTAAGGTTGAAAACTAGTCTGGTAGTACAGAGTAGAGAGAAAAGAGAAGATCTTAGGGTTACTGTTTCCTGGATAAAAAGCTGGCTGGATGGCTGAGCCCAAAGAGTGGTGGTGAGTAGTTACATCCAGCTGATGACTGGCCATGAGTAGGTTCTTCAGGGCCACAGGGCTCAGTGTTGGGCCCTGTCCTGTTTAGTATCTGTCAATGATCTGGATGAGGGAATTGAGTGCCCCCTCAGTCAGTTTGCAGATCACACCAAGCTGGGTGACAAGTGTTGAATTGCTGGTGGACAGAAAGGCTCTGCAGAGGGATCTGAACAAGCTGAATCAGTCTGCTGAGGACAATTGTATGAGATTAAACAAGGCCAACTACTGGGTTCTGGATGTGGGTTATAATAATCCCCTGCCGTGCTACAAGCTGGGGGCAGAGTGGCTGAAAAGCTGCCCAGTGGAAAAGGCCCTGGGGGTGTTGATTGACAGCAGCTGAAAGTGAGCCAGTGTGTGCTCAGGTGGCCAAGAAGGCTACTGGCATCCTGGTTTGTGTCAACAATAGTGTGGCCAGCAGGACCAGGGCAGTGCTTGTCCCCCTGTACTTGTCATCTTGTTATATGCACCAGATTAGATCCTGATTTACATATTCACTGTCAGCAATGACTGCTGACTCTATCCAAGATGTGTGTTGACCTAGGGAGTTTTGCCAGTGGTGGTATAATGACATTTTTATCATGGAATTCTTTATTCCTCTGTAGAGATTTTCTGTTGAATAGTTAATCCCTCAAGTTCTGTTTGGTGTCCTCCCATGAATACATACAATGGGGTAACAAGGTTCAAAAATATAACACTTTCTGATGTGTTTATTTAAGAAGTAAAAAGAGTGTTTAATACTTGCATTTGTTTACCATCTTAGAGTAACATTCATAATTCTTTTGGGGGTTATTATACACCTGTGTCTATTATTAGGCATTATAAGCATGTAATTCGACAAGTAGAATTTTTCTGAACTACATCAATTATTTAATATTGGCCAGAGGTTATTAAATGTGAACAGAAAATTACTTTTGATTTAAACTACTTATATGGATATCACTGTATCCTATCCAGTCCAATACTGTTCACTCTGCTCCCCACTGAGAAACAATTTCAACTTTTTATCACAATAACTGAATGATCTTTTCTCAAATGTAACAAATCATGTAAGGGACAGCTCTTGAAAGCTGACATGATTATTTGCAGTTGTAGATGGGTACCAAAATGAAAATATGAGTGAAATGACATTTCACTTAAAACTATGCTTGACTCTCCATATAGAGAAAGAGAAATGTGAAATGAGTGGAATAGAATTTGGTCTTGTTCAATCTCTAGAAGACCAAATCTGTTGTGGTTAATTGCAAGAGAGCAATTTATAAATATTAAAGCACTGGTTAAAGTTTGAAATTAATAGTTTTAATAATACTATGGGTATCCATTTTTATTGATTTTTGTTGATGTTATTCTTTATGCTTTGATATTGCTATGGTAACCAGGAGGTTCCTTCTTTTTCCTTTACAGAAGGTGAGGAGACTGGAGTGATGGATAGCCTGCTGGAGGCCTTGCAGTCAGGTGCGGCTTTTCGAGACCGAAGGAGAAGGACACCAAGGTCCAAAGGTGAATATTCTATTTTAGATCTTATTTTCCAGAGAAAGTTCAAAGCATTATGGGTCCAGTGCTCTAGAATTTAGATACTGTCAGGTTTAATTCGTTTGTGCAATGACAGTTTCCAGGGATGTTCAGACTGTTGCTTATGTCAGTAAGACTGGAAATTAATGTACTGAACTTATTATAGCCAGATCATTAGGACAAGACTTCTCAATACAGCCAAATGTACTTTAAATTTTTAGGGTTTTTAGTTGTATGGGGAAGTGAAAGTTATCTTGCTCCATGAGTGAGTCTGAGTCAAATTATTTCTCTAGTATATAACTGTCATTTATTCCGAGAAATACCTAACTTCTAATTCCTTAATTCATAAACTTTTGCTTTGTAATGTTGTAATACTCTGATAGGTTTCAAACAGGTGTTTTATTTCCATTGTTTCTTTGCTTTTGCAGACATACCACAAAATCTCAGTCCAACCACACAGCGGCCTGTGCTGAAAGCTTGTAACCATGGTAATGAACCATATTCATGAATTGCATGCACTTCTTAGCTTAGTTTATGTAGTTGATTTGTGCTTTCAAGGCTGATGTGATTATTCAGTGTTGTACGTTAGTGGAGTACTAAACCATATTGGAACTTGCTGTTTAAGAATCATCTGAATATTACATCCCGAAGCTCTTATATCTTTTGTGGGATTTTAATTTATTTAAATTTTGATTATGTTTTTAAATTTTAGTACTTTTATAATCCTTAAGAATTATTATGCAAGTTTTTTAGGGTTTATGGAACTGTAACAGAAAGCAGAGATTGTATAATGTTTAAAGTGTTACTAAGTGCCTATTATAGCTAATCTGAGAACTTTTGACATTTATTCTGTTTGTTTACTTGATTTTCTTGCTCCTATAGCTGGAATGGTTTAAGCTGTTGTTTATCAGTATAATTCAAAGGGAGTGTTGTCTCAAAAAAATTATAGTAAATGTTTATTCATAAACTGCTGAACTATCTCACTGTAATCAGTAGGATTGTAAGAAAAGTTGCAGTGCTGGTGTAGGTACCTGTTAGCTTTGTTAGACAGTCTGCAGAATATTACTATATTGGCTGTGTTTTAATTAAGCTTAAGGAGTCCAGAGTGCTCATGACTAGTAATCTCAGGAAAAAGTTTGTATCTATAGTCCTTCTGTTAAAGAGAAATTTTAATAATGGGAGAAAAAAATCTTCTTTCTTAGTTTTTTAAAGCAAATTGCACTATTTTTTGATATTTAAATACACTGGAGGTTTTATAAAGCAAATGCCATGAAATTGATTATTTTAATTATACCTCATTTAAGTGTTTATTTCCCTGAGTATAGCAAAAAGAAATACCCCAAATCTGTTGAATTTGCCATATATACACAAAATTGAAGAAAATAGAGCTGAAAGGGCAGTTTGTAGACAATTACAGAAATTGGATCAAAGAGAAATCAAGTATATTTGACAGATACTTGTCTACCATGTAACACATGGATATTTGAATAATGACTATAGAGCACATCTGAATTTATCCTGTGTTTCTTCTTGTAAGAGCAGTCGTATTGAATAATGCATCTTATCAGCACGTTCCATCTAGGCAGCTGTTTGTGGACAGACTGTAGCTTCCAGTTTTCAAACTTAACTGCCTTTGGTCACACATCATGGTCATGTTTCAGATTTAAAAACAAAACAACAAAAACAAACACTCACATTCACCAACATTTTAATGCTGAAAAATCTTAGTCTAAACCATGTAAAGATTTGTACATCAGATGGATATAATTTGGTGCTAAAGGTTAAAGTTCAGAACTCTGATTTGGTGAGAAGAGTAAAAGTAAACTCTTGGAATTTTTGTTGTTTTTACCAAAGTCAGTTTTTTCATAGAACATTTTGAGACAGTCTAATTCTAACACATTTTAAAATTAATTCAGTGTTTCTTTCAATTGTCTTGTTAGCTCAGAAACAGGCTAGTACAGATCTGAGCTTCCTTTTAAGGAATTCATTAGCATGTTTTTGATTTGTTGACACTTGTCACAGTGTCTATGTGTTACATCTTCTATCCTGAGCCAAACAAAGCACCAAACCTGGTGTAGATTATGGTGACTTCAAAGCCTTTTCTTCCTTTTAAGTAGAGGCATGTGGTCATTTAAATTACATACTGTCTAGAATGAATTCTAGTCCCTGAGTGTCAAAGTAAATTTTGAATAATAATTTTGAATAATAATAATAACCTTAATGTAGTTAATGTGGTCAGTCAAGATAGGAATTATAATGATAAAGTTTCTTTAATTTTCTGTTTCTGAGTTCAACAGTGTATAATGCCAGTATTGTTCTCTGTATCATTTTTTCTTGCACTTTATATTTATATAGATATATCTATATCTTGCACTTTATATCATATATAAATATATGCTCAATAGCCTGTTCTTTTTGTCTATATGTGTATAATAAGTGATGGATGCTATATATAGTGGCCTATTACATATACACCATACAAGAAAGAAGTCTGTGACTTCAGCCCACTTCAGAAAAACTGGGATATTTTATTAGAGAGAAGTATTGGCTTGGTTATTCCTAATTTGCTATTTTTTCCCAACCTAAATCCTCAAAAGGATGCCAAATTTTATGTCATGGGGAAAAAAAACAAACAAACAAACAAACCACTGTCTTACTGTAAGGCTAAAATATGAGGAGATTGCTGAAAGTCCTGTAATAGCAATTCAAGTACTTTCCATGTTTACTACTGTACTGGTTTTGGCTGTTTGGGTTAACTGGTAACTGGTTTGGTTACTGTTTATTCTGCTGAGACTGACAGATTCGCTTATTGTAGATATATTTTATTAATGCACACTGCAGATTAATACCTAGGATTCATCATACAGTCAAAAAGAATTACAAGCCATGATTTGAAATGTCTGTCCTGAATCCTTTAGAGTGTAGTAATCTCTGTTGGGCAGATGCCATTTTTCTAACCATTGCCAATGCCACCCTCAGTACAATGGTACACAAGGTATCAAACTAGCATTTGCTTTTCAGGCTTAGCCAAACCCTGTAAAACAAAGTAATACAGAGGAGCATGCCAGTGCTGTTCAGGTCTAGAATTGAGAACTGAAATTGTTTCCTTTGACTGAATAGACTGCTTAAGGAAAAAAAAAGAGCAATAATAAATTTAATGAAATGCTAGGTATTGCGTGGGCAATTTTTCTTGTCGGGAGCTGTTGAGCTCCCTTGAAAGCTCTGGCAGTGTTCAGCTGGTACTTCTAATTAAAAAGGACTATTCGTTCTCATGCCACATTCCAGGGTAGCCGAATGTGTTTTGTTTTATTTTATTTTCAATCCTACTGTATTCTTCTGTTATGGAATAGATTGCCTCTTTCTAACATGATATGTTTGAAAAAAAGAGTGCGTGTGGCACTCGGTGCCATTGTTTAGTTGCGGTGTTAGGGCATGGGTTGGACTCGATGATCTTGAAGGTCTCTACCAACCTAGTGATTCTGTGATATGTAGGTTTTGCCAAGTTTAAATCTGCTCTATTTTTGTGATCAGAATTACCAGTTGTATTTTTAATGCTGGTGGCAAGGCCCATAGAGTCCCAGTATTTCTTGTGGAGAAAAATTCCTGCTGCATAACTAACAGAAATAATATACATTGCTAAATCTTGGAAGTGTTTTAATGCCTTAAGAATGCAAGTAATATACACTAGATTTTACTCGATCTAGATACAATTGGTATATTTTGTTCCCATTCATAGTACTTTTTATTTTTAAATTGCCTACTAAATTACATCTATGTGCAAAACTACCTGTTAATGTTATGGCTTGCTTTAACCATGGACTGCAGTAAACATTGTGGTTTATGCTTTTGCTGAAATTCCAATTCAGAGCATTGTTTGACACAAGCAAAGTTTTGGTAGAGTTTTAGTGGTGTGCTTAGGATTCAATAGCATCTAACAGAGGAGCTCTTTTATTTTATTTAGGAAGCAGAAGAAAGCACTTAATTTTCAGTGATCAGGATTTTGCACGTTAGAAGATCATTTCAAGCAGCTAATAGCTATGGCTGATCTGAGTTTATCAATTATTTACAGCAAGAGTCAAGGCATATTTGCTGCTTGTATGTTTATTTCAACCTACTGAAGTCCAGATACATGGAACAGCATATCCAAGACAGGGCAGAGCCCGGTGCAGCACAGAAAGCTGCATTATTCACTAAGTTTTTGGTCAGGTTTTGCAGCCTGCATCAAGTTCTCTGCTGCTATGGCTACACATTTATTTGCAGTAGCATTAGCCAAGCTAATGCTACACTACCTGAATTGCATGAATACAAATTTGCTATGCAGCTTTGATTGCATATAAACACATACCTTAAATGCATCAGGAAGAATTTATCTTTACAAGCAGATCATATTAATAATGCTGTGAGTCAAGAAAAGCTATAATAAAATGCAAGCAAAAAAATACAGATTGCTTTTCGAGACTGCAGAGGTTGAAAGAAATCTTTCTGTGCTAATCAGTAATTGCATTGTGGACTACATTTGCAAAGGTGACAAAAAGGTCTTGGTTCTGTATTGAGATCAAACTTCCATGGTAAGAGATGGTTGTAATTGTTATAGCTGTTTGTTCAGGAAATCCATACACAATAGAATAATTTTCATGTCACATGTAGTCTGAAGCATTTTAAAGACTTCTGTTAAATAAAACCCTTATGTAGTAATGCCATTCTGTCCAAATTAAGCATAAGGAAACCCTTTTTTCATGTTCGTTTGGTTCTTTTCATCTCCTATTTATACTAGAACTGTCATCTGATATTCATATTAATGTCTCGGCTGCCTTATTTTTGGCAAGCGAAGCGAAGAGTGAGCTCAAGATCATTGTAGTTCTTCAAATAGTATGACCACGTAGAAGTCATTTTTGTTTCACCATTGTATGTGACAGAAAGCTATGATTGGCATTTCAACCTAATTTTTCCTTAAGTCTGTGTAAGTTGCTGTCTTTTCCTCAACTGTGTATAATGAACATTAGGAATTAGCTAACAGTGGAGAAGCTACCCATGAAGATAACTTTTTCGCCAGAACAAGTTAGCAGTAAAGGCACCCTCTTGAGCATTAACCATCCTTTATGATAGATACTGCTTTCAAGGCACTGTGCATGTTTAGCTGTGTGGTCACAAAACATCAGTACCTCTGGTGGAGAAAATTTTTGTTAAGCTTTGTGAAGTTTTACTCAAGAGACAAGTTTTCTCAGTAGAAGACGTGGAATAACTGTAGGCACTGTTATGAAAGGAAAACATTTCATAGGATTTCTATTAAAAATGGTTCTCAGTTGTTGCCATTTTAAGACCAAACCTTCTCTTCAATATTGACTTCATAGGTCAAGTAAAATTGCTGCTTATTCTAACAGAAATAATTCCCCTGGAACCATCTACACTTTTTTATAATAGCTTATAATAGTTTTTTTCCTAGACAATACAGCAGAGTTCAAATAAACTGACCATAAAAGTCAATTTTGTACATGTGGAAAGAAAAAATAATATCCAGACAAAGAAAGTGAATTTACACATTTTTATTTCTTTCTTTAGATCTATTTCTGCGTTGCCACAGTTGCAAACACTTGCCATCACAAAAATATCCCTGAAGAATTTTCATTCCAAAATACCTAGGAAAAAGATTAATTTTGATGCAGAGTTTTTAGCAGTCTCTCACACTCATAAATTAAGTTAGAATGAAGAAAGTTTCAAGCTCAGAAGGGATGGCAGCCAGCAAGAAGAGTTTAGAATGAAAAATGAGAAATTTTTTTCAGACCTTTTCTAACAGCACGTTCTTTAAAATAGACTGACAACGAGAGGTATAAACCTCTCATTTATTTAATCACTTATTTATTTTGAAATGCCGAATGCTGTACAATGGTAGAAGATTCTGTCAAGAGTGGAAAAGGGTACTTAAAATTAGTAGCAATTGCATATTACTGTGAAAATACTGATCTAGGCAGAAAAACATGCAATCTTGCCCTTAGTATAAGCTAAACACACACTAGAAACTAGTATTTAGAAAGGTGAGGAGGAATTGTAATCCTACAAAAAATGTCCCCTTCTATTTAATTAAAGTCCTGTGAGGTTTCCCTTATCAACACTCCTAAGTGAGGTTGCACAAATATCCTTCACCGTGTCTTATCATATAGCATTATATCTGAACATAATGTAGACAAAAAAGGAGAACCCAAGCTTTTTTGGAGTAAAAATTTTAAGTACTACCCTGAGACGAGGTGGACCTTAAAATGGGTTTTTTCTCCAGAGGTTTGACAACTTCATTCCTAAAATGCAACCCTTTGAAGATGTCAGATTAGACACTCAGGAGAGCTAATTGCTTTTGTAAATATTTTGCCAGTGTTCATTGGTATTAGTTGAATAAGATCACGGCTCTCAAGAGAGGCAAGGACACTTACTGCAAGATAAGAACAGTAGCAAAGAGGTGACATTTGAAAGCAGTGACACACTGTATATTCCATAATTGCACATACAGTAAATGTCAGCTTCATAATCACCCAGGTAGGTAACCAGATTTCCAAAAGCTACAGCAGGCAAGTTATATATCAAAGCAGCAGGCTGAAAATTTATCAGTGGAAAGTCTTAAATCTGCAAAGGGAGCTGTAAATTACCAGAAATTTACCCATATTTGTATTTCCATTTTTTAGTCAAACAGAACTTCCCATTTGAAGACAATTACCAAGTTTATATGTATAGCAAAGAGATTCTGTCACTTCTCAGAGCACTTTTCAAGTCTCTTCTATATTTATTAAACAAGATTTTAGGTTTAAATTTACCAGTCTGTTTCACTTCTGTTTTCTGAATGTTAAGAGCAAGTAGTATCTAAACTCCTGTCTCATTCTTCAGAGGCTTTTAGAAATTTGATCTGAATAACAAATTTGCTGAACAACAGCCATAAAGCTCTTTATATTGTGGGGTTTTTAAAGTAGCTAGATAGATACAGACACACATATATTTCTTATAGAGGTTATCTTTCATAAAGAAAGCAGAAATAAACCACAACTGAAATATTAGGTAAGAAATTTTCATCAGAAAGACATTACAACTGTGTTTCTCTGGTTAAAGACAAAATCTGAGATTCTAACAGAGTATGATTCCTGACCTGAGTCTGTTCTGCAATTCCAGTGATGTCTGGTTAGTGCAACATTGTTTAGTCAGTCGGAATTCAAAAGATTAAGTACGAAACATTATTCATTAAATTTTTCAAGCACTTTTCTTAGGTCATCTTTTTTGTGCCATGTAAGTGAATGTGTTCCATTAATGTTCTGGGATTTTTTCCCCCTTTGGGAGAATTTAGTTTCATTTTTTTCCTAAGTGGTTGCTGCAACAGAACAAAAATATTGTCTAGAAGAAATACTGGAGTTATGTTTGTGCCTGACTTTTTAAATCATAGCAAATCCTCTGAAAATGTGGAAACATGCAGAGAAAACAAGGGTTATCTTCAACTTCTTCCTTTTGTTGGGGTGGGAACACTTGGAAAATTTACTTTCAAGTTTTTGAACACTCTAAAGAAAAATTAGCAGTTCAGTTGTATCAGAATTAGTGCTTGTGCCTGTAAGTTGCTTGATAAATCCAGTATCTTTGTTTCATTCAAAAAATAGATGAGTCTTGTGTATTTCCACCATACATGCCTAAGGCAATATCAGCATCAATCACACAGCAAAATAATCTGAAGCCTCAGAAGGTGTTTTGGTGGCTCAAATCTGAGATCATGAGTGATGAAGGAAGGAAATGCAGGGGTCAAATGCAGCTCTTGCCTGGATGGCAGGAGGAAAGACGATAGCCAGGCTTGCACTGAATGATCTAGAAGAGTGTGAGCAGATTGGTCTGCAAATCCTCTTTTCTTATGTTGTGGTAGGCTACAAATCCAAGATGGGCAGCTGCAGTTTAAGTAATTCCAGGAAAGAATATTTGGATTTTGGAAGATACTGGGCTAATCAATCTATTCGCTTTCAACATACTACTACTGTGAAGTAGTTTGGCTCTTATCCTTGGCATGGTAATCTTTTGCTTTAAAAAAAAAAGCCAACAACTTTTTAAAGCAAAATTATTTTGGCCAAACAGAAAAACTGTGTGAAGTCTATGCAATTTCCTAGATGATTTTACCTCCTGGAGGATAACTAGTATATACTTCTTTCTTTGAGAGACCATAACTGTCTAGTTTGTAGCATAGTCTTTCTGTTACAATAGTTTGTCATGATGTCTTCAAAAGAAGACCTAGTTTCTAATGGTGAAGTTTTTTATTTCCATGGGAGAAAGAGTTTTTATTATGCTTCTTTTTTGTCTCCTGATATTATCTAACTCCATATACCAGAGAAATAAAAGAAATATTGTTACCTGATCCTATAAGCTTGATCATATTTGCCATAGGTTTGAAAAAATCTGAAGACTGGGATTTGGAAATCTAAGAGTGAATTTATTCTACACTATTCAAACTTGCGGTTTTTGATTTTCTCCCTCCTTATAGCATAGCAAAATGATAAAATAAGAAATGGAAAAGATTACATCGGGACCACTTAGTGTCATAAACAGGGAAATGAAATGAAATCTCAGCAGATTTTCAGCAGAGGCAAATAATTATTCCAGAGGTTTTTATTTTTATCTGTTTTCTTAGGCTTTAAGCCTGTTTCCTTGTATTTGAAAAGACATGAGTGTACATGGTGCATTATAATACAGTGTGCATAAAAGTACTTCAATTAGCTCTAGACAGTCTGCTTTGTGTACTTGAGGCAGGATAGCTTTTAGGTCAGGAACAAATTTGAATATCACAGCCCAATTTGGGGGTTTCAGACAATATTTGGGCATCAGTGTGCTACACCTAATCGAGCTATGCAGTTTCAGAAATGTCCAAGAACGTGGCAGGAATCATTACCATCCATCCACATCCATTATGAGTATTTGAATCAGTAGACTCACTAACATTTGTTATTTACAGTGGCACTCTGTGAGCTGAGGGGCTAATGAACAGAAGGGAACTTCCAGGGATACAGAAAGCATGGTTTAAATCCTCTCCTTGAGGGAACAATAAATCTTGATCAACCAGGGTTAAACACAGCTGAGTGGGAGCTTTCATTACCCAGCTTAACTTTGGCACCTAAGTTTTCCTGGACTTTTTGCTTGGTAACTAAATTTTTTAACAGCAGAAGAAATTCCTGATAGAATTAGCTGAAAGGCGGCTGTTTGAGTTACTACAGATACATGTTAGCCAGAGAAATGTCTTAAAGGTGGTGATCTTCCTGTTGTTTTCTCTAGGCTCTGGAGAAGGGACCAGAATATAAAACCTATTCATACAAAAAAGGCTTCTGCTGCTTTTATAGCTTTGTAGAAGGTTGGCATTTTCTGATTTTGGTTGTTTTTTACTGTAGTTGTAATTACATTTGGTCATTTTATTTAATATTACCTTCATTTCAAAAGCAGAGATTAATCCCCAAATGCTCTAAATTCCTTGCCAAAGTTGCTTTCTTTTCACTGCATAAGCACAGAAACATTTATCTGAGGACATATCCTTATTTCAGTGAGTACATTTTATTGCTGTCATTACCAAAAGAAGAGAGACTGCATACATTTATTTTCTTCCTGTGCTCTAAAATGAAAATATCTCCTTTGATCCATCTTTTCCAAGAGAAAGTGAACCTCAAGGTATCTGATCTTTCACTCTGCCATCAGTAGCTCAAGAGCTGAGTCAATCTAATGCTTCCAAATCTGCTTATTAACTCATATGAACAAAATGCCAAATTAGGCAATTAAGCTGAGGGAGGAGCTTGTGGAGGACATTATTGCAATTTGGTCAGTATTTATAAAGTGAGAGAACATTAAATGACATCTATGCCAAAATAAATGCTACAACTTTTTTTTTTTTTCCATTTTTTGTTTGTTTGTTTTGTTTTGTGTGAGTGGGAAGTGGCTTTGCTTTTGGGTTGCTTGGGTTTTTATAGAATAATTAAGGTTGGAAAAGACCTCCAACATCATCAAGTTCAACCTTTGATCAAACACCTCAATGTCAAGTAAACAACAGCACTAAGTGCCACATCCAGTTATTTCTCGAACACTACCAAATATGGTGGCCCTACCACCGCCCTGGGTAGCCCATGTTATAGCCTTGCCATCCATTCAGTGAAGAAATTCTTCCTGATGTCCAACCTGAAGCTACCTTTGTGCAACTTGAGGCTGTTTTTTCTTGTCCTGTTGCTGATTGCCTGGGAAAAGAGACCAACCTCCACCTTGCTGCAACTTTCTTTCAAGTAGTTGTTGAGAGTGATAAGGTCTACTCTGAGCCTTCTTTTTCCCAAGATAAACAACCCCAGCTTCATTGCCCTTATCTGGACACACTCCAGCACCTCAATGTCTTTCTTGTAGTGAGGGGCCCATAACAGAGGACTTGAGTGCCACTTGAGTGCCTCACCAGTGCTGAGTACAGGGGGACAATCACTGCCCTGGTCCTGCTGGCCTCACTATTTCTGATGCAGGCCAGGATGCCATTGGCTTTCTTGGCCACCTGGGCACAGCTGGATCATGTTCAGTTTATGTCAACCAGCACCCCCAGGGCCTTTTCCACTGGGCAGCTTTCCAGCCACTCTGACCCCAGCCTGTAGTGCTGCAAGGCATTGATGTTACCCAATGCAGGACCCATGAGTTGGCCTTGTTGAACCTCTTACAATTGGCCTCAGTCCATTAATTCAGCCTGTCCAGATCCTTCTGCAGAAACTTCCTGACTTCCAAACGATCAACACTACCACCCAGCTCGGTGTCATCTGCAAACCGACTGAGGGTGCACTTGATCCCCTCATCCAGATCATCAGTAAGGATGTTAAACAGGACTGGTCCCAGTGCTGAGCCCTAAGGAACACAGCTAGCAACTGGCTGCCTACTGGGTTTAGTTCCTTTCTCCACCATTCTCTGAGACTGGTCATCCAGGCAGGGTTTCACCTAGCAAAGAGTGCATTCTCTCTAAGCCATGGCCCACCAGCTTCTCTGGGAGAATGGTATAGGAGAGAGTGTTGAAGGTTTTACTGAAGGCTGTGTAGACTACATCCACAGCCTTTCATCAGTCACCAGGGTCATGAAAGGAGATCAGTTCAGTAAAGCAGGACCTGCCTTTCCCAAACCCATGTTGGCTGGGCCTGATGCCCTGGTTGTCCTGCACATGCCGTGTGATGGCATTCAAGATAATCTGTTCTATAACCTTCCCCAGCACTGAGGTCAGGCTGCCAGGCCTGTAGTTTACGGGATCCTCCTTCCCACCCTTCTGGTAGATGGGTGAAATTTGTCACAATTTGCAGTGTGTGCATTCTTAAACTGAGATCTCCAGGCTCTGTTTACAGACATCTACAACTGCACTGAAAGGTAGAAGCAAAACAATAAACACATAAAGTGCTTTATAATGTTAACTACTCTGGGAAATCAGATATTAAGCATTTTTAACTGACCTCCAAAATTAATCTATGTATTTAGTCCCTTGAAGAGATAAAATACCTCATAAATAGATGCACAGTTTAGGGTGTTTAGTCTCGTCATAGTGGCTAGAGAGGCACATACCCATCCTACACAGGAGTTAGCCTGTATGAATTGTTAATAGGCAATGAGTTCATGCCTCCAGTTTAAAGTGCTTGAGGCTGAGAGACCTGATAAGGATTGTTTATGTTTTAGTTCTCTGTTTCTTTGTATAATAAAGTTAATAAAATAGGACACAACACACTCAATACTGCAGATGAAACAACAGCTTGAATAGCAGCTCTTTAAGTTCATATGCTGTCCTAGGCAATGAATGATAGAAGTGCTTCTGAGGGGCAAAAAAAATTAATTCTCTTACATGCATACATACAAAATTTGCATTAAATTTGGATAGCTAACTTTGTTATGCTTCCAAATTCTAGTATTTTGATGCTCGTCTCTTTAAGAGTATGCTTGTGTAATTTGTGTTACACTGCTAGTGCAATAATAGTATTTTTTCATCTACTCTGCTTTATTTAACTAGCTGGATTAAAAGTAAATAGATCAACAGTGTGGCTTTAAGTTATGCAGCCTTCCTGGAATGCAAGGTGAGTTCTTAATTTCAGTAGAAAGAGTAAATAAGGCTTGATGTGTGAGTAGTAGCAAACTACATTTTGGCCATTCAGCACAGAATAAAAAGTACTTTGCTCTCAGGTAATCCCTAGTTTTATAATTGTACTGTAGATGGTAGTCTTCCCCTTTCCCTAAGAAATATAAAATCATTTTAATTCTGTGTGATCCATCATCAGGCAACTACTCAAAAAAGTAACAATCTTAAATGCTCTCAAATGTCCAGTAGCAAAAATAAATGAAGGGCAGAGTGCATTAAGGGATTTCCAGTTGTGTCTCACAGGGCAGAGAAAACTGCTGTGAGAGAGCTCCTGGGATAGCTCCTACTCTTGCTGCCTTTAGCAATAGCTTCCTGACTAATCAGTCTCCGAGCTTACCCCAGTGCTTTAAGTCTGCTCTTTCTCTGTTGCCAGCTGCTGACTGAAAACAGGACACAGCCAATTACTCTCCGCTGAGCTTACCCAGTCTCTGTTTATCCACCTAACAGCAGTTGCTCTGAGATCATTTTATTGAAAACTTGTTATGTAGTGAGATCTGCTATTATAAAATCTTGTATTTGTTTCACTGGGGTCAAAAATACAGGAATTTTACTGTCTAAGATTGGATTATATTATTTGGAATAGTTGCTTCCTATGGGACAGAAAACATAGCACGCTGAAGTGGAATTAATTTCTTCCTTTTCTACATTCCAATACCCGTCAAATAAAAAAAGGCTTATTTTTGATATTAGAAGTTAAAAAATAAACTGTTAATGACTTTTTAATTTCAGATACTACTGGCTATATCCTAATTTCTTGGTTTGGGTTTTGATCTTCCTTCATGGATCTTTTTTCTTCCTTTCTACTCACATCAGAAACCATATGAATGTTACCTAATGATAGTTTTTCTTGTCCCCAACCACAACTTGTAGCATCCTTTTTCTAACCCATCTTCCTTACTCAATTATCAGTCCTATAGCACATTAGTACATTCAACAGAACCACTTAACTGTAGTGTATAAAACATTTTACTCCTATTTCAGTCTGTAACTGCAGATTTAGCCTAATAAAAAGGGCATTTTGACCTGTGCCAGTAAACTATAAAATGCACTGTGGTCCAAAAATTAGAATATTACTTATTATAGAAGTCTTTCACAATCACATTAGTAATAAAGCTTTGGTGAAATTGTGCATGTTGAAGGAACTAAGCAACCAGAAAGGCTACAAAGGATCTCCAGTTTTCTGGGAATATAATTTTACTATTTTTGTAGTAACTGAAAGTCCAAAGAAAGGCATTTAAAAAAATTATGTTCAAACTACTTAAAGCTAAATGAGAGACAATTCATCAATAACTTAATGTGCTGTCCAAAAGTCATAAAATATTTTTGCATTAAATAGCCATACAATTTACGTCCTTTTAAAGATCTGAGGAAAAGGTGGTGGGGTGGGATTCAGACATTATACACTGAGACCTCCCATCCAAAACTGAGTGTCACTCAGAATCTGGTTTTGCCTAGATGTTACTACAAGATGCGCTTTGAGATTTGCGAGCTCTGGGGTTGCACCATACAGTCTAAACAAGATTTTCTTCATCTGTACTTCTACAATGCCAGTGCATTGAGTAGTTGCAGGGCATTTTTCCTTATACTTAGTACCTCTTTGCTTTAACTTAGCCCATTTGAGAAATGTCACCAAACAAATGGGTATTGCTACTTAGTTTAAAAATCTTTATACCCTTAGCTTGCATTGACATAGTGAAAGTTATTTCAATGTTTGAATTACAGTAATACATTTCTGCAAGTGATAAGAAAACTTACTTGGTCAAGAACACTTTTTTAAAGTACTAACTGTATTTCATATGGAAATTAAGTTTGACTAAAATTAATCTACTAGAGCCTGGCTTTTTCAAAGCTAAACTAAACAAGTTAGGAAGAACAAGAAAAATATGAGAAATAGGAAAGCTTTTCTTAAGCTACCAGTGCATATGCTAGTAAAGAGTGCACTCCACTGCTTTATGTTCTTGACTTCAATTGCAGATTTCAGCCTTAAGGTTTTTTTAGTTATTAATTTAGAATTCTCTTTACAACAAATTGTCTACCTTCAAAAACTAAGTTGAGTGCAAAAAAATTTTATAATCTGTTAGTTTTGGAATATGGTGAGCAAGCTAGTGGAGAAGCCTACTTCAAGGTGTTTTGTATTTGGAAAACAGTGCTGCAGCATTTCTGTCCTAAACAAGATTTTCAGATTTTGGAACTAATGATATACTTTGTAAACTTACATGAGGTATACTGATGAGAAAAATATATTGCCCTTGAAGTATTTTCTTCTGATGAGGCATAGTTCTTCTCTACAGTATTAAGTTCTGCTGCATATCTTTAGGACAAAAAGAGCTTGGTAGTTTCCTCACTGTATAATACTGAAAGTATAATAATTGGTATTTCCATGTCTTTTAACATGTTCATATTTGGTGTATCCCAAACATTAAATTCGAGATTTGAACTTATGCCATTTTAAGTACATATTGAAGTCCTTCCTCTTCCAATCCTTTGATGTGCTTTAACAGATGTACCTTAACCTGTTGTCTTTGAGGAGTTACTTAACTTTGAGGTATATGAGCAGTGGTGGATTTGATGTTTTGTTCTTAAACTTGCAGAGAAGTGGATATGTGGAATTGAACCAGTTCACCCAGGAAAGTTGAAATATCTTTCAATTTACTCAGTAAATCAGTCCAGGCTTATTAAGGCAGCCTAAGAATAGAACTTCTATCAGCTAAACTTTCCACTGGGATTTATGATTGGAGTGCATATAATAACTCATTACTGATCAATGCACGAGAGATGCTCTGTTGTAATATGTATTCATGGGAAGTATCTGTACTCGTTTTCCATTTTACATTTTTGTAAATAAAATCCTATTAATTATTAACAAAATTGAGTCAACCTTGATACTCCCTGGATCACAGTGCATCAATCAAACAGAAGCAGTGATTTTTCTGGGATCTTTATTTTTTTCAAAATAGGTTTCCAATTAATATTACTTATTTCTTCCGTGTTGGCAAGTTATATTTTCAGCAGTGTAAGGAAACAAGAAATACTGCGGTCTGGCCAATATTATTTGTTAAACTAAATTAATCCTTATAGCAACTTAATAAGACTATCGTCCAAAGCAACAACAAGATAATATAAAAATTACCCAAGTGCCACTACAGACACTTTTGATAAAAATTTTCATATTTCTTCATCATGATTGGAGTTTACCAAAAAGTTTAATTTCTAATACAGTAGAAATAATTGCAACTAGAACTTGGGGCAGAGGTCTATTAGCTTAAAGAAAAAGTGTTTTTAGGTTTTTCTTGTTAATTTTTAAAAATTATTTCCTTTGTGCTCATTCCTTTGATACTTTTGAATATGAATAGAAATATGGAAAAAAATTATTTCACACAAACAGTAGTGCTAGAAATGAGATTGTGTTTTATCTTCTGAGTCACTTTTTAAAACCTACCCTTATAATAGTAATTCTCCCTGTGTTAAAAAAGAGAAAATAATGCACTTACTTTGCAGAAAGAAATCAGTGAAGTATCTACATTTTTTACTTTTTCCCTAGATACAGGTTGCTATCAAAAAATGTGGCACCTGACATCATAGTCAAGCTGATTCTTGGAGTCTTGAAGTAAACTAATTTCTTGGGATGGGTATTGGATTACTAGCCAGTTCAGTGGCCCAGCTTTGTTAGCATGAGTCACCTGAAGGACTGTTTATAGCCATTATTCTGAGTTTGCATTTGATAAACTCTTAAGCATTACCAAAAAAAAAAAAAAAAAGTACCAAGTCTATGGTGTTTTCAAAGGTTTAACAACTCACAGCAGCTTCTTGACTTAAATGTGTGGCCCAACAGGAAAAAACAGCTTGAAGTTCCCTGTTTTGTTTGGGATAAAAGTTTCAAAGAATGCTTCTGAACAACACTTTATTTACATGTTTTATTTTCTGGTACAGTATTTTCAGTTAATTCAGATTCAGCTCAAATTAACAACTCCGTGTGCTTTGGGATAATTAAATTACTGTTTCCTCTTATCTTGGCTCGCCATGCAGACTATTGCCCACCCCTATAGCTGCTTTTACTCCATTGCTATAGCAGCTCCGTTATTTAGGGATAAATCTTTTCTTCTCCCCATCAGTTGTTGTGTAAGAAATGTAAGCCACCTGTGAAAAAAATTAGCATTTTTGGATTGACTTCTTGTGTTTGCTTGTCTGGCTGTATTCCAGGTATTCTTATGTCTGTTTAAGGGAAGGAGTGAATAAAGGTATTTCAGCTGTTCCTAGTTATTAAGATTGACCTGGATGTACCATGGATTGGGAGGAAGGATGAAGAAAACCAGATTCTTATGAATCAAAGTGGAAAATTAAGGGGGAGGGATGTGAAGGGTGTCTGAACGGGTGCAGAAGCCCAAGCCTGCCGTGTTAGGAGCATCAGCCGCCACATCGTCCGGGCAACCCGGGTTGCCATGGCGATGGCGGCAGCGACCGAGGGATGAGTGCAGCTCCCACTGCCTTAGAGACTCCCCTTCCTTGTTCTGGCAAAATGCTTTTGTTCCCAAGTGAAGGGAGGACCAAACAAAGTTGCTGCTGGATTTGCAAAGCTGTTGCACATTCAGCAAAACTTTACAGTTATGGGTGTTTCTTTCTGGCAGCTGGTGAAGAGAAGTAGGGCTTAGAAGGTAGATGTGGAAAACAAGCACGGGTTCTGCATCAGAGAAACTTGCCATGATGCAATTGATTTTTTTATTTTTTTTGTTTAGGAATACAGGTGACTACTAATAGCACAGGCGCTCTAATTGCCTCCCAGGAAAACAGCATAAAACTGATATTGTGCCCCTCACTTGTTATCAAGAGGTCATCGCATAACAATGCACTTCAATCACACTTCATTTTTCCTGCACAAGTGGGCATTATCTGTAGTTTCAAATGTAAGTTGCACTTACCTCTAAATGGAGATTTTAAGCCACATGTCTTTGCATACCAGAAAAGAGTTCTCAAAATAGCCAATTACATTCAACCTTTAAAATTTCATCAAAGAAGGACATCATGGGTGTTTGTTTCTGGAATTGCTCACAGTTAAAACTGGTTACAGTATTTTTAGATGACCAAGATTTGTATTACCATTGTACTATATCAACTAGCTTAAAAGGCAGAATGTTTGTTTTTCTGCTTTTTTTCTTTTTCCTGCCTGTGTACATATACCTATTTATAACATCCAATCCTATCACTTGATTATTTCCTTCAACTCCAGGAAAATGTTTGAAACTGACTGTCAAATGAGGGGTTTGTTTGGCTTAGTTTTGGGAATTTGGGAGAGGGAGGGGGGTGTTTGCTTGGTTGGTTGGAATTTTTTGGGTTTTTTTGTGTGGTGGGAAGGAAGGAGGAGTATTGTTGTTAAAGTTGTAATGTGATACCCAGAAAGATTTAGTAGAAATCCTAGGCTGAAAATAAATGTGGTAACTCTCCCGTAAGTGAGTCTGTCACTGAACAGCAGGCTGACTGCCATCAAGAAACACTTCTGACACAGTAGATGTATTTTGGGAAAGGGGGGAGTAATGGAATGGGTTATTTGATGGGGAGTCTGAGAACGTATTGCCTGAGAGAAATGTCTGGGGCAGAGCTGTGATACCTATTCTTTATTTTTTTTTTCTCTATTGCTAAGACGAAGAGAAAAAATAAGTTTTATCCCAAATGTACATTTTTCTGCATTGTATTGAAAACTGAAATTTCTTTCCATTTGGCATGAAATACTTGCTTTTCTGAGAGAAAGAAAGAAAAGCAATTGAGAAAGAAGGAGATGAATGTTACTGCCTTTGCTCAACACCTAGATTACTTCATCATTTAGCCAGGAGATGAGAACACAGATTCAGTTTTGTTCCTTTGTGTGAGAATGTTTGTGAATTTTCTAGAAATAAACAAGTCACCTACCCACCAAGCTTAGCTGCTCTTTCCCAATCACTGCATGCTGTGAATATCTATGAGTAGTGGAACAGTCCCAGTGGATTAAGTCTAATTTAAGTCTCAGTGAGAAATGGGTTTGACAGAGTTAATCAAGGCATCCAGACACTGCATTGGATCATCAGCTTACTTTTTAGGTGAAGTTACAAGGTTTACGGCCTCAGTTACTACAGTTTAGATAACCCTTAGGTCAGGGTGTAAAATCTAAGAAGATATAGGTTGATCTCTATGCCTTTTGTGTGAAGTGCAGGATTTTCTCTGTGGGTAATGTGCTAGTAGAATCAAAAGAAAACATGCCTGAAGCCTTTCTTTTCACATCTTTTATACAACCCTTCTTTTTGTAATAACCTGTGAAAACATGCCACAATAAGTGGCAATTTTTTATCTACCTTTGGAGAAACAGAATCCCAAGGCATCTTCCCTGAATACCTTGAGAATAAAAGCTACTGTGTTTGACATAGTTCTTGAGATCATAGGACCAATACTATTTCTTCATGCTTTTTTCCTGCTGTTTCTTTTCTTTTGGAGGTTCACATTTTGCAACAGGATTAAAATTATCATAGTGACTTCTGAAAAAAGTTGCTGTTCTAATTTCGCTTCATATTTTTCCAGATCATCTCCCTCACTGCCCTTTTCTGGGGGCCTTCACAGGGGGAATTGTTTTAAAATGATGATGAATCAATTTAGGCAGAAGCAAGATAAATTCTCCTACACTTTCAGGAAAATGTCTCTTGTATTTTTCTGTCAAATGGTCATCAATATGTATTAAGGTCCGTTGTTCAAGTACTAACCAGTCATTTCCTGGATATTTTATCTATTTCTGTTTTTTTCATTGTAGTTTCTTCTATTAGTTATGGATAAGATAAGCATTGAAGAGCACAGTATAGGTTTGTCATGTCCCTACCATATTTTCCTACACTAACAGAAGGATATAAAATAGCATTTAGGTTAGGGTTTCATCCCAAATTAACATGTCCTTCCTGGTCTGTACATTTTATGAGAATATGAATTAGTTTTTTCTTGGGTTTTACATTGCTATGGTATCATTCACCTTATCATCTTCCATCACCTCAACAACCCACCCATTTCTCTAAATGCATTCTTAGGGTTTGGTACGTCTATCATGGTGATACATTAAAAAGCAAACAAAAAGACCCAAAAAAACAACAAAACACCCAACAACAAAGGCCACCTACTCTTTTGGACTTGCTGGATGTTAAAGACTGAAGTAATTGGTTGGAAATGGTAAGATAACATTGTAGGAATAAGTGTTCACTGGATAGCAGGTGAAATTTTTTAACTTTCCGTAATGTAAGAGAGGAGCTTCTTGTTTAATTCACCTGTGGCTTTCTAGATTTGAGTGTCATTTCTTCCTTTAAAACCAGTGGGTTCTTTGATACCTTGGTCATCTTGTTGAATGCAAAGTATCCAAGAGGGCTCTTGGTAAATATAATTTGTCCTAAGTTTCCATGGAAGGAAAACCCAGAAAGACAAGTTCTGTGGAAACTGATTATAATCTCATAACCTTGCAATAAATATAAATGGAAGATCCCAAATGATATTCAGTTAAAACAAATTTTAAAAAGTGGCAGAGCACCTCAGAGAAAAATCAGAAAAGGAGTTTCAGCCAGGTGATTTGTGTGGCTTTGGTTGATGTGGATGTTGTTGGTTTGCTTTTTTAGTAGAACTGGATGTCCCAAAAACTGACAGGAATCAGTCTGAGGGTTTTTTTGTGTTGTTTCATGAATCCTGTATACTTTAGCTTAGGGATTCCTGGGAATGTCTTGTGATAGTGTGAGGTTTTTTTACAGAAGGAAAAGTGGAATTATATGTTGATCAATTAATATTCTCCCCAAGAGAAGTACATAGTACACAGAACTTTAGTGTTCTGTTCTGTTAGACTTAGGTGCTAACTGAACTATTTTCTCTGATTTAAGTACATAATATTTATACTATGGAAATAAATTTTCTAAGTGATTTAAATAAGGATTTATTTTAGTCAATGCATATATTACCAATACAAATAATAACACTTCTGTAAAGTTCCACTGTGGAAGTATCATTATTTGAAGTGGAAATATAACATGTTTTTCATCTCAAAACACAAATATAAACCATTAGAACAGCATTCCCCTGCAGAAACATCTGAACAGTGGTTTGCTGGAAAACTGAGTGTGACAGACCTTTATTTCTTAAGCATACACTGTAACCTGATACATTCCATGGTTTAGAGCTTCACACACACCACAGAACTGAACCATTCACCAACTGCTTTAAGCAAAGGAAGATTGCAATTTATTTAGTAATTCAGTTCTTTCCAGATCAGCCTTGGAAACTTAGATGTGAAGCAGATCCTTGTGTAAGACATGTAGCATCTCTGTTGCCACACAGTTCATTGTCCCACTTAGTATAACAGTGAATTCTGTAATATAATACAAACATATTTGTAACTAATGTTGATGTTTTAAAATATTATAATAATTTTAAAATGTTATAATTATTCTTTTCCATCTTTGTAGGATATTGGAGATCTTTTTTAGTATTAACATCCTAGCTGAGCATGGTAAGAAGAACGCAGAGTTTATCTACCATCTCATGCTTGGAAAATCTGAGTTTCATTTAAATCATTCACTGTTCAACTTCCAGGTATAATTACTGTATGGCCATAATAATAGGTCAAAAGAGCAATATCTTTTTGGATCAGATGACAGTATTATCTAATAAAGAGAAAATTCCCAGCAAAGCTAGGTGTCAATAAATTATGAAGATTACGGAGCATGATTCTCTTGGTTCCTCCTTCCATCTTTAAAAGTGATCGAAGCTTTATATTTTCTAAGTGTTTCTCTGGTGCCAGTGTATAGGAGATTCTAAACAAAACCAGTTTTTTACATTAACCTTCCTGAATAGTTTATGCGTTAAAAATTATAACAGTAAAGTGAAACCAGATGGACTGAATAGAGTTGACAGCACCTTTCTGAGTGATGAAATTGCTACTGATTTATGACAAATGCCAGTAAAAGCAGGCAGGGACTGTTTTGTTGCTGTCAGATGAGAGCTGAAAGTAGGTAGGTTTTGTTATCAATCATTTGTTGTCGGTGTAAGACAGTGGCAGGCTGCTGTAATTGATTTGATAGCTCTGTCTGACTTGAGCTCCAGTGGCCACCGCAGATCATGGCAATGCAGCAGTGTGGAGAATTGACATGAAAAAGAAGTGACATGACTCCTCAGAGGCCAAGTTGTATGATTTAAAGGTGTTTGTTTGTCAAAACATTTTATAAATCAGAATTTTCAGACTTAGAGGCAATTTATCGATAGCATGCAGTTTTGAGGTTAGTTAGGAAATGAGCTTATTTTATATTGTGGCATTAATTTAATGGATGTTTTATGACCTAGAAGGATTTGCATGGGTAAAGAGACTTCTTTTTTTCTCTTTTCTTTGCATTGAAGAGCAGCTTACATGATTTCCTTCCGTTTGCTCTTTTAATGAAACTTTTCCCCTGGTGTAGTATCTGCCCCAGTTGTGCCTAGTGTGATTGTAGAGTATCACTATGACACTTTGATCCTCTGTAATAGGCTGAGCTTTGTGTTTTAAAGAAATAAAATAATAATGGCTACTGAAGACCTAATAGGACTATTGAATAATGCTTTGGGGATTTAACTGAGGTAACCACAAATTACTCTGTAGTGTAATGTCCAGAGAACCTTACTTATTTCTCTGTGAATTTTTGATTTCTGAACAGTTTCAAGTTTGGTTCCAGCTGAGTTAATTAACAAACACAGATTGTCTTCTTTGCCATTTCCTACAAGGGTAAGGATTATAGAATTGGAAAACACACAGCAGAGAATTATCTTAAGAAATATGAGTCGTGGATACATTCTGCCTTTTCCTTATTTTAAGCATTAATTATACCAATTAGATACAAACTTTATTCCCAAAGAAAACTCTGTAATGATACTTATTTTATGTATATGAGAGCTTGAGAGATAAGAAAACATCATATACTTTATATAAACAGAGGATTCATGAGCTAGGAAGGACTTGGACAGTTAAGTAAGTGTAAAGATCAGGCTTATTTTTAATTCCACTGCTGTGCATCTGTACAAAAAGTCAGTAATTCTCTGTCTGGATCAAGGAAAGTATTTTTGCAAATAAAAAGTGAGATATTGATGCCCTCCACCAGTGTTCAAAAAATAATTAATACAACTAGAGTTAATGTAGAGCAGGACTGCTGGGTTAATACAGACAAATAGACTATTTAAGTGATTGAAACAGTGTGGCTTGTTTAGTCTAACAAAAGGAAGACAAGAAGAAAGTGTACTTGTACATAGATATGTATGTGTGTAAAATACACACAGATCTGTATTACATGCAATGTAAATATATATACAATTATAATATATATAATATGTTGTATATGTTTGGAAGGGTAAATGTTGGAGAAGTGTTAACAGCATAAACAGTAGAACAAGTGGAGATTATTAACAAGTGTAGTTTTGAAAACAGCATTCTAGTAGGATGAGTAGTCGGTCCCATTTACGTTGGGACATTATAAAATTTCGTCTATTAATCAGCAAGTGAAAGTATATTGGCATCATCATTGAATATAATTAAGGAACTGGAATCTCTTAAGTCTTATATCCTATATTTTAGCTGTGACTTTCTCCACGCTAATTTGTATTTTTTGTAGTCAATTCCTGTTTGCTTAAAAGGCTTATCTTTTTTAGATGAAATGCTTTCTCAAAAAGAGATGTTCATCATTTGTGTTTATATTACAGAAAAAAAAAGGTTAAAGTTTTTACACTCCAAATGTCAAATATAGCTAGATCTTTTAAATATCTATAACTTTCCTAATTTTTTTCAATTTTGTTGACATCTCCAAAGTCAAAGAAAAGCAAAAAATGTTTATTTCATTTATGCTGATGGATATTAATTGCTGACTAATGTTATAGATAGGATGAAGAAAGCAAAGACAACTGATGGATGTAAAGAGAGATCATATTTCATACTGTTTCTAAAAAGAGAGTATCAGGTGGATAAGACATAGAAAGCTACTTCAACTACATGGGTGTTTTGATAAAACACTTAAAAGTTAAGATTTAAAGACAACACAAAAGGAATATTGAATGCTGCAAGGAAGCTGAAGAGGCTAAGAATATTGAAACAACTAGGGTTGAAGATGTAGATGAAGGCCGAAATATGGGAATAATCTTGAAGCTCTTGAGTTTCTACAATTGGAAAGTAGTGAGTTCACTGTTTCAGCTCCTAAATGTTACTCTAAAAAGAGATACCCAAAAATTCTGTGAGAAGAAATTTTCTGAAGAGCTTGAATCTAAATACAGTATGTTTATCATCTTAAATTTTACCTAGACACATTCACCATGTGGCATCAGAACAAAGGTGTAATACACTCTTGCAGGTTACTGAGCAACTGCATTAAATGTAGACATATTGGCTAAAAACCCTCCACAACCATGACATAGAAAATGATGCATTTGATTGCTTCTACTTTTATGCCATATTTATATTCAAGAGTAACACTGTAAATCCAGTCAATTTAAGCTGTAAAATACCCTGAAAGATCTGTTCCACAACAAGTCTGAAACTTGCAGAAGATGATCTGGGTTAATTAGCTGCAACCTTTAAGACACCATTCCAACATGCTGAAGTTCATGGGTTTTGACATAAGTGGAGTACTGAAATATCAAAACCACTTCTGTCAAAGGTGATTGTGCTTAATGATGTATCTCAACTAGTGGTGCCTCTGCAGCCTTGTCTCACTATTTATCTCCCTCACTTCATCATTAATGCTGATCTCTGTGCTTGTGTCCACAAGCAGTGCATTTCCATATCCCATGATTCGTTTTATGCACTGAGCTCCCTGGTTGAGTGGACTGCTTGCTTATTATGGAGCTGGCACTGCACTGAGGGGGCTAACTGAGACTGAGAGTTAAGAGTGGCTATTTGCACTCTTGGTATGCTTATTATACTATTGGTTTCTAACCTTTACCTCTTACCTTCCCCTAAAAAAACAATCTGAAAAGATCCATTCAGATATTAAACTTGTATTTCTCTCCACCAGTACTCTGCATTTTTTTATTTTCTATATGCTGCTTTAGACTCCTGTGTCCTCTTAACAAAATTTGAAACAATTCACTAGAATGTAACATCAGTACTCTAGCCTCTAATGTTAAGGGTAAAAATTCTGAGTCTTTCTCATCTTTCCTTACATACTGTGAGCCCTTTCTTTTTTAAGTTCTACTAGTTGACATGATCCACATGATAATAATTTTTTCCAAAATCATTATTTTTATTTAATAGATATGAAACCATTATAAGGTAAAATTTACTTTTACATTTCCTGTAAACTATATTTGAGCTTAGTTACAGAAGGATAAAATGAGTTCCTTGTTTCCATAAGCATAATTTCACTACTTGGGCAACTTATTATGAAGCTAATATATAGCTACTGTTTTTTCTTAAGTGTACTAATTCAGAAACTCTCCTTCTGGTCACCTGGATTAGACTATTAACATTTCAGAGAGCATTTAATTAACATTTACGTGGTGTCTCATCAGACTGTTCTTTGACTTGATATAGCATGAGACCAAATCACCTCTGAGATTTCCCAAGGTGCTTCTTGCCTCTGAAGCTTGTGTGCCAAAAGCCCTTAGGAGCTTGCATGTTTTTCAGCTAGAATATAATGATGGGACTGTGATTCAGACAGAGCTTTGAAGGAAGTGTACCAAAAGACACAAAAGGCTCCCTATTTATCTTCCCATTGTAGAAGAATATAAAAAGAATAAAATAATTATGTATGTATTGAAAAATCAAAACTGGTCGGTAAGCTGGATGACCTGAAAAACTTCAGAATCCATTTGTATCCTGCCCTCAGTGTCCTCTGAAAAAAAGTTAATCTACTTCATCCCCTTCTATTCTGCATTAAGAAACTTGGCCGAAGTTGGGCATGATTACTTATTCAAGCAAGAAGCAAATTGCCCCATCTCCAGAAACTTCAAATTCAACTGCAAACAGCCAACCTTTCCCCCACTGCTGTGATCTTTTCACAAAATGGCTGTTACTGCACCTATGCAGTGAACTGTGAACAAACAGACTTTACAGCTATTCTCTATATAATCCTGTTACCTAGAAATAAGTGAAGATAAATAGAATCACTTCAAGGTGTCCAAATCTTAAATGGTGCTTTGGTGGTGAGGAGAGCAAAGAAGGCTTTCAGTATTTGCCTCTTCAGTGTTGCCCATTAATCTGTAGGTTGAATT
Source organism: Alethe castanea (assembly GCA_024734035.1). Classification (NCBI taxonomy): domain Eukaryota; kingdom Metazoa; phylum Chordata; class Aves; order Passeriformes; family Muscicapidae; genus Alethe; species Alethe castanea. Next base: position 57,795,828 of record JANRGV010000051.1, on the reverse strand, counting down.
TTATTTCTTTCTTATAAAATACCTTTATTGTCAGTGGTTTTCTATTTTCTTAATTTTACTCCCCTTTTTCCTAACTTGAGAGCAAGGCCAGATTATACTCCAGTAGTTTGTATATTTATAGCTTAATGCTTCTGTATTGGAGTTTTCTGGGGATACAGTTTAGCTTGAAATTTTAATTGTATGCATTTATACTTAATTATGTATGCCATTTCTACTTTTTATGGCTTCATTATTATATTTTTCATGGTTTTCTGTCCACTATTGCTTTGTAAAAGTCCAATGCAAAAGAGGAAATGGGTAAGTTAAGCGGGGTAAATAATGCAGACTATTCCCTTATAGAGGAAAATTATTCCTTTATTTTATTTCTTTGAATTGCAGTTGGGCAAATGTGATTTTTAAGCTGGCTGTGTCCTTTTTCTAAAGCACTTGAAAACATTTAATCAGATACTGATGGCCAGCTAAATCTTGCTGAGTTATGAAACAATCTCCATCATTCTTTATATTCCTAAAATCTTCCAGTTTTCCCTTTCACCATTTTTTTCTGTGTTCCTGAAAGAAGAGGAGAATATAAACAATGACTCCCCATTCTTACATTGTTATTTAAGATTCTGTGTTCTGAATTTTTGCAAGCCTGAAAATGCCAACATGGTGATCACTTATCACAGGAGTTTTACACTGAGGCATTTCACCAGGCCAGTGGACTTTTCTCATCTGCCTCTGCGTGTATGTGCATGCACTTAAAACATACGTTTGTGCATTATAAATATATCTACATCTTAAAATCTGCCCTTGCCATGCAAAATTGTCTCTAATTTCAGATGCCTGTGAGTTAATTCTTCAAGTATTTGACTGTACAATCCATTATCTACTTCCACATCAGTTTCAGTGTGTTAATGTAAAGCATGTGTGAAAAGATATATTCCAAATGAAAAGAAACAGCTTTAGAGAAGTAGTGTAGGTTGTGGTACCAAACACTGCTATGAAGTAATATACTGTGTATTTGTGTGTTGCTAGAAAAGGGTCTGAATGTGCTATATGGATAGTAAAAAAGAGGGAAGGGCTGTTTCTTAGTGATCTAGTACTCAGGCACCTGATCTATGGAGACTTTACAGTTAAAAGTCTTCATTCAAAGGGAAAAGCTGAGGGAAAACCTACCAGAAAGAGATCATAATTATTCCAAATAATCCTGTTGGAAATTCTGAAGACCTAAGAAATTAATCTCATTTTTGATTGCGACTGGTAATTTTAATTTCGGATAGCTAATCCTAAACTGTGGATCAGTAGTAGACATGTAAAAAATAAGTGTTTGAGAAACTATACATTATAGTATTGTAGTTGGGAATGGAAGTGAATACATGGTCTGGTCTGTAGATTTAAATGCTTGGGTTTTTAATTAATGCAACAAGTGGTTAAATATAGTACTTAGAAGGAAATTCAAGTGCCAGGAAGAAAACTGCAGGGATAAAAGGGAGAGGTGTTATTGCTTCTGATAGGCATGACTGGCACAGTAGTACATTTTGTGCTTCATTTTTGCATATAAATGCATTTTAAGTTCGTTGTGATAGAAGTTCTCATAGTTTTAATTCATTTCCTTGTTTTTTAAATTCATTCAGACTTCTAATGTGAATATAGCAACCATTTCCAAATGAAATAATTTGGGGGTCTTTTTATATGTAACTCATGTTGTGGTATTTATACATACTTAGAATATCACTGCTTGTCTGTTCTACAATTGAAAATGTAGACTGCATTGACTGTAAGGCTTAAGAAAGCTTTCACTGGGACTCTGCAGTCCAAGTTTGTTCTTATGTCCTTGTTTTATATCTGTTCAACTTACCAGCAAAATTAGTTTTAATTAAGAGTTATTTGATTATTTTTGAGATATAAGTAAATTTAGAGTTGTATGTCTTACCTCTATTTATTACCACTGGGGAATTTCTGTTAATGAATGTCAGAAATAAGTTTACTTTAAAAAGCTGGTTCACAGATATAATTTAACCATTAGCACATGGTCTAGCACATCTTCTCATTGATAATACTAGAAGAATTACATGAAGTTTCATGTTCTGTGTGACAGAGGAGCTGTAGGGGGATTCTTCAACAATTGCATAACTACCTTATTAGCGCTCTTGCTGTACTGCTTGTTTTTGTTACCTTGATTTTGAGTAAAATAACGTGGTTATATTACTCAGGAGAAATAATAAAATCACTTTTACACCTGGTAGGTAGCTCTTCTTCCTTTCACTACATTTAAGAATAATAAAACTTCATGAATAGTTAAGAGTTTATTTAATCTATTACTCTTTTCACATTGTGAGTCCAGGGATACAAATGCCATTGTTAATGGGACTTTCTATGAAAAAATTAGACAAACACATCCACACTGGACAAAAGGAGCAGCATCTATTTTGCATATTTGCTTCATTTTTGCTTCTTTATATATATTTGAAAAAAAAAAAATTACTGAATGGAGTGCCTTAGTGCAGAGGAAGACAGACAATACTGATCAAGGCAATAAGAGTCTTATGCGGACTTCTGACGTACCTTTATAATTCTCTGTTTTCCTTGGTATTTTGTTGACTGCAAACATAGCAACATGACACTTTTTTTCTGACTGTTCTTATCGATTAGGATTTTCAGATATCTAAAAGGAAAAAGTCAACTTATTGCCTGAAGTTCAGTATCTAAAACTGGACAAAACCTGAAGTTGATGAACAGGAGAACTAAGACATGGTTCCTGTTTTTTAAAAGACAATGTTCCTGTTCATGCATCCTAGAAACAGCCTGATATTTTGACTTGCATTGGGCAATTCTCTGACACTTGTCTCCTTTGTTGTTATTAGAATCATGACTTTCGCATTCTTCCAGTTTTCTTAAATCAAATTTCTCCTAAAAATTTTTTTAAAGTGTAGCTGCAATTTGCTTTGAGGTTACTTTGACTAAGCCCCTGGGTCTGATTTTGTCTGAATTGGGGTTTTGGGGGTTTCTTACAAAAAGTCAGAGTCAGCTGACTGTGCATTAGTGCTCTGTCACATGCATTATATTCCAAATGCAAATTTAATAAGTACTGAAGTAAAAGAAGTAATTAAACAATTTGGCATTGGTGGTCTATCCACTCAAAGCTTTTCTTCCCTTTTGAGTAATGAAACAAGTCTTTATTAGGTCTCCTTCTTATCAGTATATTTATAGAGTGATTTTTTTTTCTTTCTTTGCCAGTTGTATCTCATTCTGAGTAGTGATGTGATTATTTTGTCCTTTAGCAATTGTCTATATTCATCCTTATTAATTCTCTCCAAAGACTGTGTTTTCTGCTTTTTTTTCTGAATTTCAAGTCATAGAAGTCTTTGTGAATTAATCAAGTTGATTTCTTACTACTTTTTCTGTACTTTCTCTACACTGAGACGATGGAATTTCATCCCTTTTATATTACATTGTTAAAGCATGCCAGTATTTTTGAGTCCACTCTTTCCTAGTATTTCTTGCTGTGGGAACTTTCTTCTGTACAAAAAATAATATGGGCAGTATTTACCATAAAGCTAATAAAACCTGTATTTATTTCTCCTGTTTTAAAGCATTTCTTTTGAGGATATAAACTGTTTCTAGCATTAATCTAAATTGGAATGTTGGTGTTTCAATCCATTTATATTAATAAGCAGCAGTGAGTAATAATTTCTGTCTTGAAAATTGAGCAAAGTACTATATCCA
>JANRGV010000051.1:57751433-57792079 GCA_024734035.1 Alethe castanea | reverse complement strand
GAAGGCATCAATTTCTCTCTAAAAAAAGGCAACAGCACTGATGACTGCAAAACTGGTGAGAGGCACCTGCCACAAGTTCAGATTTTTGGAGTATTTCAAAACATTTTCGTGTAAGATTTCTGCTTGATAAATTTTCTCATTTCCCATGTCAAGTGACTAAGGTAGCTAGCTCTTCATACCAATCTGTTTGGCCTTCAGCTAGACCAGAATTGAAGGCAGATAGTACACATAATTTTTGGTTTTTTTTCAATATATCAAATAGGAAAAGTGGTGAAAAGTTGTGTTTCTGATGGCATTTGGGAAATGCAGAACATTTCAGATTATTTGAGTCTGAGGTCATTTTAGTTAATGATTAATGTGACCACCAAAAATACTAATCTCCCTTGAATTTTGACGTATTATAAGGCTATCTTTGTCATTAAAAATTTAACTTATTTCTTGAATATAGTGAAGAACTTCCCTATCCATATGTTTTTTCTACCTTTCTATACTTACTGTCCTGTGTATTCTAGAATATGTGCAGTACATTGACAGGAGATTGATTGCCAGGGTTTTTTTCCTGAGCTATATGTAATCCTCTAATATTAGAGAAGAAGCATAGTGGTGTAAGATTAGTCTCACTGTTAGTACAAAGAGCTGTTATGCAATAGCTACACAATATTTTCATTATAGATGAAGATGTAATATTCTTCATTGAAGTTAGCATATGAGAGTTTGATAAATGAGCAGTTAACCATCTTCACCCTAGTCCTAACCCTAATGCTGACCAGCACTGGCACTATGGTTTTCATCTTCACTAGGTGGAAGATGATACTAGCATTCAGGAGAAAGTCTGTAGATTGTATCTCTAAGTTTGTCAGATAAATATTTCAGGTATTTAAAAGAATATAAAAGCAGTTCTGAGAATAACTTCTGCCATGGAATTAAGAGGCTGTGTTGCCAAAGAGATTACATAGATGCATTGTAGATGGCACATTTGTGATGTATGGTTCACAGTCCGTTGTGAGGCAAAAGAATCCTCTTCAAGGATTGTGATGCCAACACGTAATTGGGAAGAAAAGCAGCCAGATGACAAACTAAATAGACCTAATATCACATCCATCAAATTAGAATTGCTTTCTACTTGATGAAAGGTGATAGCTGTAAAAACCCTGTACAAGGGTTTTTTTCCATCAGCAGCCTGGGTTGGGAGATACTGAATACAACCTAAATTTGAGAAGATTAATATAAACATAACTAGACAGAGAGGAATATGTTAAATACAGTAAAACTTGTTTGTTCATTTAGAAGATTTTTATATTTGAAGAAAAGAAGTTTGCTTTCTTATTTTAGGGAGGTTAAAAATGAATTTTCAAAGAACTCTGTTATCTTTTATTTTCCTTTTTGTTGACTCAGCATCATTTATAGACATTTTTTCATGTCTTTGTACTTTTTCCCATTATAATATGTAAATATTATTTTTGAATCCTTGTAATGCACTTGATAAATCTTTTTTGCTTAGAATAAATGAGTTAAAGGTGAACTATCTTTTTGCAACTGAAGCTGGGATTTTGCAAATTCACTGTTTCGATGTATTGGTGTAGATTATTAACAGAACTTGTATTGGCATTAATAGTTTTACTAAAGCCTGCTAATTCAGGAAATCTGGATGTAATGTATAATATGCATAATATCTGCATGTGTATAAAATGTCTATAGACATCATCATTTTTATATGTATTTAATAATTATGTATTTGTTAGAATCAGTTATTAATTTCTTAGTAGTACCAAAAATTTGGGCTCTCAAGAGTGCTAGTAATGAAAAATATTCTCTGTAATAGTTGTTATTCAATGTAGATATGGGTTCTGTTGCTTGTATTTTTTCAACTTAAGGAAACAGTTTGTTTTTCTAAAACAGTACATTAAAAAACTCTAAAACTTTTCACTTTTCTACCTAAATCACTCGTTAGAATTCATAGGAGGTCAGTTATGTCTGAAATTCATTGACTTTAGATTGACCTGGGTGAAATAATATGTTTGATAGAAAACCATTTTACAAATAATCTCTACCATCAAACAGTATTTCAGATAACAGTTGTCCTCTTTTTTTCACAAAAAAAGAAGTGTTAAAGAAAATGAAGCTTTTTAACGACATATTATCATAATATCTAGAAAGTAGTTGTGTATTAGGAAAACAGTTCTATTACTGATTAATATTTATTTTTTCATTCAGTTTGTGATTCAGATTTTTCTTAAGCTCGCTTTTATGCATATTTATAGTGCTAGTTCATTTTCAAGCACTAATTATATTTTAAGCTTTGAGTATCAGTTTCTTCTTGTGACAGTTCTACCAGAAGAGAAGCCCGGTTACGGTGAAATTCCTATTCCTTTAGCCTTGTTTTTGGCAAGAATTTTGGCTATAGTGGAATTATGCTGGTGGTAAAATTGTGTCAAAAAACCTACAAACCCAAAAACTTTCAAATTTGGGTTTTAGGTTTTTTAAGGTAAAATCATATATTAGGCATTGCCAGATTATTTTTTTAGCCAGTGCAGAAACAGTCTGAATTATTACAGTGTGAACTTCTAGCTATTTACTATAAGAATGTAAATAAAGTGGCACAGAGCCATATTTATAATGACTAATGAAAGCTGTTACACTGCAATCAGAATGATGCAGAGCAACAGGGCAATTCATTAGGAGAAAAGCAGTTAACAAACAGCTAAAGCATGCCAGTTTGGACCTTTTCCTTTCAACTTCAAAACATATACTCTGCTCTTGGTTTTTTATGCTAAATAATTATTTCTAAGGTAAAGTGGATAAGGACAAGTAAGGCTATTCCTGCCTGCTGATTTTGGCCAACTCACAAAAACGTAAAGAGAAGGTGTCATTTTTGGCTTTGTTATGAGCAGATAAATATGCTTGCCATGTTATGCTTGTTAAACATACTGTACTTGTGGTTTGTTGCAATGGGATGTTGATTCAGCACAGCGTATAAATGCATACATAAGTCCCTCCTGACTTCAAGCACCTCTATTTAGATTCAGTGTTCAACTAAACTAGATCAAGGAGTCAGTAAAGTAAATCAGGCAATCTGGACTTAAATTGTATGCTTCTAAATTACAGCTTCTGTAGTATTAACAATTTGTATCTCAAAAGACACTACTGACATTTGTGATGGATTATTCTTTCCATTTTCTGTCTTTAAGACACCATTATAAGAAATAGAAATTATAAAAGCTGTATTTAATTTCAATTTATCTTTTATATGAGCAAGATATATAGTGAAAAAGCAATTGTCACAGGTGCTAAATTATAAACTTTATAGTTTTTAAGACAAGCTGCATCTGATGTTTTATTTTTGAAATAGTGTGAACCCAAAATTTAGAAAGAAACGAGTACTTTAAACCCACTTCGCTGTATTTATTTTAGAAATAGCATTTTGTAGAGAGTAATTTTAGCAAATGCTATTGATAAAAGTATGTGTCCTCATCTTTAAACATTAGCAATATTACATGCTGAAATATTATCGTGGTTTTAATTGTATTTCCCATAAATCACCATTTCCTGTATGTTTTCACTGAATAGCATTTCAGGAAATTAAATTATTAAAAGGTGTAACATTCAGTCAGTAAAACTATAGTTTGCTGGTATAGGAGAAGGAATTTTTAAAAAGCATCAAATGACCTGACTGCCATATTTCCATCTCTTCTTCTCCAGACAAAGCAGTATCTTACACTTATATGATGCAGTTCAAGAAAAGGCCCCTTTCATGTTGACAGGTTAGCTGAAAATTCAAAACTCATTTGCAAGTACGGTTATTTATAATCTTGTTCTATTTCTGTGATATACAAGTAGGTATATTTATGAAATATGTGTCAAACTTCTCTCTAATTGTCAAGACTGTTTTTGTTAAATATACTCAAATTCTGTTCCAGCTGAATTTTATGTATGACACAGAGGAAACAAACTTTATGAATAGCATAAAGTTGCTCAAAATAATTTTAATTTCCAAACCTTGCAAGTACCTCAGGTTTGTTACAGTTAAGACAGTTTGCCAGTAAGAAGTTCCCTGCTAGTGTATGGTAAAGTAGAGTTTCTGTAAGTCCGGTTCTAGAGATTTATGGTCTGTCACATGCATGTCAGCCTGCTAAGAGCAGAGGTGCTTATGCTTTCACAGAAACAATGTTTTCTATTAATTTTTTCTCACATTTGTACTTAAATAGGAAATTCAGACTCCCAGAATCATGCTGAAAGTTGTGAAGCATTAAATGAACAGCTAATTGTAGAATTATTGAATGGTTTGGGTTTGAAGGAACCTTCAAGATCAACAAGTCCCAGTGCCTCTGCCATGGGCGTGGATGCCACTTACTAGGATGAAGTTGGTCAGGGCCCCATCCAACCTGGCCTTGAACATTTCAGGGATGTACGTGCACAGTGTCTCTGGACAGCCTGTTCATTCTTCACCACCCTCTGAGTAAAGAAGTTCTTCCTAACATCTAATCTAAATCTGCTGTCTTTCAGTTTAAAGCCATTGCCCCATGTCCTGTCACTGTCTGTTTACACAGAACATCCCTCTTCTCATTTAAGCCTCCTTTAGGTACTGGAATTCTGCTTTAAGGTCTCTCCTATGCTTTCTCTTCTCCAAATTGAACAACCCCAGCTCTCTCAGCCTGTCTTTACAAGAGGGACACTCTAGCCCTCCCTCTCTTTGTGTTTGATGCATTTACTGATTTTCTGTAAATTTTCCAAAATATAAAACCAGCTTTTATAATAAGTTGGGAGGTTTTTGTTCTAGGATAGTTTTAAAGGAAAGTTTAGATGTTTAAAAATTTCAAATCAACATTGTACAAAGCAGTGTTGCAGACCAGAACTGAAATTGTAGACTTGAACATGAGCAACATCTTCAAAGAGTGACAGTATTTGAAGTATTTAGCTGGGGTGCTAAATTAGATTGCTTCTTTGGTTGTGTTTCAGAAGTAACTACAAGGAATTATTCTTAGGACCATTTAAAAGATGACCACTAGTTATCTGAAGAAATGTTTTTCTTGCTAAGGGGCTGCATTAGCTATTAAGAAAATAATCTTAGAAAATGACAGGTATGCAGCAGATTTTCTTTTTTCTTAGCCCTAGTCCAGCAAAATGATCAATTTTCTGTAGAAAACCTTTGTATAATATTTTCTTAAATTTGGTGTGGGAGTAAATAATATTTGGACCTGCAATCAACATGGTTCTTCTAAACAATCTAAACAATCAGTGATAGATTGCTTATGTGTTGACCATACCTAGCACATTTTCAAGCAACTCCAGAAGTAATTTCTTATGACTCTGTCTTTTGAAATTATTGTCTTTACATCCCAAGCTTTAATTTATGTTGCAGAATATATTCAATTTATTCAGCAGCACCTAAAGTTAATAGTTTTTCTTCAATTAAGTCAGTAAGAATTCTAGAGTTTAATTCCTAAGCATTTCTTTTTTTTTGACAATGGCAACAGAAAAACTGTACATTAAAAAAAAAAAGAAATAAGTTATATAGGGAAAAAAACCCCAAAATATTTTGCTCTCTGAGCTTTATTGTTCATGAAGCTTGGTTACTATACATTTGCGTTCATTAGTTGATAGGATGTTTAGGTGAACTTTACTTGCTGCTCTGCATAGACTAATCATGCTGTCCAACACAGAATGGATGGGCACTTTTGGTGTTATCTTTGACTACTCAATTCAGATGATGTGATTAAATGTCACCAAGGTTAAATTATGAAGCTTGAATCTTTAGCAGTCCATCCTTTGAAAAATTTTAGGATCTGACTTAACAACTGTATTTCACTTTGAAGCTGTGTTTGAACCAGATGACCTCTATAGGTCTTCGCCAACCTAAGCTTTTTAATTATCTGAGAGAGCTGTACCTCTTTATTAAATTTTGTGAATTAAAACATAAGTAAATTTTGAAGTTACTACGTATGGAAATGTCTTGAATATAAAGGACTTGTTTCCACCAGGAGCCATGTAAAAGTTCTGATCATTAATTTTTAGAAATATTTTCACATCCATATAAAAAATTAGAAGCTCCTTGATGAACACAAAAAGGCATTTGTTTTGCATTCCTCAGTTTCAGGTTTTAGTGAGGGACCAGGCATTTCAGATAAGTATCAGGAATTTTTGGGCACCTATTCTACAGTACCTTAGTCTTCTGTATTTGTGCTTCGTGTCAGCAACAGCCTCGGTATTTTTCCACCCTCTTTATCAGGGAAATCTGACGCTTAAAAGGTTTTATTATTTTATTTCTGGCTTCATTTTTAGGCTGATAAACTGAAGTATACATTCTTTGGACTTCTTTATAACTGATTTAATTTGTCATGTAACTAAACAACTGTCTTTCCATGTCTCCCTGAAATGTCACTGGAAAGTTACTTGTTAGGAAATCACCTAACCCTAAATTTTATTTTGTGATGTTTAAGAAGAATCTGTTTACCTTCATGGCAAGCAGTTCTGGAAGCAGTACTACAGTGTTTTACCTCCTGAGGATTCACTTGCATGCCTTCAAGAGATCACAAATTTGATAGCAAAATTTAGTGACTCTGCCTACTTTGACCACTAAGAGATTTTCCCCTAAAGTACATATTACAATAGTTACAAGTTTTATCCATAACTTCTTTTCTTCATAAGAATAATAGGCATCTCAATAAAGATGGGAAAATGTTTTGCATTGATGGAATTAAGCTTACTGTAAATGCAGTAGCCTACCTTGTCACATTCAAATTGGAAAAAAGTAAAAAAACAGTCAAAAATTCAATTTAGCATTACAGAGATTACTGCAGTATAACAGCTTTTTATCTGTAGTAGTGTATAAAAGCACTTCTAACAGTGCATCAATTTTCACAGCCATTTAGTAGATTAGAAAGCAATTGTAAACAGAGTAAAACCCACATTAACTCCTGTCAGCAGCCTGCCTTTTTCTCAGTTATGGATTTTTTTGAAATAACAGTGAAGTCTAAAGTGATGCATCAACATCACAGATTGTATTATAAATATGAATGAACCCATTGTAATGGACTGCATAGTAATAGATGGCAAGAATTTGTCCCCTCTCCTCAAAGTAGCAGCTTTTGTAAGGGAAGAATAGCTGTAGCATAAGGAAACATGTCGCTCTACAAGAAATTACTGCTCGGGTTGTGAAACAATAACTGTACCAAGTGACGGATTTTTAAACTTCCCCTATTTTAATATTTTAGCAGTGCACCATTAATAAGTGTCTGGTGTTTCTTTTAACTGAAATGAGCTGAAAGTTATATATATCTAAAAACCCTAAATCAAGTATTTTTAAATAAACAGCTATTTAAACAACATTACTGGACACTTTTTTGGGGGTGCGGAGAAAGAAACTAGCCATGCATGGGTTTGTTTATTTTGAAAAATTGCCTTTCTTTTAACTGCTTAAAAGCAATATATGCAGTGAAAATGAGAAGAATACTATTTTTTCCCTCATCATCAGGTAGCACAGTGGTAGTTAGAATAAACTGATTTATGGCCAGTGTGGTGAAAGCTGATCTTGAAAAACTCCATGATTCTTCATACACAACATCATGCAGAGTGGGGTGTCTTTTCCATTTTTTCATTTGTCCAGAAGATGCCTGATATCTCTAAGATAAACACTGGTCACTAGATGTTTCCTAACACCTGTTTCTAAAAGATGTTCTACTGCATTTCTTGTTAATTGCTACTGTCCATTTAGCTATTCCTGATAGACTTAAATGAAGTCTACATTCAATTGCTTTCGTTAGAAAATTTTGGCTAACAGTGCATTGTGATAAATGTATCACAGTCATAATGCTAGGCACAATGCTATAAAATAGTCTTCTCTGAAGTAAAAGGGACAATACTGTATATTTGAGTTCGAATTTATCACACACAGGAAATTATACATTGAGGACCAAATTTGCAAATGAGGACAAATGTAATATTTCGTATTTATGGGAGTAAAACCTCTTAGTAAAGTAGCTACAAAGATAAAAATACAATTTCCTCCAAATTGTAAGAATGAAATGTGACAATATTTGTCTTCTCTCAGCTGTTGCATTTCATTGTTATTTTGTGAAATATTATGGCAATTACTCAATGAAACATTTTGCTCAAAGACTTCATTTAAAAAGTCTTTACATTTTGACTGAGAAAGTGAGTACTTTTCTCCATGGAGATTGTGTATTTCTTTGAGAATAAAATGCTTAACCAGTTCTATATCTAGATTTATATTATTTCATCCAATAAAAAAATCTTGGGGTTTGGTAATAAAAGGACATTTAATGAAATTTAAGGAAAAATAATAATTGGTAAAAAAACACAAAACATCAAAGAGTTTATTTTATAGTTGTGTGATTAAGAAATCGTTTATATTTATTTAAAAAAAACCAAACATTTTTTCAACATTTTTTTCTCTTTTTTTTCCTCTTTTTTTTTTTTTTCTCTTTTTTTTCCCAGAAAGTGCAGGTGAATGAGTGGTTTCTTAAATTGGACCCATCATTGTAATGTAACTTCCTGTTACAGTGCTCCTATTTAGTAGATTTCATTATTCCAAGTCACATAAGTGCACAGAATTCAAGTGCTGTTCTGTGCCCTAGACTTACACAATCATAAATTTCATTATCTTGCCTTTCCCTATCCTTCATTTACCTACACACTCTTGGGTGCAGCTGAAAATGTTTTTCCAAAACTCTCTTATCTATCGCAAGTGCTCAATTCTTTCTAAGATGCTTTCTCATCTAATGCAGATTCACATGTAGTCAATGCTGAATACAAATAGATAAAATTACTCTATCTTGCAGTAATTTTATTACTGTTATCTTACTAATCTGTCTTCTTTAAGAAGTCTTAAATGCCATTTAATAGCAAGTGAAACTACAGAGGAAAGCAGTTGGTAGAAGCTAGAACTGGTGAGGGTCCTAGGGCTAGAGAGTAAGCTATTATCTCATTAGGACCTGCTTTAGAATGAAATCCTCAAAAAGGAGTTGCAGTTGAAACTACTCCATTGTTACTGAACTCAGACAAGAAGTACAGTCTCCTCCTACTGATGGTCATGTCACCTTTAAAGCAGTCAAGAGTCGCTGTTCTCAGAACAGCAGAATTGTCTTCCCAAGGCAGGTGAGGACTCGCAGTCCAAGATTTACCAGTCAGTGTACCCTCTGCAGCCAGCCAGCTGCCCACACTGCTGCTCTTACAGGTGTCTGTCTATCAGATACTCCATTTAGCTACTTCAGTCTGCTTCTCTTTCTAAGTTGTATCATTTCTGTTTGGAAAAAAACATCTTTTAAAGACTATTGGTGAGAAATTACTGTTCAAAGCTGGCAGTTCTCAGACAGGTATAGACACATGTAAAGCAGGTAAATAAACTTTATGTTAAGGTGTAGATATATTCCGCTTAATTACATGGGATCTGTTTTGCTTGCCTTCACTATCTATTTAAAACTAATCTAAGCTAGGCTCTGTCTCTAATCGAAATAAGCCAATAGATACCTAAAGTATGTGCTTTTAATTGTGCTCTGAAGATTGCCTTTTTCCCTTGACTAGTCCCTTGACAGTGCAATCTCTTTGCCATTATTGTTCTGCAGAGTCAGGCATAATGATTCTGCACCGGGACTACCATGCTCTACAATGATTTCATTATAGTGAAATACAGCACTAGTGGGTATGTAGGATCCATAAATAACATTCCACACTTTGTATTGCTCTCAGAAATTCTGTATTTTGTGTAATTAGTACGGTACAAAACAACCTCAGCCACCCACAAATAGATTTTCCTATAAATGAGTTGTCTCCTAAATTTGAAATACCCTTCAGCTGAATCTTTGTATATTACAGTCCTTCTATATGCACCAGTGACTATGGAGCTGTGCATAGTCTGATGAGGAAAATGGCATTTCTGTTTTAATTTCTGATGGGCACAGGTCATTTGGATTATTTTCTGAATGAATGATGAAATATATATTAAAGTCTGTTAAACAATGAAAAGATTGATGAAAATAGTCTTTCCAAATGATTGAGTCTCAAGTAACAGCATGTTTTTGTTTCATACCAGAAATATCTTAGTGTGTTGGCATTTTATTATTATTATAATAGAATAATTTTTTTTTTTTACCATACTGAAACCTTAATGCTTTTCTTTACTAGTTTTTTAGCTTTATGCTTTATGGAATAAGTCAAATTTAATATAATATTTAGTATGTTGTACAAGTAAGAGACAAATATTCTGTAATAAATGCATAAAATATGATGATAAGGCTCAAACAAAATATTTTGTTTACTGCTTATTTTGAATGGCAACGAAGCTATATGAATTGAAGTAGGTACTGTTATAGTTTTTGTCACTGCATACTATTTTTATCCCTTTTTAAAAAACTTGGTTCATACTCTGCAAAAGCAGTGTTATGGGTGTTTTGGGCTTTTTGGGTTTTCTTTTTTTTTTGGAGGGAGAGTTCATAAAACATTTTCAAGGAACTCAAATCACTGTTACTTTAATTCTTTCACCTACTAATCTATCTTACCTAACAAAAATATGTGCACTCAGAACTAATATATAATAATCACAGGGCTGACTTCCCATTTGATGTATCATCTCTAAAGACTAAACTTGAACACTTAGTCCTCTGTGGATGGGAAATCCTTAAGTTCAGAAGTACACAACTAGAGTTTTGTATGTTTTGCAGGACTAAATCTAAGCCAATTTCAGTTTAAAGCAGTGATGATTTTCACCTGAAGGGTAGGATTCCATGTACCAATTCAGAAGTAGAAATCATTTATTTTATGGGCTGATTTTTAAATCCAGAATATGTTTCAAGCTTGTCAGAAACTTGCAAAGCTATACAAAAATTTGGGTATCACAAATCTGTCAGAGAGAAGAGCCTATAAGAACTATGTCTACTGGAGGTAAAGGTTAGTGAACATGAAGGATATTTTTAAAGGAAAAAATGATGATACATAATGGCTGGGCAGTGTAATGGTGTCTTTCACATCTACAGTTCTTATCAGCATATTGCATGCTAAACTGTGTTCCCCCGCTTATATCCAAACTGTTCACTGTAACAACTGTAATTTGTTTTAATTGCATTTTTCATGTAGCCAGAAAAAGCTTTGTGAAATTTTACAGCTTCTGTTAAGTAAGTGGAGAGATGAATACTTTATAGTCTATTAGGCCTTGAAATCACTGAATCTGCACCCTGTCCTCCCTCATAGGGGAGGTGTCATCTCAACAATCCCTTGTCTCTGTCCAGACTAGGAAATCCACCTTTTATGCAGACTTTGCTGCAGTCAAAAGTCTAAAGCTTCCAGATACAGAAGTTACTTTTAGATATCTGCAGTGTGGGCTTTCTTTACCTGTTTAAAGTATCTACATTAGGGTGAAATGAAGCACAGTTTAACAGTGCTTGTTTCTCCTCACTGATGTGAAGGGAGCCTGAGGCAACCAGCACAAATTCATTCAACCAGCACTTAATCTCACACTGGGATCAAGGGCCTTTGGTCGGGCACAAGGACGCACAGTTGTATATAGCACGGAAGAAAAGAGTCAGGTTTGTTTCTGTACCTGCAATACATACATATCCATAGACAATGCGTTGTATCTATTTCATATTTGTAGTTATAATAAAACCAGTTAAATTTGTGGTTTCTTGTTTTAATGTAACTGAGAATATTTCAAAGTATCCATTACCACAAAAAAAAAAAGAAAAAAAAAAAGACCAAAAAAGGGAAATGCATCTATCTTCAATTACAAAAATGTAATTGAACTTTTTGCTTTAAGCCATATTCTGTTACATAACCAAAGAGTTATAAATTTATGCATCTGCTTCAGCTTATTGAAACTGTTGGGATTTTAAGCTTAATTTCTGGAAAAAATCTGTTTGGCTAGCAAGCTCAGAGGAAGCAAAGGTTTTTAAGAGATATAAGATAAATTATAGAGTGCCATAACTAAATTCTTAGACATAGAGGATATTCTCCCTTCACACTCCCCCAAAGTCTTCCTCAGTTATGTTTCTGAAATAAAAATACATAAATATCTAGCCTTCTACTTTTGCTGCAAAATTTTTATAAATCTCCTTGGAGTCACCTGAATTGTTATTCTTAACACTACTGGCTAAGACTGAGAATCTAGGTAATAACACCAATTGTATATGGTATTATTCTATTACACAAAACTGAAAATTATATTTATTCTATAAGATGTTGCTTTGAAATTAATAGTAACATGCATGAAATTTGCATTTGAATAAATTTTCCTTAGATTACAGTGAACTGCTGAACATTGTGAGATTTTTCAATAGCATCTGTTTTTTCCTTAGCATTTAAAGCTACTCAGGTGTAGCATTTCTCTGGAAATGAGCACTAATGAAGGTGCTAGAAAAGATTTGAGAATTTATCTCTAATGTGTTTAGTATGAGTGACTAACTTAATTGACAACCTAGCAATGAGTTTACACAATACAGTTGTTCTAGAAAGAAGTGTAATTTTAATAGTTATTACATATATTGTGTTTCCTAAAAGGTGTTTTTATCGTCTCTTTAGAAGATTGTGGGAGAAAGAATTTCCTTTGTGAGAACTGTGGGGTGATTGTGCCTGTATGACTGAGAATAACCTATAGACATTCTAGCCTGAATGAATTTATGTGCATGCAAAACTGTGTGTGTACCTTGTATCCTAAAAAAATCTTTTTCAAGTTTTTGGATTGGTCTTAAATTTTTGAAGAGTATCCACAGAAATTCTCCTGTCTTCTTGTATCTTCAGTTATATATGGAATAATGGAGGGAAAAATGGGGGAGATTTCTGAACAGACAAGTAATTTCCATCACAGACTAACTTGGATCTGGAAATAAGTTGTTTTATGGGTTGGAGCTTTTTTGTCTACACCAAGTAGGCATCTATAGTCAGTACAGTTGCAAAGCAGTAAACAGTGATTTCACACAATTAGCAAACCTCACCCCTAAACAAGACTGACTATGGCAGGTTTAAAGGCAATGAAGTATCTGCATACCCACATTTGAGAAGAAATTGTCATTACTTAGATGTGATCACATACGGGCTTGGAACTAAAGTCTAGGCTTGTAGTGGGGTGCATGCCAACATAGACTGATACAGTAAACAACAGAACAAAAGCCTAAACAGGAAAAAATGGAATTGTGTAAAAGTTTGCCTTTAAAGTCTGAAATCTGTCATGTGAACAGCTTCCACCAAATTCATATGTGCAATTGCACAGAGTTTTTACACTATCTCCAGTTTTACTGGGAGTGCCAGGGTTGGCCTTTATGCTCTCTGTGGCAGCCCATGAGCTGCTGTGCTTTGTCTTAGTGACTGGTGATGCCACCAGACCAGTGTTCTGGCTGTTGCTGAGCTGTGCTTGCACGGTGTCGTGGCTTTCTGTCTGTTCACCCACAAAACACACAGAGCCAGGAGGCTCCGAGTGGGAAAGAGGTTGCGAGGGGATAACCAGCACAGCTGACCCAGGCTGATGCTCTACCACATGATGTCATGCTCAGCAATAACATCTCAGGGAAAGGAGGAAAAGTTCTTTTTGAGCATGTTCCCTTACAACCTTAAGCATATTTTAAAAAGACATTTTTCCCAACTTCCTTCAGGAAACTCTTTCACAGATGTTACGCTTTTATGTGTCATAGTATGAATAATATTTAGTTGAATGTCCAGAGTAATTGAAGAAAGAAAAGCATTCATGCTAATTCAGATAAACTTCAGTGGTCTTTGCTGTAATATTGTTCTCTGAATTTTTGCACTGTTCAAACATTTACATTTAACATGAGAATGTATTTGACCATGCATACTACAGAGAAATAAGTTAAGTGTATGTTTTTTAATTTGTGAGTGACTGAACTTGAGTATTATTATTTTAATTACCCCTCAGGCAATTTTCTGATGTGTGATCAAGTGCAGGTCAATGTTCTGAGAGTCCTTCAACATGACAGTTCACAGAATAATTATCCTGTCATCGCACCTTGATTCATTGTTTCATCGTTTCTTGGACTTTTTCCTCTTTCTCACATTTGCTTAGCAACCAGATCACAAGTCTCATACTTATTATTCAAGTAATCACCCTCTGCAGCACATAGATGCATCAATTAAAGCTTTACAATGAAGTATATTGTTCTGTGTGGAATCCTCAGGTGTCAGGAATTAAAAATTGATTTTAAATGTTGCAGGCTGTGTTCAAATGGCTCATCTGTGTTTATGTTAAACAAACAAGCATGCTAACAATTCCAAACCAAAGAGATAGGTCAAAATCATTAGGAAATGAATGATAAAATATATTATTTTCTTAAAACACTTAGTCTTTTAGAGATTTACCAATTAAATGCAGCTCTGAAATGTCTGAGTGCCAAACATTTATTTTAGCTCTGTTTTTTCTGATGCAAATCAATTTGATATCTGATTTATATGTTCTTACCTATAGTCTTTGTGAACATTTTCTGGCTAATTTTCCGATTTGTGTAAACTTCACAGCAATTTATTATTCGAATGGAATTCAAGTACCCAGAAGCTGTCAAGATGGTTCAGTGATTTAATGTTGGCGTCCTGCAGCTTTGACTTTAATCAGCAGATGCTCTGGCATTACCATAAATGTTTTCTTAACCGTCTCTGTCAAAAAAAAAAAAAAAAAAGAGAGAGAGAGAGAGAGAGACAATTTTTCCTGTTTGGAGTCTCCTGTTTCTGATTAAATTCGGTTTGGGTTCTTTTGCATAATTAATATACCATGATGCTCTCTCACCATTTGTTTTTAATATCACCTTTTGAGCTAAACACATTTGCAAGAATGCTTCATAAGTCAAAACAGACAAAGGAAAAACAAGTCTATGTTTAAGAATCCTCTGTTTCCATGGCTTGGGAGGTCTTACTGTCTTCTGCCTTGTTTTCTCATTGCGTATAGAGGCTTCAGGTTTTCAGTTGCTCAGTTTTTCATATTCTGTGTAATATTTTAAGTTCCTCCAAGAGAGAGAGGTTTTTTTGTCTCTACGTGCAAAGGTGTGTTGCATTTTAGATTTTTGGAATTTTAAAAAAAAAACCCTCCTACACGGTAAGATTAACTTTTGTTAGCTGATGATTGTTTAATAGTATTTGAGTGCAATTGATTAAGAATATATGGAGGAAGTGCTACAGTTAGCTTCCATTGTTTTTAACATACCGAAGTGGCTTCTAAGAGTTTAACTGGTCAAATATAGGGCAGTGAATATATTCATTGTGTGAAAAATGCATACCATTAATGATGTTTAACACAGCATTTTGAATTCACAATGACTGGACTAATTACCCATGATAATGTAGCTTGAATTTGTCTTGTCATAATTCAGTGGTATTTGGAGGAGTCGGTAAAAGCTGTTTTTAAATAATAAAACAGTCTCCTCTTTCAGAGACTGTTGAAATCAGCGTCCCTTTTCAAAATAGTTTGTCACACTTGCAGAGTACAGTTGTTGGTGTCAAATATACATATGGCTGGATCATGTGCAGAGTAGAAACATTTTTTTTACATCCCATCTTTCTCCATACATGAACAAGGCCAAATTACAGTCCATCCCAAAGAAAATGAATAATTAAGTGAAAGCACATAGCATTAATTAGAGCATTCTATAAAGAGAGAGAATTGTCAAAGAAATATATTTATGCAATCTTGTAGAGTGAGGGGAGAGATAAATCACTTTGCCTTTATTTCCCAATATTTACTTTTGCACAAGCATCTTCTTGAATATATACTATGTCCTGCTCCACGGTTTCAGTCTGCTCATTAGCACGCTATCAATTATTTTATGCAGAGCTTTGTCAGAGGAAAGTAAGGACCATAATAATAATATGAAAGTTACATGAACTAAGATGATTCAGCTTCATTCCATTTCTGTCCAGCGTCTTCATGAAAGCAATCTTGCATGTTAGTTTATACAAGTTAAACTTCACAGTCAGGTCTGCTTCTGTCCTCTTAAAAAGCACCCATGCTATAAAGAAGCACAGATTAGAATTCAAAGTTCTCATAAATACTTGTCCAGGTTAGTAAATCACTACACTCTTCCCTGTCATAGCATTAACAGCATACAGTGCTCTCTGTTGCTATTCTTCCAGAGGCCTCTTTTTTAAAATGTTTAAAATTAGAGGAGCCTGAGAGCCATACACTATTCTTGCAGTCTTTTGGATAATGGTGAATGACAGCCTACTCTGACTGTGACCTGCGTGGACAAAAGCTGCCCCAGGACATTGGTCTTGTGCCTCTTACAGCAATGTGAGGAGATTTTATTTCTATTCAACTGTTAAAACTAATACCCACCTAATTTACTTTCAGCTCTAGCCTCTCTTTATGCTGTTCCCAAAAGTATTTCCAGGACTCTGTAGATCTCCCTTTTGCTTAGAAGTAGTTTGATTTCTTAGGAGAAAAGAGCAACAGATGATGAGAGAAAGATAGTTTTCCTCATTGGTTTGATCTGATATTACAAAGTATTTGTATTCAAACTTAAAGGAGTTCAACCTACCAGTACTCTGATTGCTGATATACACCTGGGAATGGAAGTTTGGAATAAAAATAAGAAATAAAAATTGTATGGATTTGTAGCAGCAACTGGAATAGCTAGGGAATATCTTGTAAACATTTGATATCAAGAGTAGTGGATAAGAAATAACAATAGTGCTAAACTTTTGAGACACATAGATAAATGTCCTGGTTTAGGGCAAATTTTGGGGGAAATTTCCAAAGAGGTCCCTTTAGGAAGCAAATTCAAGCACCCCCTACCAGTTTGGGAGACATAAATCTCCTTTAAGGAAAGTGGAAAAAAGTGTTTATTTAGCAAGCAAAGTACTTACAAACGTGGAAAAATGAAGAATAACAATAAACAATGGAACCTCCCTCTGTTTTGAAGAGATGGCAAATTCAGAAAGTCCTTTTTGTGGGGTGCAACTCAGCTCACTCAGTCTCTTATCAATCTCTCCTTTGGTGGAAAATGATTCATCCTGGTCCCTGTGGGCCACAGGTGTCAGCTCCCGGTTCTCTTCTGGGTTTTCAGTCCAGAGCAGGGCTGATCAGTTCCAAGAAAGAGAAAATCCACAGTCTGAGGAACATCTCTGCCTCAACTAGCTAAAAAAACTAACTAAAAACAAAGGAGGGCTCTCTCCCTCTGTCCATGCTGTAGACAACACAGTCCGTGAGAGGGAACGTGGGAGAGCAAATGCATTTTCTGCAAACAAACTGCCTATTTCTTCTCCCTCTCTTCGCTCCCAGAACCAGTCTGAGAGGTGCAGAACTTAATATCCAGCATAAACAGAACAGACAGCTGGGGATAAAAGAATCATAAAGTCACTCCAGGATGGTTTGGGTCAGAATTGGCTTAAAGGTCATCTAATTCCAACACCCACACCATGGGCATGGACAGCACCCGCTAGATCAGGCTGCTCAGAATCCCATCTGGCCTGACCTTGAACCTCTCCAGGGATGGGGCATGATTTTTGTGGGGGTTTGTGGGTTTTGCTTCTTTGTCTGGGTTTTTTCTCGATGTGTATGCTAAATAGTAAATACTGAACAGAAGCAACAACAACATTTAGAACTGCAGTGAGTAAAATCTCATAAAGTCAGTCTTTGTTGTTTGGATTTGTTGTGAGTTTTATTTTCCAGGGGTAGGAGGCTTCCTGCTGTGTTTTTCCTCAACAGTTGGTAAAAGAAGGCAAAATTGTGTGTTTCTTTTCCATTTTAGTTATTTTCATCAGCATGTTGCTTATCATTCCCCAATGCATCTGCTAGAGGCTTTCCTTTGATGGCACCAGTCTTTCTGCATATTCCTCAAGTTTTTTATTAAAGTGCACCTTGGAAGCAGTACTCATCTATAGGTAGCTGGTTTGCAGACAGGTTTGGAGACTAATGTGTCTACTGCTTGAAGGCAGTTTAGTATGTGTGATCTACATTAATTATCATCAGCTGAAGAGGGTAGCTTTAGACTATGGACCTCTGTGTATCTTGTCACAGTCACTAACTTAGTCATCATTTTTGACTGTTAATTCTAAAGACGATCTGGAATGCAAGCTGCAATATACTTGTGAACAAAATAAAACAAGTAATAAACCACATTCCAGGAATTTAAAATGCTCTAAAATATGTTAACTTCCAGTTTTATTATTGTCATTTCCTGTTTATTTCTTGACTTAAGAGAAAAAGTTGATGTTTCTCCTATTTGTACTTTAAGAGAAATCCCATAAACATCTAGGATGTGGATTGTTTCCGTCCACTGGGGCCTGAAGACCCCATGCCACTGGTATTCATGTAGATCCAATATTTGCATTTTAACCCCCTTTGCCTGACATAAATGAGAAGATTAATTTATTGGTTATTAATACTAAAGTTACAACTTATGATTTATCCATTTTGAAATTAAGAGACTTAGAATTTAATTTTTCAAGAATGTTTCAAACCATGTGCTCTAAAAATCATTAATAACTGCAAAGCAGATTTCTGTTTTGGAAATTTCCATTTTGCAGTTTTCCTAGAAACTGCCAAATGTGTCTTCTTTTGGGGGAAAAGGCATGAAAAAACACAGGAAATCAAATGTAATTCAGGGTGAGCTAGGAAGGATGCCAAACTCCTAAGTCTGAAATAGCCATCTTAGAAGACACCTGCAGAGGTTTCTGACCTTGGGTGATTTCAGCAGCTTGATCCACACTCTTGTTCTCTTATCATCTTGACAGGTACTCAAGACTTTTGTTAAAATCCCTGTAAGTAAAAGTTGCATTTCTTGTAAAAAAAAAAGTCAGTGTCTTATCACAGGTGGGAATATATTAGTTTAAACAGAGAAATTGGTTCCAACTCATTGCAATTATAAAGTGTCTTTGGAAAAGGTAGGTGAAAGTTTGAATGGAGTGATCAGCATAGGTAGGAAAGGGATTAAAAGAATTTTTAAAAGCTTTACTTTAGGGCCAAGTAAAAGGGAACTGGTCCAGCACAGTTCCTGTTGTCAAAGATTAGTTTGCTCACAGTTTGTAATTGAATGTCTTTGAAATTTAGTTTCTGTAAATTCTCCGTATTAGTCACACGTGTTCTGATATACTCACTTCTTGCCTTTGAAATGCACATAAACCCCCTATATTCACAATTTCTGAAAACTATCTCATCTAAATTGTGCTTATACTGTTTCTTCCTTGTGTTTCACACCTTTTTAATGCAACACTCAAGAACAGGAGCAACTATTAAAATCAATGTGCACAGTTTAAAAAAGAAATGTTCCAAATATCAGTTACACTTTTTCATGTCTCATGAGTTATTGTCTGCTTAAGATTAGTAGAGTTGTGAGCATTTATTATGAAATACAAAGGTGTAAGAAATTACTTATCAAGCAAAGGTCTTTTGAGCACAACTCACACTCCTTTATGTGTTAGGGCTGGAGCTGCAGGTTCAAACTGAAATAAGTTGTAACAACACACAGTGGTGCTTTTACCAGGAACATTCTTCAAGCCTACCTTGTCAGTCAGAAATATTGTTGAAAAAAAAAAAAGAAAACAATTAAAAGTATTTTAAATATTTTCCGTTAAACCATCTCGAATGGAGCTGTCCCATTTTTTTTTTTTAATGAATGGTGTTAGGTGGTATGGATGGACTGTCTAGCTATACCAGTCTTTCATATTATGTCTAAATTCTGGTTCTGAGGGATAAGGCAGGCTTTGAGAAGGACAATGAAGTCTTGGTATGTACTCACACCAGGGCTAAGGTCTGGGGATGGATTTCAGAAGGCTGTCTTTGGGCTGTAAAAATTAAAAGAAATTGGGTGCCTGTAAAATCTGGGAACTTGCAGCTGTCTGGTGTCTGGGGCTCTAATAGGGGTTGGTGCAGGAAACAAATCTGTCATTTCAAAATTGAGAGGAAAACAATTAATTATTTTCTTCTTGGCATTTCTGATAGTAAGAAGCCAAGAGTTTGGAATCTGTTTATTTAGATGGAACATATGAGGATATACTCCGATATCCTCACAATGTCCATGGTATGTGACCATTGTCTAAGTACAACTTCACTGGTTAAGATTGCATTGGGTGCAATGACATGACAGTGTGGTCAGTGAACTTTGTGAGAAATCAACAGGACTTCCAGACAGAGACTGGGTTGTGTCAAGCATTTCAGCTTGTGGGGATGCTATACAGCTGCATCCAAAATTAGCACATGGCACTGTTGTCAAAAATGCGTGTTCTTTTCCCCTGATGTTTTGCTGAGAAAACATGAGCACAGCATCAGCAGGGTGTAGCTTTTTGAGAATTTCGGTTCCGTGCATTAGGAATGAGGAACCAGAGACAAACTATGGCACCAAACTGGGGAGCCAGTGGTAAGAGTTATGGCTAGGGCTGTTACTTTGCCCAAGCTAAAGTCCTTTGGCATGGGGACATTCCTTCATGACTTAAATGACGAGTCATGACTTAAAATGTAGAAGTAATTTGCATTGCCAGTAATGTCAGTATGGGTGGGCTTTAGAAAATGTTGGCATAGGCATAGCTTCAGGAATATGATATAGCATGTGGAGCACAAGTCAGCGAGATCAGGAATATTCCACTGGGTTTTTGAGCATTTTTCCCTGTTAACTTGGTAAGAGATGTAATGAGGTTGTAACTGCAATTGTTCTTTTTATGTTAGTTTTGTCATGTCCTACATTGAGATATATGACTGTAA
The DNA here is from genome assembly GCA_024734035.1 of Alethe castanea. Classification (NCBI taxonomy): domain Eukaryota; kingdom Metazoa; phylum Chordata; class Aves; order Passeriformes; family Muscicapidae; genus Alethe; species Alethe castanea. The sequence continues at coordinate 57,771,438 of JANRGV010000051.1, read as the reverse complement.
TACAAGCGTGTAATGCCACACAATGCTGTTCTCCTTATTGTATTTCAACTTTATTTTTCAATCAGTCTACAAGTATTTACATAAAGCCAAAATATGTCCTTAGTATCAAGACTTTTACTGAGAAACTGTGTGATGAAATAAAGCTTTTCAACATCCTTTTTAATATTAAATATTTATTAGTTGTTTTTAAAAAAATCTATCTTGGCTTTAGTGAGTCTCTTGTGATCATTTTTGTTCTCTGTTAAAGGTAATATATAACACTATTGTGTAGGATTTTAAAATCTCCAACTGATCATATTTTTTTCCCCCAAGTTCACAGCAGGCAGATCTACTACTACTGATTTTTTTTGTTCAGATGCTAGTGCACAATTTCCCTTTTCTGAATATGATATATCCTTTAATAGGTTATAAGCATACTTTTATAAGTTGTTCTGTGTTAGGGGACATCATTTAAACTGTGGACAGCTATATTAAGCACAATTTTCTGTCGACTGAATTTCCTGAGCATTGCCTTTAGAAGTCATGTATCTAGATGATAGTATTTGACTCTAGGCTTTGCACATATGGCTTTGGAATGCTTTTGATTAACAGCAATGTTCAAGCAATTAATATCTGCAAAAACTGCATTTCAATAGGTCTAGAGGATCCACAAAAGCTCAATATTGAACGAGAGAAAGAAAAAATTTAAATATCATGGAATTTGGACACTGAGACTATCATAGTGTATAATTTGATCTCTGCCTAACTTGTGCCTAGAAGCATTCACTAGCAGTAAAGTCAAAACTGTTATGGGTTATGACCTGAGCATTTAGAAAACTTAATAATGAATTCAAAATTACTGTGTTTTTTTTTTTCATCTGCATAGTTCTTGCTATGATAAAGGTGAATGACAAATCTTGATTGTTGAAAGTGACCAAATGGTAGAAACTTGTCTCCACTACTACCAGTATATACAGGATATTAATATGTTGTCTTTATCCCGTGATTTTTCATGTCTGATTTCTTTTTGTCTTGCTACTGCCGGAAGGTACGCCTTGCTACAGTAGGTGGACAAATAGTGCATCTCCAGAAATGTAAGCTTTCTTCTTAACAAGAATTCATGCAGAAGTGCCTTCCCATGAGTAGTTTTCTGTTTAACCTTCCATATACTTAACTGTATTGAGTTCTTTAGAAGTGTATTTGAACCAATGCATGTGTATAAATACATAATTCGTTTCAAACAGTTAGTTGTCAAAAGCACAAAACAAATTTGTGTATGTCTATGATGCAACAGTTCAAAGCATTTTAGGAAATGTCTGTTAATACCTGTATGGTTTGTGGATTTTCTGGGTGTTCCCTTTTTCTAGAAACATAGGTGGCCAATGTCACTAAGCCATGTCCTGGCTGTTTGGGCAGCCATATCAAATACTGTCTTCAAAAACAGATCAAATTCCTGGTTATGACTGGTTATGGTTTCTTACTTTTGCTTGTATATGTGTGAATTCCAGCACTTCATTTCTCTGGTGGTTCAAGGTTTTAATGCCTAATAGCGAGTAAATTAATGGCTATTTATTCTTATACTTACTTTGTCCGTTAATCTTGACTTCTGGCTTTTCTTGCAAGTGAATAACCATATGCTTTGTAGCCTTTATCACACCAAACTAAGGAAGTCCATTTTTCCCATAGTTGTGGTCAAAGCTGCATGCTAACCTGCAGCAGTTTGCAGCCATGTAGTTCTGAATTCACATGCAAGATACACTGGTATTTTTAAACCACTCACCTCAACACTGACAGGTTGAAAATTAAATTCTTTGGTTTCACCAGTATAACACAGGATTTGAGGGAGGTGAGGTTACAATCCCAGGTCAAGGCAGTGGAATAGATGGTACCAAATCATCAATGCATGCGAGTTTTCAATCAGTGTGTGAAGCAGTATAGAGTGCTTAAGAGTTTGGATTTAATACAAATTAATTTCTGTTGTCTTAAAATAAAAAAATTGAGGAATTAGTGAGACTTTTTACCTTGATAGTGCCTAACTAATTTTACACTTTGATTTAAAGAGAAGTCATCTTTTGATCTGATAAGAATGCCATGAGCAGCACATATACCTGAAGTAATACAGCGGTTAATTCATTACATGCACATTTACTGAAGTGAAATCTAAGGCTGTAAGTAAATTTGTATGCTTTCTGAGCCAGGCCTAGCAAAGTTCAGTGTTTCTGAATTAAATTCACAGTAGCCAATTTGCTTAGCAGGGAGCTATCTACCTCCATATCTGCAAATACTGGGCTTGCACTTAGGCAATAGCTCTGTGGAGAAGTTCCTTCTTGACTGAAGAACATAAGCGGTAAAGATGCCACCTGATTTAGAAAGCAGCTGAAATAACAACTTTGAGATTATGATACTGGATTTAGATAAAATATGTGTCCAAGTACTACTTTAAAAATATTATCTAGCTGATCAATATTATTTGTAACATGGCTGAGACCAAAGTGTTCTCATTATTAAGGAATGCTGCTAATCACTCACATGAGACTTTGTGATTTTTCTAGTGAATCTAGACATCATCATTACAAAGGAGGTGAAACAAGAACTGCTCACATAAACTAAAAACTATTTAGGGCACTTTCCTAATGCCATTTTTTATTGTTGCAGGACCCTTCAGAGTGAAGGGAAAGGCTGTTCATTTGAGTTCAATATTGCATTTATTAGTCTATGCCTAGAAATTCACAGTTGCTGTTCTGAGGGGAAAGAAAAGACACAACTGTCTTCAGCTTTACTCCGTCCTATCCCTATGCAACAATTCCAGATTGTAGGCAGCAATTTATAGGGCATGCTGAAGTGAAAGCCTCAATTAGTTACTGAGTTTCAAAGTGTTAAAAGAGTTTGGATAGATCTCATGAGCTACTATTTATTAACGGCTAGCTTGCAGCAGTTTCCTGCTTAGGCTGCAGTTGTGAGTCTCAGTCTTAAGGCGCCTCTACTCTGCCCTGTGTGTACCATGAGAAACTGGGATTTTACAGCTGGATTTTACTTTGAGGCCTCAGTTCATAGAGTTCCCCATCTCTGTCATACAGTCTAGCTCACCACACCTAACTCATCCTCGCATTTTGGGGTGAAGGCTGCTGAAGTGCAAAGTAGTTAAAATTTGGTTGTTGGCACATTTGAGAAGCTTACTTTCAGTGCCTAATTTCTTTTAGACTTTTAAAAAATCCAACAGTTATGCTTTATCTTTTATGATATGACAGTGTATTTTCTTACACTTTTAAGTGTTGATTTTTAAACACCAGCTATTTTTCTGGCTGCCCCTAGATTGAATGTAAACAGAAAGGTCTGTGGTGCAGCTGGTAGTTTGTATATTGACATAGGCAGCATGCTTTTATCAGCTTGCAAATATGTGTTCAGAATCAATAAGCATAAACATTTAAGTAGAATGGGATATTTAAGAGTGCACATACAAAGGACATTTTAATTATATATGACAAGTTTATTACATGTAATTATAAAGATATGTTCATAACCAGTCATTGGCCTCCTGTGATTCAGGAACACTATGCTTCTGCATATTCAAGGTCAAATTATTTTCTGTGGTGTAAAAAAAAAACGTTTTTCATCTAAGTGTTAAATTTGTCTTAAGAAATTTTAATTAAGAATTGTTTATCTGTATTAGAAGATGATGGAAAGGGACTATTTCTTTTCCTCCACTTCCCAAAAGGTGATCGTACTTACAAAATTTGCTGAGATTGTCCAAGAAAGTGTGTAAAATCCTCATCCATCACTGAGAGCCCCTGGTCAGGGAATGACAGTGCAGTAAATATCTTCAGCAGCTGCCTTTTAATGTACAAGCTGTTTTCGGTAGGAATTTTCAGTACTCACATAAAACACACTGTCATGAGTGACTGCCTGTGCTCCAAAGTCATTACTATTGGGATGATGGAACATCTTTCAGCAAATAACCAAAAAACTTTAAATGTCATGTCAAGTGTGTTGAAGGCATTTTCAAGCCTTGCTCAAGGTTACATGAATATTGAGTAGGCCTGTTTTTAAAAAGTTTTATATCTGTGAGAGAAACCACTCATATGCTGGTTTGGAAAACAGTCATTTGATCTGGAAGTGGGGTAGGGAACGACAGGAAAAGAAATCTATCCATTAATCATGCCAAACCTGCAAAACTCCTGCCTGGATATTAACTGAGTGCAACTTTGTGTGACAGGCAATGCCAGTGATGTTTAGCAAAAAATAGTGAATTATGCAATTTCTTGAAATTACTTAGCTGCCTAAAAGTTCACAAAGGAAAGAAAAGGTGTTACAATGAATAATTAAATTAAAATAGATTTTCTAATACATTTTAAAATTTGAACAATTAAAAAATATGTAGGAAATGTAATTAACAAGGTAAAACTTTGGAAGACACTGAGAGGTGGGTATGTCTTTGACTCCAGTAGGAAAGGAGGATCCTGTCAGACTATATCTGTGATTTTGTAAGAAATATGGATAATAATCTAATGAAGACATGTAAAGTCTGGATCACGTTCAAGGGACTGAGTCCACTGCTTTTGAAGTGATAATATATTTTGTCTTGCCTCCTTGGCAATCATTACTCCTTGTAGTACATCATCTACATGTAAAATTTGTCTGATCAAGAGGTCTTTTATATTAAAGAATATTAAAACTGAGTATTTTAATAGTGAAACAAGGTTTCCTTGATTTGTCTTCTGCAGAGAACCAGAAAGGACAGCCAGAGAAGCCGTGTTCGCACCACAGTATCAGTTTAAACTCGACAAGAAGCCCAGTCACCAAAGAAGTTACATATGATGTGGAAACAAGCTCTAAGGTGTTGAACAAGGCTGTTGGGAGAAAGGAAGCCTGTCATGGGGAAGGTGGCAAAGAAAAGAAAATAGATCGTATTGGGTCCCCTTCTAAGGGAGAAGCCATTCCAGAAGTAGAAGCTCTCTTGGCAAGACTGCGAGCACTATAGAATAATCATATAACAGATTAAATAAAAGTTAAAAACAATAGCCTACACTACACCTTTAAAGAAACAGTAATTTTCTGTTTTTGATGTTGCATACTTCTGAGTTCCTAACTTCTCTGTGGATGAATGATCTGCTTCTAAACTTTGTTTGCAAGACTATACAAAACAATACTATAATTTTGCTTAAATGCAAGATGATTTTTATTATATGTTTTTACTTAATAAGCATATGAAAAGTATCAGAAGAAAATAAATACTAAATTGTTCCAAAGCACAATCCTTTTAGTAGACAGACTGCTAACCATCTGTTTTGAGTGCTTCTGAAAATAGGAATATCTTTTAAGTATTGTTAAATCATCATGCCTGGGAATAGGGTCAATAAATAACTGAAAAGGTATTCTTATATTTTCTACTGTAATTTCTATATTTAAGAGGCTAAAGTACCAAAAATGTATCATTATAGTGTCCTTTACAATTACAGTAATATACAGTATCAGCCATTTTCCAGTTTGAGCTCCAAGCACCAAAGCTTGCTGAATTATGGATGTGTTTACCACATGGTAATCCATGGGCAATAAACAAAAAATCTATGCAAATAATATACTTTATGTGTAATTAATATATCATTGCTTTTAGGGTTATTATCATTATTATATCAAAATAATATATACAATTGCTTTGATTACAAGGCTTTTCAGTTGTGTCTTTAGTGGGGGAAAATGCCTTCACAGTTATTTACCAGTGTAATATTTTATCTTTTCACATGCGAATTAATATGTTTCTAGAAAAGGAACATGTAATGGGGAAGATTTTTTCAATTGGTTTTTCACAAACTCATTTTCCAGTAGCCCATAAAGTCTTACTTGCTGGCACAACAGGAGTCTTGCGAGTGATTGCATCTCTTTTATCCCACTGTCTCTGTACAGTGTTGCGTGCTCGCTATCGTATTTATTAATTGCACATCAGAAAGAGTTGCTACCAGTGTTACCAAGTAGGGAGCTATTGTTAGTCTCTTTGCTCCATTATTTAAAGCTTCCTTATTATAAGAGTGTATTAAGAATCAAATATCTTTCTTCTAAATTACTTTATTTTTCTTTACAAAATGCTGAAAAATATGTCTTTCCATAAGAGTCAGTTACATGAAACGAGTGTTTCAATGCTCCAGTGCTTTTTATATCCTTGTTTAAGTTGCCTTTGTACTTCCTGCACTAAACATTAATAAAGTTAATTAGAACTTGAAAACTGGGCCTGATTACACACACAGCGTAGGGGGGTTTTCAGGCCATCGTGGGAATCAATCTCCTGTTTCTGGGACTGTTGTAGCTGTCATTATACACTAATTACATATCCCGCCTTTGATGAAAAAAGAGAGGTATAAACACAAGTCAGGGAAGGATTCAGAGCAGGCCTGTCAGACAGACATTTCTTCAGCTTCCCTTGCAAACAATGGGCACAGCTGTCATACAGAGACACCTTTGGTAACTTGAAATATATCTTGAATATATAACTCAAAATACAGCGACTGATAGTTGTTCCACTAAGGTCTTCTGCACCTCCACTGTTAAGACTTACTACCCCTATTTACAGGGTGCAGTAAAAATTACTATCTAAAAAGGCCAATACGATTGACTACATAAAGTGACATTTCAAACACAAAGAAAATGCCTGTTCAAGGGGAATAAAAGTTAGCAGTTCACTGGATTTCTTCAGTTGCCAGGGATGCTAAAATAAAAGGGCTAAAAGCAGAGAGCCATCTCTTAAATATTAGGAGGATGACCTACCAAGTGTAGGTGGAAGTACAAATTGTTTTCATGAGCACTATAAACTTATTCATTTGAATTAATGGATGATACTCTACCTGAGAAAACTGGCAGTTCAGGACACTGCTGCACAGCTGATCAAGCAAAGAAAAGTTACAAATTACTGAATTTTGCAATGAACAAAATGCTGCTAGAAGCCTAGTATCTCCTGATTTTAAAATAAATATTTATCTTTAAATTACTGAATTTAAGCTACTTTCTTTTACAGTTTGGGAAGGTTTTAGAAATGTATTCAGGGCTTTTAGTCCTTCTAAGGTACTGTGTTTCTGAATTAATCCTTTCAAGCAGCCATCAAGTTAGTTTGCAGAGGTTTTTTTTCAGTAACAAGGCAAATAAAAAGCTATGCAACTTCTTAGAATCCATGTAAATACAGTGTGCAGTTTTTTTCCTCCTTTTTTCCTGCTTCTTTGTACCATCATAACTTAATCTTCTTGGAGTTAAAGTACATGGTCCAGTTGAAGTACAAGGTAGGTTTTCTTTCTACATTTTCTCTTTCTTTACTTCCCATAAGACACAAAGTCATACACAGGATGTTTTTGATATGAAAAATGCTAGTATTGCCTTACGAGTTCAGGGAAATAATAACTTTGAAAGTATTGCAGCTGTATTTATTTCTATGATTTTATGTTTTTATTAAAGTATAAAACTCAGCTTGTAAATTATATTAATTGCTTTAATTAAATTTAAAAATTAATTCATTTATTCAGTTTAAAGTTAATTCAATCTTAGAATGCTTAGGGTAGACCTTAATTGGTATGTGCTAGTCATTTTTGGTAGGTATTGAGTCTACTCCTACAACTGAGGGATTGGGCCATGAACTACTTCTGTTAGATATGGACAAAGGTTTCACATACTGTGCCACACCCTCTCTATAATTCACACCTGGAAATTAAGTCCTTATAAAATGACTTTCTGATTTAGTCAAACACGAATGTTCAGATAAAAGCATTTGAAGTAATCTTGCAAGGCTCTTTCCCTACCTGAGCAGCAGACAGAAGGCACAAACATCCATGACTTTTCTTGCCAGTACAACTGTAAAGCTCTAACACATCTTTTTGATTCTTCATATGCATTTTGGATGACTTTTTATTTCACTCAGTAAAAAGAATTTTGATTACTACATCAATTTTTACTTCCTGTAGACACCATATTGTTTGTGTTGGTGGTCTAAATTTGTATTAAATATTCTAATGTTTTGACCTTAGCAAGGCAGGAATGTTTGGAGCAGTCTCTTTAAGCTGCTCACAGCCAAGTTTGACACCTAACACACAGGCTGTAGGTAATACCCTAGCGTGTGTAAGCCCAGAAGGAAAAGTGGAGGAAGTTCTTCGTTACAAAAAAGTCCAACAGTGCCAGCACCTGGTGGCTGCCATGAGATGTGATACTGCTCTGGATCGGGCACTTCATTAAAGAAGCATGGACCAGCAACCTGAAAATAGTTATTTTTAGTTCCCAATTATTATGGCAACTACTGCTTAAGAGACTGACAGGACCACATCTAGGAAAAAAGTCTCAGATGCAGTTGTTGCAAACGGTTTTTATCCAAAACAGTTTTCTTTGTTTTCCCTCATACAACCATTCCTCAGCCTGGTCATTCAAGAATTCACACTCTCCAGAACTGCAGGAGTTAATGCTGAACAGCTGCAGGTGTTGCAGCCCTTCAAGCTTTTATAATAAAAACTGAGAAATACGACATTTACAGCTAACACTTTTGCCACATCCATTTCTAATGAACAGCACCAAATTATAATTTTTACACTAATCTTTCCAAGACTTACAACACTCAGTAACTATAAAACAAATGGGCAACAAACAGGGGTCAATAAGCCCCAAGCTATGGCACCTAAAACATTATAATAAGCAAGCAGGGTCAAATGAAAGAGCTCAGCAAAAAAGCAATTGCATGTCAACAGTGCTTTCTTCAGAACAAAATAAAGCATTACTATACCATTTTCTAATTTTTTTTAATGTGACGTATGGGTTTTACGCAACTGAACTGCAGCAGAAAAATAACTTCTTTTGAGTCTGAGGAACTGTTTGTCTAGTTTATGAAATAAAAATATTAAGACAAATTGCACTTTATCAAATTTTTATGTAATTTTATGACAAGATTCCTATATTTAAGATATTCTTAAATTACCATCTGCTATTAAATTAGCTATGCACCAACTAATGAACTTGGTTTACATTTTATTAACACATGAAGTGAGCACACTTTCTTCCTTTTCAAATACACTTTCCCCGTTGCACTATTGTGTCTTTTAGCTGAAGTATAGTATTTAGAATCGGGCTCTACATCCCACTGTAAAAGCATGTTTGATAAAGCATTCTGGTCACTCTGACAGTGAAAAATAAACAAGAGGTGCTCAGACACAATTTTTCTCCCTCCCAGCTGCAGAAATAGCCATAAAGTTTCGTATGTTAGCTGAGTACATTTAAACTCCTCTGTGCTTCTTCTTCCATAATGCAGCTTTTTCCTTTTGTGATCCATGCAATGGCATACACTGAAGAATTGTTAAGGGAAATATTTTCCAGCAGCATACCAAAAGGAAACTAAGCAGATGACCTGCATGCAACATCAGCCCTATATGCCGTAGGAGGCATAGCAGTTGAAATGTAACCCAAACAGGCAGATAAGGTATTTCATTCCACAGAAGGAAAATGGCTCCTTTCATCTAAATGAGCTTATTCCACTGCTGATATCAGAATTGTATGTATTTTGGGAGGATAATGTACCCCTATTTTTAAATCTGTGTTACATTAGCCAGAAAAAATAAACTATGGAAAGACAGAAGTGCAGAGGCTGGCAAGCAGAGTTGAATAATGTGCTGCCTGATTTCACTTCTGGGACCTGAAATTGCATCCAGTGCAGAATGAAGGAACTAGGGGGGAAAAAACCCAGTCTCATCTGACATCTGTAAAGGTCAGGAAGGAAATGATGCTGGGTGATCCAGAGTTGGTATGGCCACAGGTGTTTTGTCTTTTCAAAGACATATATCAGAATATCCTCAGAATAAGCAATGCTGTTGGGCTGTTAGTTCTTGAAGCCCTCAAATGAATAAAAGGAAGGAAAAGTCTGGCAGAGATAAATATGAGCTACCATAAAACCTGAGAATATTTTCATCTTAAATCCAGCACCAGCCCTGCTCCTCTACACTTTGGTAGCTAAAAGAAGAGTATGAGGAGAGAGGAGCCCACATGGTGGCCATACCTTTCCTCTGGCTGTGCCCGACAAAGCTGCTCTTGGCAGCTGCCCTGGCTGGCACAGTGAAGGCAGCACAGATGCCACTCTGCCCTCCCAGTGTTTCAGGCTGTGGAAAGACACAGGAGCCATGGCCAGCAGACGTGGCCTCAAATCATGGGATCACCATAAAAAGACCCCGTGGTTCCAGAGCCACACATCAAGTACAATAAAAAAAATAGTCTTCTAAATTATTCAGGTGTCAAAACAGCACCAGAATATGCACATATTCCTTATGCCTCCTAAAACCAGCTATTACATCCACTCTCCAAGTCTGATGACTCCATTCAAGCTGCACAGAAGGAGCTTAAATTCTCAGTTATTTTGGCTTCTTATATATAGTTCTGCCCTTAATTGAAATTTTCAGTCCAAAGCTAGCCATTTTAAACTTTGCAGTCTATAACTGTTAGTTAAAAAAGAGGCTTTTGTAAAAGCTGTTTAATTTGTTGCATTTTAATGTGAGGGCTGTTGCATATAGTTGAAAACATGGAGTGCAACACAACTCTTTCCATTAACTAAGACAGAAATGGCAATTATGCAGTCTGTTGATCAAATTCCTTACTAACAAAGGGTACTTTCTGCTAATGGAAAGAAAAGCAGAGCAGTCCAGTCAAACAAGTCACCTTGATAGTGGAATGCAAGACCCATCAATTTCACCCATGACTTCTTCAGTAATGAATCTCGGAGCACAACCCATCAGCACTGCTCCTGAAAGACAGTCACTGAGGTAGCGGAACCACAAAAAGTGGTTTGAAATGAAAAACGGGGTGAGAGATTTCCACCCCTTTAGAAGGGGAATTGGTTATGAAGAATTTATCTCCAAGATGCCTGGGCACTGCATTAAAAATGCTTGGACAGAAAAAAATACAGTCCTGCCAAGTTGGTGGCACCTTGCCTTTTTGTACTGCACCATCACGACAAGATAACCAGACCTCTGTCTTCATCTCTATCCTGGAATCCACTGACATTGTGGAGAATCAGAAGGAACAGTAACCATAGTGTGTGAGAATTTTGTTACTTGGGATGTAATGGATTCCAGTCTGCAGCCCCATACCACAGGTTAATTTCTCAAGCCTCTGGATGATGGTTGGGAAGAGCCAGCTTTCTCCTTGTCCCCTCAGCAGGGGACATGGGGCATTCTTGTCCAGAAGGAACAGAATGAGCTCTCATTAACTTTGGCTCCAAAATACAATTTTCTATTCTTTGATTATCAAATCCCCAAGGAGACATTAGGTGTTTTTATTTTTCTCAGGACTGTGCTACAGTAAATCTTGCCATTATCTAATAAACAGTTAAAATTCAATAGCACCTAGGCAGAGCATCAAAATCAGCAGGCAAGAACAAATTAAGTCCTTCATGAAAGTGGCTGTGCAGGATCATTTCTTCCATTTCCTTCTCCAATATCTTTAATACTAAATATACAAGCCTATATTAAAGTTAAAATTGCTTTTAATTAGATAAAACCAAGAAGACTCGATGTTCATCTTACACCTTTTCTACTGGTGCTTTGATTAGCACAGTTTCAGCACCTTGTCTGAAATTATTAACCTGTCCCATTTTCAACTCAGAAGTCCAATATATGAACACAGATGCCCAAAACCTAATCCTGTGAGGTCCCCAGTATGTCCTTGCACGTACTCGTCATCCTCAGACTGCACGAAATGACTGTGATCAAAGGGTGGCTGCAGCCCTTCAGGATCACGCCCTAATGAATAAAATATACAAAGGTGACTTGAGTGAAATCCTCTCCAATGTGCTGACAAAGGTAAAATAAAATATTCCCCTTAGGACATTTTCCTGGCAGTACAACCTGACCCCTGTGTGACTGGCCTTCAGAAAGAAATGGATAATGCTCTAAATAACTAATTCATTCACTGAAGTTTTGGGCAAATTTTTGCCAAATGATTGGTGTGTTCCACCATATATACAGCAGATACATCTCAAAGCACCATAAAGTTTTAGGTGGGTGTATAATACATCTTTAACTTCAAGCCCCTTGCATGCAAACTGCACTATTAATTGCTGTGGTTTTTATTTCTAAATGCTGCCTATTTTCCAACCATGGATTTTGTGTTTTGCAAACCTCTCCCATGATATACACCAAGTATTACCCCAGAAATTCAGCTTTGTCCTTGCTCACTGATGAAATTTTACTATTATGTAGTAATTGCAGTGCCCTGAACTCTCATCCTCCTGCAAATTTTATGTTCCTCCAAGGAGAATGTTTCTTCTTAAAGTGATATTATTTCATGGGTACAATGTGGCTCACTAAGCTTGCCTTTTGCCCCCTTGTTCTTAGACTTTAAAAGCAGACTGTAACAGTCTGATCCAGCACCTACTGAGAAGAAATCAAAGGCTCCTGTTGACTTCAGTGAGTGCTGGAGACAGCTCCTAAATACGATGACTCAAAGTGCAGCTCTAGCCTGGAGGCAGCTATACAGCTGATACTGTGGGGCTTTATTGTCGCATTGCTTCCAGCTCCAATCTGCACAGTTTTTTAGTATAATTATAATTTTTTTTTGTTGCCAGCCCAATAAATATCATGCTGGATAGGAAAGTTGAATTACTGCCTGAAATTTTAGCCAGCAAAAATGATCCTGTAATCAGATTTCTTATGTCATGCAGGACTCAGGACTATATACAATTCTAATTTTCCTTAAATGAGCCACAATCATAAAGACTACCCAACAGAAAACACATGGTCTACAGGGCAGCATTCCAGTCAGTGGCTGAGCCAACTGGGGAACAAAGCAATGGGCAAGCAATTTTGAAGGCCATGTCCCAGGTCACACAGTCTCTGTGTTGTCTGTTGTGTCACCCCACAAACTGTGCGTGGGTGTAATGGCATCAGTCACACTTATTTCAGGGACAGATTAGCAATCATGTAAGGTGGGGGACAGTGGGCCAATTCCTCAGCCCGTGCTATGACTCCTTGTAGAGTACTGTTAGAGACTTTGTGACTTGAAAGACACAATCTAGTATTCTTAGAAAAACAAAGTATGTTAGCACACTTCTTCTGTCCATCCACAGCTAACTCAGGCATGCAGTACCGACCAGTAACAGAAAATTTCCCTGCATCACTGGGATCAGTCATGTCAGACAGAAACAACTCCTACCTTTAAGGTAGGTCACACTGTTAGTGCGCCTCACTGAGAGCCCTGCCAGGTTTGTGTGCAAGCAACAGCCACCACCAGTAGTTTCTGCCTTTGGTCACCACTAAGTGGAAAAGAGTTAATCATGGTAAAGTTAAATTAACACAAAATGCCTGACTTGTCTCATTCACATTCTTTTGACAGTAGCATATGTTCCTGCTTTACACATGAAAGCTTAATTACAGCATTTTAGGTGGCAAACCAGTTAATTATATAAAAATGGGGCCCAGAAGTCTGTGATATGACACCTTTCTATGCTTCCCTGGGAGATGTCATGAACAAAAGAAGATGTTTATTGTTAGCAGCATCAGGCTGAGGGCTGCAGGGGAGCATTGTCACTGAAGCCTGGGGTCCCTGTGCACAATCGGGCTATAATGGAGAGCAAAATGCGTTTTACACAAATTGCTCTTGCTAATAACAAAAGTCAAAGGAAAGCTCTTTTTTGCCTGGAACAATGCACAATCTCTTGTGCAGGCTTCATATCACCTCCCTTCAGATGTTGCTGATGTAAAAATCCCCAACAGAGATCATCATTCATCTCGGCTTTTCTTTATCACTCATCACGGCTTTCCTCCTACACAGAACAGGCCAATTTGAACTCTTTCAAGTGCATGTGTCAGGAAGAGAGAAGGCAGTCTGCAGCCATGCCTATTCCCTCCTTCGACTAGAAAGAGAGCCTGAGGGGACCAGCTCGGGTGTGGGCAGATGAAACTGAACATTTGCAAATGATTAGAGAAAGCAGTGTGCTACCTAAATCCAGGATAAAGGGAAGATGGAGCCCCTGCTCAGCATCATGTCACGAACTCCATGTGCTTTGTTCTTCCTTGCCAGGCTTGAAACAGCAGATGTCTCTCATGCTCACAGAAGAAGGAGGTGAATTGAGTCCTCTTGGCGGAAAATTCTCTCCTTGAATGGTGTTAGCACAATTTTTTTCCTTCCAGAACCTAACACAAGTACCTGGACAGCTCTTTTCCCCAGGGGCCTTCTGTCTGCCTTTCAACTGATGGTATGCTGGAGGCTACCATTCCTAAAGTGTGATCCCACAGAATGTATGTTTTAGCTGGACCTTAACCCTGTGGTGTTGCCTGTTGTCACATGGAATTTCTGCTCAGTTTGGACCTTGAAATTAAATTCCCACTTTTGACCCATCCACCAACAGTCACTCACTAAGCCTATGGCAAAACAATTATTCACTTAAAACCAACTCACCATCAAAGCAGCGGGCACTGCAGATCAAAAAAAACCCAGCAGCATAAATTTGTAGCACTCACCTGACAAGAAGGTGTCTTGTTTTGTTCGTACTCCTGTGTGTTTTTGTGCTTTGCATAAGACTTTGACAGGTACAACAGCTGTTCATAACCTATGTATATTTGAAATTATCAACTTCCACAAATGTCTTGGCATTGCACTTGTATACAGTCACCCATTTTCCATCTCATATTCTGCATCTGTGAAAATTCTCTCTTAAAAATAATATATATAAAATGTACAATCGTAAGCTTTCTTTTCACCTCAGGCTCTTGATGACAAGAGTAACTCCTTGAACTTCATCTTGCACGTTTATAATATGACTAGGATTTTCATAAAAGCAAAAAGAAGGTACAACAAGTGTTACACAGCAAAGAACTCGCTATCTGTGTTTTTAGAGACTTTATCTCAGAAAGCCCTGTGAACATAATAGGATAAATTACTTAAGCTTGCACAAACAAGGACATCTCAGAATGCTGACCTCCCAGTTTCACCTTTATCTCACCTAATTATATCAACATGCAGAACTGGATAATGCCCTGCTACAGCATTCAAGGGGCTTTGTAGATCATAGGTGCAGCAGCACACTGAAAGCCTCTGGCTTTACAGCAGATTTGCACGGTTTCAGGGAAGGCAGAGGGGGATTGACTAGTGTCAGGTTCCAAAAGGGTGATGAGTCCAACTTTTGCACAGAGGGCTTCTGAAAGGCACAGCTGCTACCAGATGGCAAAATACCTAGTGTTGATATGTTTTGGTTTTTTTTTTTGTTTTTTTTTTTAAGTAATGGGGAAAAAAAAATGCACAATCTTCCAAGACTGCTGCAGACATGGTGTCAAGACTAAAAGCAATGAGATTTTATTCCTAAACAAGGATCGCTGTGTTACTGAGGGCAGAGAAACCTTTATGCCAGCAGCTCACAAGAGAAACCATGAGATTTTCTAAAGGTGATTGAATACTGGTAAAGGAACACAGCCACAAAAACAAACCATCTCTGATCCCTGAAGGGGAATGCAGGGACTTGCCTGTGTCTAGCAGTTGGAAGCTATGTGCTATGGAAACGATTCAGTCCCGTAAACATGTCTAATACCCAGCTGATCTCTCTTTCTGCTGTTTTTCCAGTCATGTAAACATCTCTTGTACACAGTGTCCTTTGGCAATGAACTCAACTCTCTTTACTCCCCCCTCGGCATCTCCTTTTGTTTGTTTTGAACCTGACTCCTACTGACACCATGTGCTGGCGCTAATCATGTCACAGGTATAACGCCAGTCTCACTGGCAGTTTAGGAAAAGCCACGCACTCCAAAGGCTTGGCAATTCATCATAATTTCCAGGAGGAAGCAGAAGAGCCGTGGTGGTGATTGCTGCCTCTTTCCTAAGGGCAACAGAGGAATGTATCTGTCAGCCTGACATGGCATCCAGTGAAAGCTACCCGCAAGTGCTCCTGTGCTCATCCCTGTGGTATTAATAATACTGACAGGAATGGCCATGGCAGAACAAAAGTGACTACAAGGAGTTGGAGCGTGGGTGGGAACCCTTGCACGTGCAATTGCTCCTAACAAGAATCACGTTTTGGGTAACAGCAGAAACAGGTTTCTGGGTGTGGAGTACTGGCTTCTCTCTGTGGGGCTGCTGCTTAATGAGCAGCTGGGTAAGGATTAAGGTAACTCAGTGTGCTTGTATTTAATAGAGAATAGTGAAAAGAGGGAAGCCCACCCTGGAGGATGGCATCCAAGCCTGGGTTCCTCAGTACTGAAATAATTTTAAACTGAAGGAGGGTAGATTCAGACTAGATACAAGGAAGGGTGGTGAAACACTGGGACTGATTTCCCAGAGATGTGGTAGATGACCCATCCCAGGAAACATTGAAGGTGAAGTGGGTCGGGGCTCTGATTAACCTGATGAAGTGGAAGGCATCCCTGCTCATTGCAGGGAGCTTGGAATGGATGAGCTTTAAAGGCCCCTTCCAACACAAACCATTCTATGATTCTATAAACAGACTGCCCTAAAAATGAGGGGAAATCAGGATATACCATAGGGTTCACAGACAAGGATGGTCAGAGCAGTTCAGTTCCTGTATTCTTCTGCAAGTACCTGAACAGGAGATGATGGGAAGGTGGATACATGATCAAATCTGTAACTGATCAGTGCAACACATTCAGATGGATAATGCTTATCAGAAGAAGGAGAATACCGAAACAATCTTCAGGGTCCTAAAGGGAGACTTGAATTAATTCAGAGGTTTGCACAGTAAAATCATCTGTGATTCTGATCCAAGTAAATAAGTGTTAAAGACGGCATTTCCTAAGAAAATATCCCACCAAAATGAAACAAACAAAACACAGGAAGAGATACCTATCTGTAGAGAAAAAGCTTAGCAGATACAATATGAATAAATTATATTTGAGAGTCAGAGAGGTTTCACAATGGGGCAAACATAACACGGGTTTCAAATGACAGAAAAAAAAAGAAAAATATTCAAAGACATAGAAGAAAAAGAAAATAAAAGAAAAGCAGCAATGTAACATGATATTCAATTAATAGAACACATGGAAGATGGCCAGAAATTGGTTTGTAAGAATACTGACAATCTTGTTACCACCAAGATTAAGAAAAGTTATTGGTCTGATACTGAATGGAGAAGGAAAGCAATCAAGAGACAGCTTCAGAAAAGCTCTTTAACTTTCTTGCATGCCTTTGCTGAAAAGGAAAACCAATCATATGGCTGCCATTTCATAAGTGTGAGTAAGGGACAATGCCACATTTTTTAGCAGGGAAATATGGGCTGGGAAGCATTTAAGGCATAAAGAAGTTTAATCCTTTCACATCAATTGGGTCTCAGGAGTTTGATTCCAGTTCATACAATGACCATCCTTGAGAACTCCTAAGGGTTCAGGAGGAATCAGAGATCAAGATAGGAAGAAGTAATCATGATGCCTCACAGAAAAGAGGGTTACAGCATCACCTTGGAATGTTGTATACCCTGGATTCCACGTGGTGTTTCACACCATTTCTTGCAGGAAAACATGACTATGCAAAACCAGCTCCAAATAGTTACAAAGCTGGTTAGAAAAATGTATTTTGTTGTAGACAGAAGGAATCTGTTGTGCAAATAGAGAAAAAAGAAACAGCTCTAAGTAGCTAAAAGTGGTCATATGGTAGTCAACATGAAAAACATGGTGAGAGTTTTGTAGAACCAAAACAAGTACAAGTGAACTTGAGACATCACACTGCCTCAGAAAAAAAGGTAATCACCCTATTGGGGCTTATAGATCCCTCTGCAAAATGGTACACCTTTAAAGTAACCAACTCATTTTGTCCAGACCTGTCAAAACAATCTGGGAAAGCTGAGTCCAGTTTCCCAGCACTGCATTTCAATAATAAATCCAGGCACAAATCTTGAGAGCAAGGACAACAATCAGAGATCTAACAAAGCTACATAGAAGGAAAGATTGAAAGATTTGTTGTTTACCTATGTAAAAATGAGAAGGGATGCAAAATAATGTAGGGAAAATGACCACAAAGAGGACTATTCTGCACTTCAAACTTTAATGGTTAGAACAAAAGTCACAGACAAACTGAAGTGACAGCACTTCAGACAGATAATAAAAGAGGATTCTTAGCCATCGGGAGAAGGGCAGTGATTCCACCATACATCCTGTTACCATCACTGCAGAGGATGTGCAGTCCCCACATTGGATGTCTTTTAACTGCTTAGTCAATCATCTATCAGGATTTCCATAATTAGAGTTGAACTTGACATATGGCTGGGTGATGGATTAAGTAAACCCTTGCCCTCTTGTTTTTTTGTCCATCTAAGAAAACAGGGTTTCATCCTCCTCCTCCTCCAAGATAGTCATGGTAGTCAGAATAATCCTCTGACTCCTAAGCTGATCTGCTGGTGCAGAGCACCCCCAGATGTGTGTCCCTGAGTGCCATTCTTTCTCTGGAGCCAAAGCACAGTATTTGACTGCCCTGTGCTCAGCAGATGTGATGCTAATGCAGAGCCTTCTCCCTGGATGTGGGAGGGAAATGGAGCAGAGGTCTGTTTCTGTCACAAGAGGCAGCACATGGTGTAACACCCAATGACAAAGACTTTTACTGAATTCAGTTCAAATAGGTGAAGGTGAGGGTGGAGATTTCAATTTCCATACCAAAGTTTTGCCTGCTAGAACTCCTTTCCTTTTCTATCCAAAGCTCAGTATGAGCAGAAGGCTGCATTAAAAAGGGTTTGTGTGAAACAAAAGAGACAAAGGATAAGACAGCAATAGAGCTCTGAAGACAACCTAATACTGCTCAAACAAATCTGTTATTTTAGATATTTAAAGAAAGAAGCCTGTCTACTTGACAAACCAGAGTGGTTCCAAAGAAATGATTACAACCTGTTGCATCAGGTCATACTGAAAAGAATTCTATAAATTACATTTACAGTCACTTCACTTCCCAGCCTGAAGCAGTGCAGACCAGGGCAAAATGAACAGTGACAAAATTGTACAGGTTTTACACAGTGGGATTGTAAAGAATAATATGGAGATGGGAATGAACTTGATCGAATAGCAATGAAAGATTAATTGTGAGACGTGTGAGTAATTGGTTAATGGGACTGGGTCAGCACCTGGTGTCTGATGGTTTGAAAGGAGGATAAGAATGCAGCTTCAGCTGTTTGAAAAAGGTTTTGCAGGCCAAAATGTTCCCAGCTCTGTAACTTGCAGACTCTGGGAAATTAAATAAATCTAAATGTAAATTACAGAGTTGTCTGAGAGAGAAAAATCTGCTTTGAGACTGATATTCATATTGCCAGGGTCTGAGGCACAAAGAGGCCAGAATGAGCATCCAGAAGGGAAAAAACATGGCCTGGGCAAATGAACCTGAGTGAAACATGATGCATTAACCTGGAAGTAATTATAAAGGAAGGGCAGGGGGTAGCCTTGTTAGCAACTCCTCAGTGTGTAACAGAGAGCCATTATGGTAATATGAGACTGTAAAAAATGAGGCCTTGTCTGCTCTGCAAGGATATTAAAGAATGAGTGACGCTTCTCTCATGAAAAGAAGGATTGCCCCATTGTCCTTCACCAACATTTTCTCTGTCTTGTCAACAGCCTGCCTAGCTATTGCCCTTCCCTGCAGGTTGGCTACGTCTCAGCTATGTGTTTTGGAAAGGTAACAAACTCACAGCAGCTCTAAGAAAATGACAATGCAATGATTATTTCAGTTGACATTTAAATAGGCAACTTCTCAAGATTATTCATGGAAGTTTATTTTCCTCTCTCTACTACAATATAATAAGTTCACACTGTACTTGTAGGAAATAAACAAAAAAAGAAAAAATTCCAGGTGGTCCAAACCAATTTACTTTAAGCATTAAAGACCACACTCATTGTGATGTTCAGAGAAAATGTCAGCGCTGATGGTTCCTTTTCAACATCTTGCAGAGATGGAATTTTAGATCTGGACTTCTATGTTTGCCTACAGAAATAAGTAACACTCTAGCTCTAGAACTACAGGGAAGAACCTACCACTTTATTTGATCATACCAGTCTTAAGACAGCACTGGGGTGCTCTGGGGTCCCGGGAGGCTCCTGGTGCGCTCTGG
>JANRGV010000051.1:57740077-57751333 GCA_024734035.1 Alethe castanea | reverse complement strand
ATTTGATCATACCAGTATTAAGAAAGCAGAAAGACATGCAGGGATAAAATCAGCAAAAGTCATTTGACAAGGATCAAAGGACATAAAAGGAAACTAGAAAAAGATTAGAAATAAAATAGAAGTGTGAAAAAGACAACAGAATACACAGGCTGATTATTCAAATCAGAGGACAGCAATAATTACTGGTACAAAATTGTATGAAGAATCTCTTGCAACAGTCTTCATAAAAACTATTATGTGTGATCAGCTGCCTAGGTTTTAGAAGGAGACAGAAACATAAGCTGGGAGAGTGATAGAATAAAGAAATAACACTTAAAGAGTCTAGATTAATTCTTATCAGTATTCCTCAAAGAAAGCCTGCTAAGGTACTGAAGAATTGAGAGAAAACAGACTCTGTAATCCTCACGGTCTTCAAGAACTTGTGGATTCAAGGCAGGTTGCAGTGATCAAGAGGAAGGTAAATATATCCCCTGTCTGATTAAACAAAAAGAGCCTGGACAACAAGAATAATTAGTTAGTCTCACCCATGATGACACACAAGAACAAATGACTGCAGAGCAACTGACAAGCACTGGAATAGCACTCCTGGCCCTTTTTACCTCCTTAGACATGGCCACAGAGCAGGGCAGGTAGGTCTGAGGTGAGACCGTCAGGCTGGATCCTGGGAGCAGGACAACAAAAAATGTGGCCTCTTAAGGACCAGATGCCAATCATGGACCAACTTAAAACGTGTCCTGGACAATGAGCAGTTTGACAGACAGCAGCCTAAAGGCTGAGGCTGGGGTGGACAACCAACAGAGAGCTGTGAAAGATAAACTGTGGCAGACTTATGTAACTGCTCTGACAGGATGTGGTGGATCAGAAGGGGTGTGTCTTTTGAGATACTCTGACTTTACTAGGGTTTCTGATGTTAATCTAGATTATTTTTTTTTTATAACCAAAACCCATATTATTTTATCCAAGTGAAGTTGCTATGTGGTACCTTCATAGCTGCTCAAAAAAGGCCTCACAAATGAGTTGCTCCTAGTAATACACTGATAAAATGAGGAGAACATTTTTCAGGAGAACCAGATCCTGAGAGATTGACCATGGATCCACTTCTATGCCAAATTTACTTTGAATTGGTTGCATTGCAGGAGTGCTTACATTTGGAAAATGTACAGATGGTACCTGACCATGAGGCCTTGCAAGCATTCGGAATAATAGGATTAAAGTCTTAAATTATTCTGTAAATTGGGGACATAGTACAAAATAAGCATGATGATATTCAGTAAGAAACAAAGAGTAATACTTAAAAGGATTAATAGAACAATAAAAATGTGGAAAGCTTGATTAATTCAGTAGTGTACTGTTAAAAAATCCTATTTTGAGGCAACAAATTACCATTGTAGTTTACCCCCTTCTTTTTTGCATTTTGGGATGTATTTATTTATATATTCACTCAGATACATACTTATTGTGTATGCATATGCTTTATGATTGTCTTATGCCTACACTCATGAGCACAAATGAGGGGAATAAATCTAGTCATTGTCCAAACTCACTAGAAGAGAAGATAGGGTCAGATTCACTCAGGTCACAACACTGCAAAAGTGGATTTGAATATCACCAAATTACTGGGTATGACAGAAGTGCTGTAGTCTCACTGTGTCCCCATACCAGAGTAGCTGAGGGAACAGCCTGACCTTAGAGATAATCCATGAGACATCTGTTCCTGTGGTACATTTTTAATAATAAAAAAATGAGACTATGCTGCAGGGCACTGACACAATCGAACATATGTACAACCAACACTTTTGCAATGCACCATGCATGGGGTGCTGTAAATCTAAGAGGTTTTAAAGACAGGTATGACTCCTCTGTGGAGAGAAGCAGCTAATCCTGAAGCCTGGAGGTCTTCTGCCAAAAAGAGGGGAAACAAGAGGCAGTCTGCATCTCAGGCCAGTAGTGAAACAAGGGATGTATTCCATTGTTAAGATTAATTTTACTTCACTTATAATCTTGTTTCTTTCAGCCTGTGTATCTATTCCTTTGATATATGACAACTGGATAATTACACTTGTAATTTGTTTCATTACAAAGACAGCCTAGTTTCACGGGATGAGCCAAATGTCATGGGATGAACCAGGGCGGAGATGATAAACTGAGAAGCACTGCCTCTGTGGAAATGATCATCCTAGGGCAGAGTGTAGAGATCTGAGCCTTCAAGAGGTTCAGTGGCCGGTGAATACACTTTACAGGAAGCCAGCATAGGATGATTGTGCTGCAAGTTGTCATTCCTGGAGAGGAAAAATATCAGAAAATGTATGGTTAACTGCTCCCTCTTCTCCCTGAGGCATGGCGCTAATCATCAATGGTTTTCAAGGAAAAGGTTAAACAAACACCAGTGCAAGGTACTCTAGGGAGGGTGGGCTTTTCTGCAGAGCAGGAGGAGGAACACTTCCTGACTTACATTATCTCACTAATTTACCATGCTACAGTGCACAGGACAGACAAAAAACACCTCCAGGGGTTTGTACCAGCCCAATCCTTCCAACAGTTCCCCAGCTTCCTCTGTGGTCCTGCCTGGCCAATTTATTACATTTTGTAGCCTGAGAGGGTCCTTGTTAAATGAAGGAACTCACAGTCAATTAACAATAATGTGTTTTTATTCCTAAGTGCCATCCACTCAACCACACTAAGGAAGTGATATCCTGTTTCCCAGTGAGTCTAAATTGTTCTTTAGGTCATTTTTACTCCGAGGGCAAAAATAATTGGTCTTGTGGTTAGATCTCCTCCAGGACAGACACTCTACATTTTACACCCAGTGAGATCCATAACTCTGCTTGAGCAAGTGATTGATCTGGCACTGGCTGTTATCACACTGCAAGTGCAAGCAGGATGCCAGTTCAGTTCTCATACTGGAAACCAATCTCTGCCTTGTAATATGCTTTTATTTTCCTTTTTTTATTACACAGTGGAAAGCAAGTGTCACCAGGTTTTCTAACATATATGCAAAGAGTGGAGTTTTCAGTCCTGCACTGTTAGAGTGCATCTCCACAGATCATATCAGCTCACATCTGCTGTGGAGGTCGTTCAGCTCCACTGGCACATGGCAATGCCTCACTTCCACCCTTTCTGAGCAATGCAACATGTGCACTTCATTTTCCTCAGAGCGATGTGATTTATACCTCTTCCAACCTCATCCAAAGACTGTTTGACAGGGGTTTTTTGCCTTTTTTTTTTCCCTTTCATACCCCCCTGCCCTGCAAGTGTCCAATTTTTAGTAATTTTGACCATTAGTTTTGTTTTCAAAATCTACAGTTGATGATCTCTTCAGAAGTGTGAATTCTTGTTAGATAGTCTTCCCATTTTGCCTATTTGCATCAGTTTTACCTGCTGTGAACAGGCATTGTAAAACTGTGTTCCAGTCCTGACTCCATTCCAGTGTTGCTACCAAAGCAGAACTGCTCAGATCATATTCCCTTTCAGCAGCTACTGTGCAAGAATGCTCTCATTTCTGAATAACCTAGATGAGTCTATTTTACAGTATTTCCTTTATGCCAGTGATTTTCACACAGCTTTTCCCTGTCAACCACCATGTCACTGCTGAGGTCTGTTCAGCACTGCACAATACACCTCCAAGTGGAGCTGGTGCTTTTGCAGCAAGAACTCACATGCTGTAGGAGGATCCTGCATATCATTTTACAAAGGAAAAGATCTCCCTGAAATTCTCTGAATGCTGCAGCCAGCATAAGGAAGAAACTGTCACAATCTAGGCTATTACCATTTCTGTATTTTCCAAGTCTTGCTGGAGGTTTCCCTGCTGCCAGTGGGAGTGGAGCCTCACTTCTCATTCTCATTAGTCACAGAATCATAGGATAACTCTGGTCTCTAAGGCCTCTAAGGTCATTGTGCCCAGTTGTTGCCCTGCTGAAGTCCTCACAGCACCCTCCAGCCCAGCAGCTCCGCTGCCTGCTGTGGTGTGTCAGCCACAGAAGCCAAGGACAGAGACACAAAAAGAGAGAGACAGAGTCCTGTCACCCACTGCTCAGCCCACAGCAACTACAGGAAAAGACAGCAGGGTGGGAGAGGGAGGAGGAGATATTGGTGAGGAGATGTTGGCTGTCAGTCCAGATGTTGTCTGTCAGTCCGGTGCTGGCTGGGTGTTCCTCCCTTCTTTGGTCAGGATTTGGTGTCAGGAGTCTCTGCAGAAAGGAGAGTATTGTGACAGGAGTACTGCATAAAGTTCTCACATCAACAAGATGGGGAGGTCCTCAGACTCAACAGAAAGAAATGTAACTTCCCCCAGAGATTTAGTCACTAGAGGGGTGCTCTCAGCATGTCTCTTAGCTGGCGTTCTGTGCAGCCAGGGTAGCTAAAGGCACTAAATCTGCTCATGGATGTGAAAAGGCAGTCCAGAGTTAACTCAGGGCATTACTCAAATAGGGAGATTTTGGGGTCTGCTCCTCATTTCATGGTATGACATAAGTGTAATACATAAATCCCTAAGCTGATTTTTATCCTTTTGGCTAGTGTCCTAGGCACAAGGCTAAATAATAACTTCTTTGTTGTTGTTGTTGTTGTTGTTGTTGTTTTGGCTTGGATTTTTTGGTTTGTTTTTTTCCTGATGGGTGGTGGAGTTTTTTGCCAGCTATGCAAAAAGCTCTTGCCTGCCTGGCTATATATTTAACAGAGAAATTTTAAGCCTTTTTACACCAAATGCTCCAACCTATTGTGTTCAACCTATTTGAGGCTGGATTAAGGTTAGAATGAGAATTACCTATTTCTTGTGCATGTTCTAGTCATTGATTTCTGAAATCATAAATTGTGCACCACCTCCTCAGATGAAGTTGGCTGTAATATTAGCCATGCCTAGATTTTGGAATTGTTTTTATTTTTCAGGTGGCTTGGCTGAGGTGTTATCACTTTTCCCCTGAACTCATTATGATAAATGACAACTGCATATTTGTATTCCCAGAAAAATTAATGCTGAGAATTTACATCACATAGGGTGACATTTTATTACTCTGCTCTGGACAGAGTTTCAGGGCTACACAGTCCTGAAACACTTATGGTAATTTTTCATTGCTTGAGCCCTAACTTGAGTAGACAGTAGATTCACAGCTGCTGTGTAGGAAGGTAAGTTTGAGTCATGTCCTAAACACTCCAAAAGCTATAAAGGAATACAAATACACCAAAACGAAATTTTATTTGTAAAGTAGTTTTAAAATAAAGTCTTGTTTTGTATATTATTTATATGAATATAGCCACATAGTACTGCTTCAGTACCGTAGCCATGCTAACACTTTTGTATATCAGATTAGCTCCAACACAATATGAATCCCTTCTTCAACTTCTTCACTCACCCTGCTTATCTAGCTAGTGAACTACAGCTGGCTTGTGGTGGAACATCTGGTCTCCATGACTTTTGTTGGTTATTTCATGATTCCTAATCCTGAGCTTAAATTTTGTTTTGTTTTGTTTTGTGTTTTTTTTGTTTGTTTTCTTTTTGCCTTTTTTGTTTGTTTGTTTGTTTGTTTGTTGTGTGTGTGTGTGTGTTGAACAATCCTTAATGCAGCAGCACTTTACTCCTTCAGGTGTCACCCACCTCCAAACTGTGGCCTCAGCCATGATGCACCAAACTTAAAACAGCTCCTCACATGCATGCTGCAAAGCATCTCATGAAAGTTTCTATCAATCAATCTTTCAAACCACAGAAGATCCATTCACACCTATTTCCTTGGAGCACCTGTGGTGTTTGGAAGCAGGCAGGAGTGTTGCAAGTAAAACCAAACCCACTAATTTAAGCAGGTCAATGAAGCCTGGGACAAACACAGCCAGGGACCAGGTCTCTGTAAACAACTGCAGTGCTGTTGTTTCATTCTTAAATGAGGAGGAAGACACTTGATTTTCCATAGTAAAAAATGGCCAGCAGTTTGCAGGACTTCTAGTGTAATTCCAGCCTTGCACTCCAAAATCTACGTTTAATAGTTTTCACAGGTACAGTTTGATGTAGAACAGGTTTTCTTCCTCCTGTTTAAACTCTTATCTGCTGTTACAAAGCCAAACTAGGGAGCTTTTTTGAAAGCCGATTCTATTCAAAACCATTGCAGTTTGGACAGTTCAGATAAGAATTGGGGAAGTTCCACTTTGCATTACAGAAATGCCAATCTTCAAAGAGTCCCACAGACAGAACTGAACTCTACAATATAACTATTTCTTAAAACAAAATGTGGATCAAGTGCAAAATGAAGGTCTAAATACTGCAGAATCAACCATTTATTTAAATACTGCATCAACCACAGTTCACACTGTGTGAGTCTCATTAGATGCTCAAATTGAAAATTACTATTTGACTCAAAATGAGTCAAGGTAATAATTCAGCAAGGTTTCAACAAGTTTGTCATTTATGATGAATGAATCCCCACCTTCCTTGTAAACAAGAAATGTGAGCTCAATGAAATACCTTGCCACCCCTGTGAAGCAGAGAATCCTTGCTACCATCATAAATAGGGGTGTGCTCAAATATGTATTCTTAAAATTTCTCAAAGAGTGTGGGATACAACGATCAAACTGCTGACACAGGAAGCACCGGAGAGAACAAGCACATGGGAGGTAATTGTTGACAATTTTGTGAAGAAAACGAGGGAAGCAATGACTGCTAGCTAGGCTGGGGAAGCAAAATTGCTGTCTGGACTGAGCAAATCTGAAATTTCATCCTCCAAGAGGACCCAGCACACAATGCCATGCTCTGTAAAGGGAAACACACAGACTGCAGATCCAAATTTGGCAGTAAAGACTAGGCTACAAATGATCTAATTTATCTCAATTCGTATCAGCTTAGCAAATTTGGAAGAGTTTATATGAAAATAGGTTACAAGGGAGTCACAAAAGCACGATTTAAAAGTCTTTAAGCAATAATGACTTTTCATAATGTCTGATCTTTTTAATTGATGTCCCCCTGGTAAGCAAAAAGGAAATAATGAAGAACAGAATGGAATTTTTGCTTAGGAAAGGTAAGAAATACCAAAAAGCAGGCAAACAGGTTTTGTAATGCTTTAACAAAGGAAAATAGCCTGCAATTTCACCGTCAGGGTGAAATACAAAGAATACCTCTGTGCATGTTTACACAGAAAATAGTAATCTGTCAATCATCAGACATAACTGATTACATACTTTGATATACAAGCATTAAGCATAAAGCAAAAATGCCATAAAATTACTCTGCTGACATCATTTGCAAAAACAAAGCCTTTATGACAACAAGAATGATTAATACAGGGGAAAAAATCTCAAAAAGAAAATAGTATTTTTAATGCAGAAACGTTTAAACCACAAGGGAGACAAGAAATAATAAGGAATGTAAATAATGAATAGTGGAGAGGAAAATAATTGCTATCTTTTTCATTCTTTCCTCTATAAGACTGGAAGGACATCCAGATACACTGAAAGACAACAACTCCGAATTTGAATAAAGAACAGTTTGATTGAGTAGGCAAAGCAGAAAAGTGTGACCATCCTGTTAAACGGACTGTCACAGGGCACTCTTGAGATTAATAAACCAGCAATATTAAAGGAAGTCTACACATAATCCCATTAATAAAATTGCCCAGCTATATCGTCAAGCAGCAATGGCAAACAAAAATAAAGAGGTGGAATTTAGAGTTTCAGGGCTGATCTGTAAGGAGAAAGCATATTAGGAACTATACAATATCCTGTGATGATATCCCACCATCATTTGGTATCCTACAAGCATTTGGTAGTAGCTGCTATGTGGTGCAGAATATTCTCCAGATATACTCACAGCCCAAAATCAGTGAGTGTCAATATCCTCAGTATGATAATTCCTAAATTCATATGCTGTGTCTACATTCCATTGCAGTTTAAGGGTTATTGTTCCTGATAGTTGTATACAATGCAATGTTTCTTAAAGATTTGTCAAAAAAAGGTAGGATTTTTGGTTTTTTGTTTGTTTGTGTGTGTGTGCTTTGGTTGTTTTTGATGTTGTTTTTTTAGTTAGAAGGAAATCAAAGAAGGCCCTTTTGTCAAGAAGAACATTGGCAGGAGGTGGAGGGAGGTGATCCTCCCCCTCTGTCCAGTTCTGGTGAGACATACCTGGAATGCTGGGTCCAGTTTTAGGCTCCCCAGTGCAATATTGACACAGACATTCTGGAGTGACCCCAGTGAAGTGCCATGGATGTGATAATGCACTAGACAGACCTGAGGATGGTTTGCTTGGAGAAGACCAATGGCAAAACTTTAAGCAAAAGAAATGTCACAAAAATTGTTGATATAGACTGTTGAAATATGAATAAGTCTTTTTATAATCTAGTATTGGTTAGAATACACAACTGCCATAAGAAAACTTAACACATGCCGTTAATTACAAACCTCTGTCTGGAATACTGAAAATATTATTATTTCAACAGTCTGTATGAATAAGTTGTGAGAAGCTACTTTTTCATATGGTGTCCATTCATTTTAGACTTCCTACTACATGCTGTAATTTTAGGGAAGCTCCCCCATTTCACTACTTCTAATTGAGACAAAAACACTGCATGGACTTTAATTAATCTCCTGGAAAAAGAGAGTTTAGAAATGACAAACTGCACACAGACAGCTGCCTGATGAAGCCATGTGTTTGAGTTATTCCCAAATCAAAGCATCCCAGGGACCTCATTCATTAAATGTTTTCTCTCATTCCACCATTGTTTCTACTGAAGCCTATTTCCACAGTATAAACCTCTGAGAGAAACCTGAAGATATTTCAAAATTAGAATCTTCTCCAGAAGACAGAAAAAAAAAAAAAAGGTTATGCTATTATTTACGCACTCAAAATTCATTGAGTGTGTAGCAAAATGGGGATAAATAAGAAAAGACACAGGCCCATAGGACTAACTACCTTAACCCTAAAACAAAGATCAGTGGGTTATTTAGGGTCTTATTTCTCTGTGGGTTTTTTGGTTTGCTTTTTTTTGGCACATATGATGAAATGCAGTGTGTGGCCTTGAACTGCCACTCTGCTTTCTATTATCTTCAGATTTATTACTTGTTTTGCACTTAGACACTTCTCTCATTTTTCTGCCTGAGTATGTTTGTAACATGGCTAACATTGTATGGAGAAATTCTCATTTTGTCCTTATTTTTCTGAACACCTTCCCCCTAAATAGCAACTCATATCCTGCCTTTCACCATTCATTACTGCTACATTGTAGATAACTGGCCTATGTGAACTGACTAACTGATCTCAGCCCCAGCCTAGCAAGGTGCAGAAATGCTGTCACAACTGCTGCTGGTTGGCACCTTATTTATAGACTCAAGAGCATATTAATCAGTATCTCATGGAAAACTGCACCACAACTTTCCCTTTAAAAAATGTCAGTAGTTTTCCAGTAATGTGGCGGCACCACATAATATGTTGTCAAAGAGTCATCTGATATTGCTTCAGTGGTTTTATGTTGTGCTCCATATAATATAAAAGGGACCTCCCAGGTTATTGCCCTGCTCATGGATAAGAATAAGATTTTAATTACCTCCAAGGTAATCGGATCTTTTACTTTGAGCTTTTCTGTAAATGGATACTGATTTATGGAATGCAAGCAAAAAATCAGGAGTATTATATGCTTTCAGAAAATGAATATTCTTCACTCTCTTGACAAAGCTAATCTGTGTCTCCATTGATCTCAAGGTCATTTGACTGAATCTTTCCCAAATCTATGGCAAACCATCAAGCAATACGTACTGAACCTTGGGAGCACTTCAGCAGTTTGCAGTACGTGGCCAGACCTGGTGCACACTGTGAGCAGTGTGGGCAGCACAGGGGTGTAAACCACACTGGCTGGGTGGGCTGACAGGGTGCCAACCCCCTTATCCACCTGTAGCTATTCTCTCAGACCCTAACGCTGCTGTTTCCCTCTTTGCAATGCTGGGTGTGTCTGAGTGGCCATGCTGGATGGAGGTCAGGAGAAAGACCCACTGTGATTTTAAAAAGGTCCCCAGTCTATGCTGGGTGGTTTCCTTTTAGCCTGACAGTTTTGATGCTTTAGGTTACAGTGCAGCCCCACTAAAAATAATTGTTTGCAAAACTGGTGGGCTAGTGAGATGTAGAACAAGTGTCTGGGGACAGAGGTTCCTTCAGCTGTCTTTGTTACCAGCTAAAAATTGTCACTGGACAGCAACCGAGCATTATTGTCTTTGGGAGATCTTCCCCTTGGACTGTTTCCATCTTTCTTCCATGTACTCAGTGACCAGGCCACTCTCTCAGAAGATGAAATCTGAAATGGATCACTGGCCAGACATTCCCATTTCTCCAGCTCTGGTAGCATGACAAGTGCATCTGGCATCTGTGAGCCCTTCTTCCTTCAGGGATTTGTGACTGCTGAGCTGACTGCAGTTTTTTCAGAATGTTTTTTTTCAGAACAAAAGACTCTCTTTTTCAAAGGTACACACATGCAGAGCAGAGAGCTAAAAATAAAATAACCTTTTCTGGATATTTCCTTCCTCCCTCACAGAAAATTTTTGCTGAAGCTGTGACACATTTCAGTCAGCTCAATACACTTCCTTCAGTTTATGCACCCCTTTCTTGGTCAGAGACTCTTACCCACTTGTTGGTAACTACTTAATTCATTTTCATTCCCATTAAACCCTGCCATCATTAGGGCTTCCTTATCTCCTCAAAATTTAGCTCTAGTAAGGCAGACTAAAATCTCTCAGCCTAGTTAAACTGTTCTCAAACACTAAGTTGTCCAGGCAAAAGACCCCTATAGTATAATACTGATTCGTTTTCCCATCTTCCATAGCTTTCCCTGTTCTCCTGGTTCTACCTCTTAAAATCTTTAACTCTGTCTGGGCAGGCAGGATGATCTCTACCTGTAAATGGAGGTTCACAGAGAGCTGAATACCAATCACATCAGTGTAGTTTCACCCTCTGCCAAGTAGCGTTGATATAAACTACTTTTCAGACACATTTTTGATGTAATTGGGAACAGAACTCCAATTTACGAACAGGACCCCAGTTATTAGAAATTAAACACCTGTAATACACGAAGTCATAAGGAGGTATCCAGAAGAATGCAAATTCCTATATTCTCAGTAAAGCTCAGTTACAGTATATGCATATATCCCTTTCTGCTCATACCTCAGTGGGGAGTGCAGTTATTGAGGTCTTGGTTAATCTCTGGTTAAATTCCTTCTATTTGAAAGAAATAGAAAGGGTTTGAAAACAGTCCTGGTATCTTAAAAAAAAAGGAATCCTGTACAAAGGCATTATAGTGT
>JANRGV010000051.1:57699626-57739977 GCA_024734035.1 Alethe castanea | reverse complement strand
TTTAAAGAAATAGAAAGGGTTTGAAAACAGTCTTGGTATCTTAAAAAAAAAAAAAAAAAAGAATCCAGTGAGGAAAAGTGCAAGATTATGATAACAGAGAGTAGCACATCTCAGCATGTGAATCTTTGCATCTAAGTCTTTGCTCTTGCTTATGCTCAATTAAAAAAAATACAAAATGGACCTGTTTGGGACATGACAGTTTGAGTCCATCCAAGCCAAGGAAGACACTGAGCCAGGTTTTCTGCCTTTTGAGAATGTGTCTTTAACTCCTGCTTTACTGTAGAAAAGGCTGTTGGTTACTTTTGATGTTATGAATATCAGCTGCTGGAAAATCCCATTACCAGTAAAATCCTAATTGTAATATAGGGATCATGTTGGGCCACAGTGCTGAAATCTGGATTTTATTTTGTCAAAGTTCCCCATGCATGAAGAAGGTAATTTCTCCATAAGAGCAATACAAAGTTCAGTTTTCTCTCTATAATAATGGATGTACTCCTGAACAGGACTGTGGGATTTGCTTTATAAATGATGATGAGTTTTGTCTTGAGATGCTGATAACAAATCTGCTGTTGATGGACATGTACCAATCTCATGTGATTTTTTTTTTTTAAATTCTTCTAACCTAAAGCTAAATGAGAATATTTACCAATCTCACTGATAAATTTTCATTCAGAATCTTCATGTGAATCACATTACGTAAACAATGGCCTTTTGTAGGTAATATATTAATATATGAGAATTACATTTAGCAAGTGCATATCTTTTAACATGATCAAACACAGAGCTTAGCCACATTAATATAAATGGAAACCTGATTGTATTACTGTTTGCAGTCGCACAGTGCACTGCACTGATAACAGACGTGCCAGTGCACGCACTACAGGTTATGCAGGACAAAGAAGGATTTTGCTTTGTGAGTCTTTGTTGCTGAATATGTTATGAAGAACAGAGATTTTGGTTGCTAATGCCATTTTTTCAGTAGAAAGTCTGAAAAAATTTTGGAAACTGTTGGCAAGCGAACAGAGAAGATGAAGAGACATATCCCTTCCCTGTGTTTATACAAAGCCTTAGAGTTAAGAGAAATGAACCAAAATAATTTTTTGCCACCCTTAAAAAAGTCTTCTTGGTAACAGGTGAATAATTGTTATATCCATAGGCCCTGGGAGTGCATGATTTTGATAGCCATAGTAAAAACATACATACAGCAGAAAAAGGACCAAACTAATTGCTGATAAATATTTTCAGTATCAGATTACTTTCCTTTAGAGCATTTAGGGCTTTTAAGCATGGGTTATTATTTAATTGGTGAACACTTACCTTATGTTCTTTTTCAAGAAATGAAAACATTTCCACAGCTGTAAGAAAAATTAAAATACTTTTTGATATTTACTGTGCATATTTATCAAAACATCCATATGATAGTCTTTATAATCTGCTCTTTCTCAAAAAACATCTTATATTCTGCCCAGTTTAGACTTCCTAAAACTAGCAGATTTCTAAGCTACAGCTCATTTTCAGAAGGGGGAGACATCTTGAATCATAAGTCTCCTTGACAGTTAATGTCATTTTGCTCCTATATTACTTCAAGAAACAAGATTTAGAGGTGATTTTACAAGGATTTTTTCCTGTGGCCCGCAGGAGGAATCTGAAAATCTTGCAAAGAAATAGAAATGCTAAATAACTTATACTGGTTGCTTGCAAGAATCTATGGATTTTGTCAGTGAGCATGCCTGGTTCAAGACTTCTCACCTTTGTAGGAAAAGCTGAATTTTTCCACCTCTGTGTTATCAAAAAAATACTTTAAGAAGTATTTCATGGAGAGGTCACTAAGATGCTACAGCCTGTACCTTTCTTTTCTTCCTCTCATGAGCACACACAAAAGTTCCAGCGAATGGAGTGAAATAAAAATAGAGGAATGAAAAAAGGTCCAAGGAGCAAGGCGCATCAGTGGGCTCCTCATCATTCTACTCTTGGCTCATGCCATACTTCCACCTTGCACTTCTTCATCTACATCTCACCAAAGCAACCCTGAGATGGAAAGGACTGGGGACCTCCCGAGTATAACTAACCTCAGAGACAGCACCGGGTCCTACACTGAGCGAGAGAGCAGGAGAGTGAGAGCCAGTTTCTGCACCTCCCAGCTTGCTTTGTCACACTGCCTCAGCTGCACTCACACCTTGGGGCTGGCACAGTGCAGTGGGGCAGGACACAGGGCTGGACTTGGTGCAAGAAAGCTCACGTGGCCCAACCATGGGGAAGGTGTGCTGATGGGAAAGGGGTGTGGTGATTCCCAGGTCCATTAAGGTAGTCCACCCAGTCCCTGGAGAACCACTGGTTAAGCCAAAATACCTGGCCTGATAACTCTAACAACTCCACAAGTAGAGCTCACAAATTTGGGTGGAGCCTGAACACTCTACCTGTCACGCTAAACTGGTGGACAGTGCTAGAAAACAGAAGCTCGAGCCCCAGGCAGAAAATTAAATATTGTTACCTGAAAAATATCTAAACAGCTGTGCTTGATAATGCATACTGATATCTACTCACATGCTGGAATGCAGCCAGCTTTGCCAGACATCAACAGCAAAAAAATGAAGCATCTTCCTTTAATTAGTATGTCCAGATTAATCCAAAGTTGCAGCCTTCAGTCAAACAGTGCTCTAAAGAGTCAAGCAACATTCTAACCATGACAGAACTTGTCAAATTTCACTTCATAATACAAAAGACAAGTCCTTGGGTATCAATCTCCATTTTTATTTCTAGATATTTTTTTATCTTAAAGTCACCTAAATCAGGGGATATTAATACTTGAAAAATGAAAGGTTACAGGCAAGCTTGAAAACATCTTTTCTCTCTTCTCCCTAAAGCAGTTATACCAACAGTTGCCCAGGGATGTAGTGGAATTGCCATCCCTGGAAGTGTTCAACAATGGGATGTGGCACTTAGGGCCATGATTTAGGGAACATGTTGGTGCTGGGCTAACAGTTGGACTCAATGATCTTGGAAGTTTTCTCCAACTTAATAATTCTGTGACTCTATAGCAGGCATTTTTACTTGTCAAGGCTGTACCAGAATGAAATAGTGTTCGATATAGGAAAAATAAAATTTACCAAATAATGTGGATATTAGAGTAAATCAAATCTGCTGCTTAAAAATGAACTTGGCTAAGAAAATAATTCAAAATACATATCTTGATGGATTCTCATATTGATGAGAATGTGTTATGAGCTAAGCTGTTCAGCAATGGTCAATATATGAGTAGTTATGACTGCCCCCACCATTCTCCCTAAGGACTGGACTTGGATGTTTAACCAACGCAGAAATCTTTTCTGATTTTACTTGCAGAAAAACTGAAATTTGGTGCACTGTGTATCTTATATAAGTACTGGGATCTGTCTGGAAGAAATGTCTAACAAGAAAGAGACTATTAGAGAATAATATACATTATGAGGCTGATGTTGTGTCTATTAGCTAGAAATGAAATTTAAAATTACCTTTTGTGAGCAGGATGATTGATATGACTTCAAGAATATACGATGATGTTCGGTAGCTGTCACTGAGAGATTTTGTTCTGGCGTCGTGTTTTGGACTGGCAGAAGTAGTCTTGTTCTCATTTTATCACAGGGACATACTGGACTGTGAATAGTTTTATTGAATTCAATATCCTGTAAGGATATACTCATATCATATGGAGTTGCCAGGCAAAAGGTTGAAACAGTACTCAGCTAAAGCTTTATAAATGCAAACAGTTTCTTGTTATATCCCTTCCCTGTTTAGAAGCACATGGTACTTTTGCCAGTGAGTATAAGAGCAAAATCAAACTGTCCCTTGCAAACTGAGTTAAATTTCACTTGAATTCCAGCATTCTTGTAACCTTTTGCTGATATATTGGAGGGAAATATGGTCATGGAAGAGCTTGATAACATTAAAAATCAGGTAGAATTCTTTCTACCAGCCTTTCAGAGGCTGGTAAGGAGCCACTGGAGGATGGTGTTTGTTGCCTGAAGATAGAAGTCTTAAGGACATCCTTGCAACTGAATAGTAAAACTAAACATAAAATCCTAAGATCTCCAGAAAGATACTGAAATACACTGCTGAGACAAATATTTGACTCAAAATTAAAAATCCACCTACTCATTAGGGTTGCAAGAATAGTTGGGATGATTTTAAAGCAGGACATTAAAATCCCTACAAAAATTTATGAAAATCATGACTGAGTTAAATTCAGTATCCGTAATCAAGTAATTTACATGGTGTGTAATTCTGTGCTGCTTTACTGGACAGACTGAGTAGTAATCATGAAATAGCTGGAGATAATTCTAAAGCTAGACTGAAGTTTACTAATTTTTTTAATATACAATTTTTATTTGCTGTAGTTTCAGATATAAGACACTTTTGTTTTGTTTTTGTTTGTTTTTTTGATAGCACCAAAAATAAATAATGATGTGATTTACAGACAAATGAAAAATGACAGGACCCCTGCTCTAAAAAAAGCTACGTCTGTTTTATTTATATATAGTTAGGAAACATGAAAGCCCAGGAGATAATATCATTGCATTTAAGTTATTGAGAATGTGACGTGGGGGAGAAAAATATTGTTCCTCTGTTAAGCTCAAGAGAGCTGTCAGCTCTTGGGATTCTGAGGTATGCATTTGCTTTCAATGTGCAGAAAATAGAGAAAGAATCCAGACAAGGGACAATCTAAATAGCTAGAACAAATGAAACAACTGAAATAAACACTCCCTAGAGGATTCAACAATTCCCACAACTACTCTGACCTACTGGCACTTGTGATTATAATGGATTTCATAATGGTGCTGACCTTTTCTATCAGAGTTTGCAAAAGCAAAGTAGAGTAATGACAACCTCTTACGCTTATTACCTCTGAAAAATACCTGGTAAATTGGGTTAGGAAAAGGGTTTAAAGTGCAAGAAAGCTTACAGCTTCAGGGAAAATGGGGCTGGAAGTGGATCACAGCAGTAAGATTGCTGCCTCCACACCTTTCTAATCTGGGCCACCCATGGTGGTGGGATGGGGGGAAGCCATACAAGAAGCAAATAAGGTCACTGGGTCTGTTCAGCCCGGAGGAGACTGAGGGGAGCCCTCACTGCAGTGACAGCTCCCTTGGGAGCAACAGCAGGAACTGATCTCTTCACTCTTGAGACCAGTGGCAGGACTTGAGGAAATGGCCTGGAGCCAAGTTGGGGGTGGCTTAGGTTGGATATCAGGAAAAGGTCTTTCACACAGAAGGTAGTTGGCAGGGCACTGGAATGGCTCTCCAGGGAGGCAGACACAGCACCAACCTACCAGAGGTCAAGAAGCACCTGGCCAGTGCTCTCAGGCATGTGTGACTCTTGGTGCAGCACTGCAGAGGGCCAGAATGTGGATTTCAGTGATCCCTGTGAGTCCCTTCAAATTTAGGACATGTTAGGATCCGATGATTCTAGAATTTTAGGAAATTTTCTTTTCTGTGGTCTTATTTTTTCTCTCAAGGCAAAGAAGCACAAAGGAAGGTGGAAGCACTTCCTATCTTCACACCAACTTGAAGATTTTCAGAAGAGATTGCAAAAAACCATTTAAGGCATAATGCCTTCAAAATTACCTTATTGTTGTTTTAGAACACTTCTTGCTAGTGCTGCAAGAGTTGGAGTTTTTAGTTCATTTGTTTGCTTAATTTTAATGCTTTTTGTTTAATTTTCAGCCTTGATTCCTTAGGTCTCAGCCTAAGGAAAATACATGCAAATATACATGCAATTTCTGTCCTTTCCCTTACAATTTTTGAAAATGGAGATGTATTTTAGAAAAATCTTGCTTACATAAATGGGCAATTAAGTAAAGAAGGTTCTCCATTACTACCCTCTCTTCTCCAAGGAACAAGCTGCAGATACTACTCAACAACAAATTACTGTGGTCAAAAATGCACGTTAGGAACTTTTCAGCTATCAAAAAACTTTAGCTGAATTAGATCAAATAATTCAATGAGATGACCAAATCCTTTTGATACATGGCTTCCTTATCTCTGCTTCTGATAAAGCTACCTTTTGTCTTAGTTTCCTTTGAAATACACTGATCTTGAAGTGTTCTTGACTCTTAGAATGCCTCATTTTTGGAGATTAGGGCAGATTCCTGGGAACTGTACACCTCTCTGATAAATTCTAGACGTACAAATGTAGGAGAGTGCAAGGTTTTATGATAATAGGAAATCACTAGTTGCATTCCATGAAACATTGCTGAGAGTACTTATTATAGACAGTTATATACAATGAACAGTTTAAAGTTAATACTGTGAATATTACTTATCACCTTTCAAACAAGACAGTGATTACTCAATACGACCTGTGAATTTGGTGGATGACCTACTAACTTATTCCCACGAGGTGCTGACCTCATCAGTTAGTAGACACACCAAGTCCACAAAGTCAAACTCATTTCTGCAGGAGTTGTAGTTGGGAGACCATATGAGTGCATGCAAACATGCACACTTATATCACTGTGGATGGTTGGAAAAGGTTTTGGTTAATAAATTATGATTATTTCTTCAAAGTACTGCACTTAAATCAAAGGTAATTTTTCAAAAATAGACATGGTACAGTGAAAACAATGCAAGATTAATAGCTTTCTCTAGTTGCCAGCCTCTCTCAACATCATGCAGATATGATGAAAAGGCCTCTGATAAAATAGATTAAGGCTAATTTACATATTCTCTGCCCTGATATGAAATCCCTTTTGGTTGATAAGGTCTAATTTTCCCTCTAATGCTGCAAACTCTAAAAACTGAAGAGTTCATTCACAGAGCCTAATGAAGTCCTTCGCCTTAAAATACCTGCCTTTTTTATTTTTCAAAGAATTCCTGTGGGTATATTACTTTTCATTTCTGTTGAGGTAGCACCAAGGGAATATACCCAGAACAGAAGCTAGTAGGAAGGCAGAGGACAAAGTGAAGTCACTAACAGACTTCTGTTATTCCTGCAAGCTAAACTCATGATGGCAAAGTCTAAGAGGGGTAATCACTGAACTATTTCCTATTTAAACCTTACTCATGAAATGGAGAAGGAAGATCCCACCCAACAAAGGTGATACCTGGTGACTGGAGAAAGGAGATGACTCAAGAGGAACAAAAACACCTCAACTGTACATCTTTAGGTCATGTTTCCAAACAGTGATTTTGTCTGAAGTATGGCTAGATATGGACTGAAGATACTTCAAGATTTAAGTACCCAGGCCTAAACATTAACTAATTGGCCCTTATAATCTGTCCTTTTACCCCATTCTGGAAAACTAGCACAAAAAATATCAATACTTTTTCCAAACCTCTAATATACAATATGCATTATATGTCCCACCTATGGAGATCCTTAAACACGCCATAAAAATAACTTTTCTCTAGGGAAAAGGAAACAAATCAATGGCTTCCTAGCAAAACAAGGTTTTCTCTCTATTAAAAAAAACCAAAAAAACCCAAAAAACAAACAGAACATTAGACAGTGCTGCCAAACAGGCTTTCACAAAAAAATCAGTTAAAAGACTGGCAGAGGCTGACACCAGAATGGGGATAGGGCACTTGCACCTCAGCCTTGCTTACCTCTGTAATTTGCACTTCAAGAGACCCTTTTATCTATACATGTCAAAGTATCCAACAAACATTCAATTTTTCAACCAAAAGTTTCCAATATATTAACTTCCTTGTACCTGAAAGGAAACTGAGGCACAGTAAGATTAAACAAAGTTTTCACCAAAAAAAAATAATAATAATAAAGACATATAAAAAACCCCTACGCTACAAATATAGAGACATGTTTTTATGTAAATGACTTTCAATCCTGTACTTAAACCATCAATCAAGAAGTTTCTTTACAGAAGAGATATATTTGCCTTCCTAATGAGCTGACGAAGGGCAGCAATTGTGATTATTAGAGCACAACAATTACTTTTGTGTTATGCTGGCATTTATGCAGAGCTGCTAAGACGAAAAGGCACACAGGAAGCCAGGCTAACACTATAACAAACCTCTCCTGCACCCTGTTATCACACATTAGAGAATAAGCAAGTTGTTGAGCTAATGGGGCCTATGGAGATTAACATCAGTTTCTCCTACTATTACTTTAGTTTTGATTTTTAATTTAGTCCAAAATTCCAGCTGTGAGAGAAATATATATATCTGTGAAGGAACAATAGAGGAGGCTGATACTGTCAAACTACAGTGCTTTAAAGTTGTTGGGGGTAGGGAACTTCAATCCACACCACTCCTATCAGTTTGATGCCAGGGCCAGTGAGAAATGCCTAGAGGCTGGAGAGGGATTGCAAGCTGGGAGAGCACCTGAAGTGCAGCATAAAGGAATTCCACCCACTTCAGCTAGCAAATCAGCTTCATTGTCAGCCAGCTAAATGCCCCTATGCAAACACATATAGCAGGGGGAATAAACAAAAGAAGTCAGAGATGGAGTCAGCCCTTCGTGCCTGAAGAGCTGTGATCCTACTGGCATCATGGAGGTGTGGTGGGATGGCCAGTGTTGGAATGGAAGGATACAGGCTCTTGAGGAAGGACAGGGAGGGGAAACCAGGAGGGAGTGCCATGCTCTATGTCAGTGGCCTGCTGTAATGCATGGAGTTCCACCTGGGGAGGGATGAGGAGACATCAAAAGCAGGGGCAAGGTAGCATTATAGTGGGGGTCTAAGAAGGCTGGTTAATATCAAGGAACACCCCTCTTTCAAGCTCAGGAGTGACACATCCTGAGGAATTCAGACAAACCTATCTGTA
The DNA here is from genome assembly GCA_024734035.1 of Alethe castanea. Taxonomy (NCBI): domain Eukaryota; kingdom Metazoa; phylum Chordata; class Aves; order Passeriformes; family Muscicapidae; genus Alethe; species Alethe castanea. The sequence continues at coordinate 57,731,221 of JANRGV010000051.1, read as the reverse complement.
AGCCTGTAGGGATGAACATGGACCTGTTAGAAAGAGTCCAGAGGAAAGTCATGAAGACAATCAGGTGAATGGAGCACCTCTCCTAAGAAGACCTGTCCTTGAAAGAGTTTGCGTTTTTCATTCTGAAGAAGAAAGGCTTCAAAGAGACCTTGGAGCACCTTCCAGTACCTAAAGGGGGCTACAAGAGAACTGGACAGTGACTTTTGACAAAAGCATGTAGTGATAGGACAGGAGGAGAGGCTTCAAACTGGTAGATTTGGATTAGAAATTATGAAAAAAACTCTTTACTGTGAGGGTGGTGAAATACTGGAACATGTTGCCCAGAGAAGATGTAGATGTCTCATCCCTAGAAGTGTTCAAGGTCAAGCTGGATGGGACAATCTGATCTGGAGGAAAGTGTCCCTGCATGTGGCATGGGAGTTGAAACTAGATTATCTTCAATGTTTCTTCCAACTCAAACCTTTCTATGTTTCTATGAAAATTTTCCCTACCCACTTTCCTCAGCGTTTATTCACAGAAAATATCTTCATGAGGATCTGGAAGTTGTGGCCCAGTCTGGTCAGAATAGGCACACTAGCAGGTGTAAATGCCACATGAGCTCTACACCGTGTGCAAAACTTCTCTGCTGCTGGGAAAAACCCCAACTAGTTAGCATGTTTCTGTGAACTGAGCACTTATATATCCTTGAAGGAACCAAAGTGTCTCTGATTGGCTCCCACAAAAGCTCTCTTCCTGGATTCAATCCTTCATCATTAGGTTGAGGTCAGAAAGGCTGGAATAATATTTAATTACTTGGGCAAAAATGAAGCTGCTTGTCATCATTCTGCCATGTCAGACAGTAAAGAAAGATTTATATGAAGCTTTAAGGTCACTGATGTTTTCTTTACTCCTTTCAGAAAACTATTCTAAAATGCAGACATTTTGTGGTATCTAAAAAATCCTAAAGAGTCTGAAAAGAAGTGATGGCTGTGAAGTTGCATCACTGAGATAGTATAATCCTTTTTATCATTCTATCATTTTTAGATTAATTTAATCTGTACTGGATCCTGAAATACTTCAGAAAGTATATTCTTGAAGAAAAGCAGAGAAATCAACTTTGTTATTAGGAAATGATAAATTCTTGTCCCTCTGACTTCAAGGAGGTGTGCTCAGGTTCTGTCCCCATTTCAGGAAAGATCATGGCAAATACCTTGTATAGGAGTGAAGAGTTTATGTGAAAACTGAGATAGGAATCACCACCTAAAAAGTTTTGATCTGTGTCCTTGACTCACTGGTTTTAACACCTACAGGGATGGGTAAAGGAGAAAATACAATGCTGGCAGAATGAGTGAATGTGCAGCTGTATAACAGATAAGGTGCTCAGTGACCAGGCTTTTCAAGCCTGCCCTTAATCTCTTTCCTCATAGACCACTCAGATTTCCAGCAAAAATATTTCAAATATAGAGCACTTGAAGCAAGTTTTCCTGTCCAGTTCCTTCCACACCTCTCTTTCCCTCACCAGTGTATTTCTTTGCAGGGAGGTGGAGAAGGTCACGGCTAGTCACTCCTCTCCTACATCAGGGGCCATGTCAGAGAGACATCACATTTTCGAGCCATGTCTCCAGCTGTGGGGGTCTAAAGGGCAGTCTGGCTCTCAGTCACTGGTGTGGCAGAAAAGAGCAACTCTTCTCACTGGCTGTGAGATGGGAGCTCTCTTTAGCTCTGACTTAAAGTCTGATTATCTCAGGCTGCAAAGAAGTAAGACCAAATCTGGAAGGTTTCCAAGCAAACAATGTCTTAGGATTATTGCACCTCACTCAACATCTGTCATTCCCTATATCTTTGCCTGCCCTGAAGTCATGTGTGGGACAAAATAGCTCTTCCCTGGATTAAAATATCTGCTATAGTCCAAGAGAGAGAAGAATTGCTATCTACATATTGTAGACTTCAACTATTCAGAAACTTTCATACTGTGTTTCTCAGTATTTCAGAGAGAGAGAGAGAAAGAGAGAGAGATTTCCAGTAACTGTAAGTGGGTAATTTTGCCAATAATCCTAATAATATGAGTCCTATTTCCACCTAGTCAATAGAGCCATGTTTGTGAAAACAGAACACTGACAGAAGGAGACACTAGAGGTTTAGCTGTATCCAAATGTGAATGACATTTTTAATCTAAATAATATCAGAATGCATTAAGAGAGACTTTAGAAGGGAACATAGAGAGCTGCAGTGTTAAAAAGTCAGGTGAAAATCTGAACTGAACCTTTCTTTTCCTTCATGTTGAAATTAGAGATGACCTGTCTGTCACTACACAGTCTGCATTTGTCCGCCACCATCCAGGAAAGAACAGTTCTGATGTCTGCTGATCATATCAGCTCTGTTAAATCTTGCCCATTTTTGCCCTCATTAGGCTAATGAGATGGTTTCAGATTGATGATGGCAGTATGAGACAGAGTCTTCCTTGGTCAGAGCCAGTGTTTTCACAAGCAACAGTAAAAAGACAGACTGGCATTCTCACAAAGAGAATATTTTCAGTTCATTTTTCAGGGAGTATTTTGAAGTCAGACCAATATTCTCTGTTTCTGTCACAGCTGTATGGATGTAGGCACTTGCATAATACTACTTCCTTCCAAGAAAATAGGGCAGAAAAAGAAGTGTTCTGAACTAGTATTTATCAGGAAAAAAAGAAAAAGTGCTGTTGTACAGGTTGTGAAATATTAGACTGTAATAGTGGGAGAGCTGTCTGAACAGATGTAAATAACAGAGTGCATATAAATTACAAGTGTGCTAAATCAACGGGCCAAGCAGCAGACTGATGAAGGCCCAGACTAACTTCATTTGTGTTTCTTTTAAATTTGAGCAACTGGGATGAGAAACTCACCTTCTGTACATGAAGCATATGTATATGTTCTGTCTTATGGATGGAGGAAAATATTGATACTTCAGAAACATCATAGCTCTTTAATATTTTCAATTACCTAATGGTGTTTTTGCTTTCATTATAACAGTTGTCTCAGTCATTTTTTCTTCCATCCTTTTGTCTTTCATATGAGACCCTTTATTGAACAATCACATTCTGTATTGTATTGCATTAGGAACAAAAAATGGCCTACAAAATGTTATTTGAGTCACCAGAAAAACAGAGTAGGATAAAGTGACCTATTTAAAAAGCAACCATTTTACTTCACAGAACAGCTACAATTGATATTGCGACAGCACTCTCATGTTGAAAAATGCTCTACTCCCAGGTATTGTACACAATGAACACAGCACTGTTTCTGCCCAAAGATCTTATGGGAAAGCTCAAACAACATGTTTTAGAAATTAAATGGCAAAAACTTCATGCTATTTTCAATAGAAAAAAAAAATCCTATTTGCTTCTAATTCTACAGTTAAGCTTTCAAAGCCAACAGCGTTATGTGACTGTAAAAATAGATGAGATTAGAATTCCAAAAATTCAGGCTTTGAAAGATCTTGAATATTGTGTGGTTTATACCAAGCCAAGTAACATAACACAATACTGTGAAAAAGTAAGAACCAAATCTTCTCTAAATATCTGAGACACTTTTCCATCAAGCATGTCTGTTTTAATATGCTTAAACCAGATGAATCTTACACAGATGAATCCAGCTTTCCATTAGCAGGCATGAAATGCAAAAGATACCAGGTTTGCAGAATTTCTCTATAGAAAAGAATTACTTATAGGAATAAATCAGAAATCAAGTTTAAGGAAAAAAAGCACAATTTTTGACAAAAGTGCATTACAATTAGCATTAACTGTATTGGTACACTGTACCATTTACCAGTGCAATCTGAAACATCTGCTGTTCTCTAACTGCTTATTTAGGTGGAAGTTTATGAGCTTTCTATGCTAAGTGTCTCTCTTTAAATCACTTTTCTTGCAAGATGTTGAATGAAAGTATACCTCAATCTTTTAATTAGTACCAGGGCCAGAAAACATCAACAAAATGACAATGACAAAGCTTTAAAGGGAAGTATATTGTGATAAAAAAAGTCTCACCCCAAGAAAAAAGAGAAGGGAGTACTATCAAAATTGTTAATTGTAACCAAATAATAAAATTATTTTAAGACATTTCAAAATTGTCTCAAGTTATTAAGTGGATTATATTAGCTGTTATGTTGAGGTCTATCTAGAAAATGTCATACTGTATATATTGCTCTGTATCACTGAACTTCATGAGTCAGACATCTGCAGATATAGGTAAATCCATTTTCTCTACTTGAAGGTTTGTGCTTGAACAAAAAAAGATTAGAGGTAAAAAAATATCATTGTCTAAAAGAAGACAACCTCTTTTTCTCCTGAAGAGAACAAACCACAAATAGTAAGGGTGAGGAAATGGTGGAGACTGCGTTTTGCACAGCTGTATTTGTCAAGACATGTTTTCAAAGTAATCACTTGATTTCAGTTCTTTTAAAAGAATAAATTGGGCAATCACCCCCAAAGAAATCAGGGAATCCATCATAAAAATAAAATGGACTACAGCATCCTTACATTCCTCTAATTTCTTGCCCCCTGCTCTGGAGTGAGCCATTTTTATTTTTTATTGTTAAAGAAATTCACTACAACGGAGTGGACAGATCATGGTCAAGGAAAGAGAGCTATTTAAACATACACAAAATTTTGTGCAAGGTCAGAATGAGAAAGAAATGTACAGGATAGTTCTTTATTCAGTGTGGAACAAAACAAATTGCGTTTTAAAGCATTTGATTAATTAGCTAGTCTCTAAAGCAACACTGATTAGTGTCCATCTCTGTCCAAGATAGTGGACAGTGGCTGCCTGAAGGACCCATATAACAATAAGGAAGAAATAAATTTTTAATCCAGAAATATCTTAAAGAAATATTCATGAAGACAGAGCGGAATGTCAAATTTTTTTCAATTTTTAACATGCATTATCCAGGAAGACCAGTTGCTTTATAAAGGCTGTGACCACCCAAATGTGAACAATCAGAGGTGAACGAAAAATAAGAAAATGAAACAGCTTCTGAGTAAATATGCCTACAAATTAAAAGAGTAATGAAAAAGTCAAACTGGTCCAAATGCAATTTTTGACAACTAAAAAATATATAGGAGATTGGAGAGGTAATTTTAGAACATGAATGTCAAATCTAGTTCACATCTGACTATAACTGAGCAGGGTGACCAAACAGTGAATTCAGTTTGAATACCAGGTGATACTGTAGACGTCAGGAAAGGTGGATTAATACCTATGTTTTCAAAATAATTTGGACTGATAACATCTTGTAAATTGATTTTCTTCACACCTTGCACTTCTGGTGACAGTACTGTAACAAAATCGGACTACTTTTTCACTTTTTTCTATATTTTTACTTTTAAATTTAATTTTTAATTGCTGCATCTTTGGAATGTCCTTGATACTGATTTAACGTCAAACAGTGAGCTCTGTATCTTTTTAATACTTATGCAGTCAGACCAGAGCAATGTCTGTATCTGTCCAATGTATCCAAATAGAGACAAAAACCCAATCTTTCTTTTTCTGTGAAAAGAAGAAAAAAAATTCAGCAGTATTTTTTTCTCTGTTGTGTTCACAACACTTCCTATGACATTTTGCATTTGTACTTGACTGACAAAGCAGTGCCCACTTCATCAAAACTTGTGCTGACTTTTATTCTTCCTAGTATGAATTCCTGCCAGACAACCACCCAAATTCTCCTACTCAAAATGCATGAGCAATGTGTGCTGGATGGTAACCTCAGGGCTCGGAGAGTGCATGTGCTACCTGGGGTGGCTTCACAGAAAGCTGCAAGAGCAGCTCCCCACTGGAGCCACTCAGGCTGTGTAAGGGTGGAGAGCAAGGGTGCAACAAGAGCAGAGTTGCTCCCATTCCTGGTGAAGTCTTTAGCTGAGCAAAGGGGTGTTGCTGTCATTTGCCATTGCTGCTGAAGCCTTGGTAAGAGCTATGGAAGCCGAGAGCGGCACCATAATGTGCCTACAGTCAAACTGGGAGATGTCTGTCAGGGGGCAACTCCACCTTTCCTTTAGTAGCTGTGGGAAGGGGACCTTGCTGGACATCTGTGACTAAGCAATTTGGAAACAATCACTGGGAATGCCTCTTATTCTGGGACTGGACACCTAAAAAGAGTGCATGACACTGAAATGTTCCGCTGATCTTTTTTTAAAAATGTAATTAGAAGTCAAAATTGGCATCTATTTACTTCTAAACTCTGCACAGAACAAGTACCGTCTTTTATGAACTACATGCTAAATGTGAAATAAAATTCTGGGTCTTAGGCTTCTGTTCTTTGGAATCTGAAGAAGAATATGCAAAGGACCACAGTAGCAATCATCTCTGAGAAAGAACCTGAATGATTTGCATTTTTGTTTCCATAATCTCAGAAACAGAGCTTGGAAGTTGTGAAAGTAAATGAAATGGAGGAGAGGGGGATAATTATCCAAAGGAAGAAAAGACAGCATAAAGAAGAGATCAGTGCAACTGAACATGTACCTGCAAAGAAGAGTGTTGAAAAAAAGAGAGGAGTTGAAAAGAGAGAAGTTAATTTGCTAAACAATCTTTCATGAGGCAAGACTGGAGGGAAGGCCCAGAAAGTAAAAGTTGCCTCACAATTTTGTCTAAATTCTGAATTCAGTCTCTGCTTTGTTTGCACGTAGAAGCAATTTTAGTTCCATTACTCTTAGTTTCAAAGGACTGACTTAACCGAATCTTTAGTCAGGACTGTTAAAGACCTCAAAGAGCACCTAGCTTCAACAAAAAACTGAGCAAGGGGACAATGATGTGATCTTCTGTTTGTTTGCATCCCATGATTAGTTACAAGCTGGTAGTATCTAGCTGACAGAAGAAAGGCTATGGAACAGAATGACCAGGCATTACTGGGGACATGTGAGTTGGCCAGCATAAACTCGAGCTTCTGGCAGCTCCTCAGAGAAACCACTGATGTTAAAACCCCCTGCAGCCTCTGCTGCCAAACCCTCACCATGCAAATTCAATTAGTATCGGGTTATAAAGTGAGTGAAGCAAGTAGAAACCCCTGAAGTTAAAAAAATCTTATGATGTTTTGAATTATTTTATTTAAAAAACAAGAAGGTCAGATTTTAAATAAAAAATCTGAACAGGAAAGTTCTTCACTGTGGCACCTTCAGGTGAAAAAACATCTAAAAAAGACATATTAGCATCATATAAAATATGAATTGAATGTAACCTGCTGGGCCACTGATCCATGTGGTGTTGCTGGCAATTACATCATATAGCTCCCTCTGTGAAATGATTGTATCATCTCTGCTGGATGCTTATGAGATATGACATCATCCTCAGAAATTAGATCATGCATAACCCTAGTTATCAGACCATTACAATGACATTTTATGCAGAAGTGAATCTGCAAAAAATTACCTTCTTTGCTTCATCTATTCATCTTCACTCAAGATATACTTAGACTAGATTCTTGAAGTGATTGAAGGAAGGCAAATCTGGGTCATGCCCAGTCTCTATGCAAATTATTCTAAATCACCCTAAAATACTCATCAAACTTGTATATTTTCCCCCAATCTATTTTATCAAATGTACCTCATTTAAAGCCATTGAATCATCATGTCTACAATATTGTTTCTACATGTAAGTGAGGCATTTTTGGTCCTCCTGGATAAATTGTAGCAGACAGCACTTATGTCCTTCCTACTCTATCTCTGATTTGTTTAGAAGTTCTATTTGATGAAGTAAAAAGCCCAGTTACAACACTTTAGGTTCAATGTCTCTCTTGTCGCTGCTCATGCTAGCAAGGTGCCCTATGATATTAATACAGGCTTGATTAAGATTATGCTTGGATCAGAATCGGTATGAGCAATGATTTTAGATAATTATTTTCACTGTGATACAGCCATTACCTAGTTATTTAGATTTCTTTGTTTCTTCAGCACAGAAAAATCCCAGCTCACAGCACCAGTCTTATTCACCAGAAAGTTACCTGGAACTGAATTTTTTGCTGGTGTAAGTGCCATTGAACCATCCAGTCCAAATAAAGCTTAGTTTACAACTGCCATAGAGATGATATCCAGGATTTTAACTTATCAAGAATAAACTAGACTGTAGCTTTTTGTGTCAGATTGTTCTAACCCATCACACCCTGATTATATAATGGCACCCCTTCTGACCCAAGTAATTAATTTGGTTCTGGAAATATCAGTTTCCCAAGCTCCATAGAATGAGGAACTGAATAAATGAGTTGGAGAAAGGAAAAACTGAAAGATGGATTAAATAATCAAATAGGAAAACATCAATAAATATATTAAAATATGTTATAAATACAGAGAAGAGGGGAAATAAGAGCTAAAAAATTAAATGCTTAAATGGCAAGAGAGAAAAATCTCAAATGAAAGAATGCACAGTAGGTCAGGGGATGGAAACATTTTGGATTTCCCAGTTCATTCTCCCAAAGGAGAGGTCAAAAAAAGGTTGATAACAACTGATTAAACTCACTGAATTGTTGTGTTGTAAATTCCACAAATAGTGAAGGTTCATAAGAGCACAGAGTGAGCTAGTCAGCGAACACACAGAGAATTAGGCAGGAGAAGCTGGAGGACTATCACTCACAAAGCTCATGTTAAGCAATGGAAATCCTTTTCAAACATCAACAGTTCACTCTTAGCATATGTCACATATCTAATGTATGTGTCTCAAGACTCTGAGACAGCAAGAGTGACATGCAGCAACCAACATATGCCTGGCACTTTTCAAGTACTGACATACTGAGCGAAACAGCAAGTACAAGGTGAAGAACAGCATGAAAGTATTAGCATCTTCCATTTTCCTGGAAGCTGGGAGTGAGAGACATTCTGTAGTTGCCAAAGGCAATATCAGCTTTACACAGAGGCGCTAAGGCACACAGGATGTGCACTATGTGTGTTACTGGAGAAACCGCTGCATATGAAAAGCTGGATGTCTAGCCAGGTACCAAAATACTTAATTTACCACCTTCACCACCACATATTTTATTTGTTTGAATGTGAAATTGTAGAGGTATTGGCCAAAAAAAAAAAAAAAAGCCTCTTTTTAAAAGCAGTCATTGCACCAACATACAGGTGGATGTACTCCACCTACGGAAATGGTACAAGAGGAGATCCTGAGAGCTACAGACTAGACTGGGAATTCTGGCTTCCACTGTTGTTAACATGATAGTGTTTATAGCAGAGAATAACATCACTGAGAGCCCAAATGGACAGGGAGTGCTGCAAAAAAGTCAGCACAGCTTCTGTAAAGTGAAATCTTGCAACATTAATCTGCTTTAGATTGAACAGGAGGTACCTGGAAAAAGATAATACCTGCCTAAATAACATATTTGAGGTTTTTTTTTTTAAAGTTATTGATAAGATTCTGCATCAAAGGTTATCAAAGAAATTAAGCTGCCACTGGATGTGGTGAAGATGCTCTTTTGTGGACTAGAAGCTGGTTAAAGATTAGGTGCTACACAGAGAGGTTACCGGTCTCTTTTCTAAATTAAAAAGGATCTTCAGTGGTCTCCCAGAGATCATCAGAGTCTTAGAGAAGGAAATAAACAATAACATTTCCTGGTCTACAGACACAAGGCCACCTAAGGCAGAAAGGTTGGCAGGTGAGCCTCAGTGTAGACAGACATGAAGTAATGCACCTAGGAGAAAAAGAATCTGAACCCTGTCTACATCGTGCTGACATCAGAACTGATATTAAATCTAGTGAAAGAGATTTTATAGCAGCAGAGTTGACAGTTCTCTGACTCATTGAGTCAGTGTTCAGGGGCTGCCAAAAAAGGCTGAAAAATCTTGGTCACCACCAGGATGGATGCTGTGGACAAGAAAGGATGTCCCTTTGCTTCTGAACAAAAGCTCTGCTGTGCACACACTGAGTCCTGTGTGTCACTCTGTTCTCTGCATCTCAAAGAAGGGTGTAGTGGAGTTGGAAAGGGTACAGAAAAGGACAGTGAAAATAGCCTGTGATGGGGAGCAGCTGCTTTATAAGGAGTAGAGGCTGCAAATCTTCACATTGGAGAGACTAAGCAGGAGAGAGGATATGAACAAGGCTTGCAAAATAATGAAGGCAATAGATTAGCTGAATGCAGAATTGTTATTTGCTAAATATTGCATACTAAACTGGATTGAACTGGAGGAGTTAAGTTTAAACGGAATAAAATAACGTGTTTGGGTTTTTTTGTGCAGCAGATAGTGTTCTCAGCACAGAGACTGTGGAAGCAGACAGTATCAGCAGGATTTAAAAGAGTTTAGATAAATTCATAGACAGCACATCTGTTAAGGGGTATTAAAAGGACTAGACAGGAATGCAACAACTTTAACTGCTCTGATACAGCACTTCTAGACGCCACATGTGTGTAAGGAGAAAGATCATAGAAAGAAGTCAAGTCCGTGTGCTCTCCCTAGAAAATATTCTCTTTTGCCACTATCAGAAACAGAATACTGGTCTTAGCATTTTCTTGGCACCTAGAAGTTAGATACAGCTCAGCAGTACCATGCCTTGGGAGACAGATACCCAGCCCTTGCCAAAGTCCCAAAGCCCCAGGCAGAGATGGTTAGGTTTCACACAGACTCATAGCTGAAAAATATTTAAGAGATGCTGACAGAATTGTTTAAAAACAAATACAGCAAATGCTGATTATGCCAGCACAGAACTGAGTTAAAGCACTGCATGGCTTTTATAGTGGCACTGTCCCACCTTCTCTGACTCAGACCACAAATTAAACTGTGCTGTGTCTGTCTACAAATGATCATGTAAAGTCCATCCTGGGAGCAGATCAATGCACAGAAAAGTAAAAAATCTAATAATTATATAACAGTCAAGGTCCATTGCTGAATCTCCTTGTCTCATTTTTGTGTAGCAACACACTCATGTTCACTGGTGCTGGATTGTTCCACCACACACAGTAAAGGGGTCAGAGCCAAGAATTACTTTTCCCTGGTCACTATACTCTTAACTACAAACTGAAGAGTGCTGCTCATCCTGATGTAGCACAGGCTGCTTTAACATTAGTGAAGTTGGATCCTGCTAGCAGTGTCATGAGGGCAGATGGGAGCCCAGCATGGTTATGTCTCCTAGTTACATGCCTGAGGTCTGCACAAACTTCTTCTGCAAGCTTTAAGCTTTGTGTTGTTTTTACTGCATCTTGTAGCAGAGCTGGCAGCCTACAGGAGCTGTGCTGCATTTTTGGCTTCACGTAGGCAAATTTGAAGGAGAAAAGGAGGTAAAACACACTTTGATCACTCACTATACCAGTAATTTATTTTGTAGAAGTCTGCTTTTCCATGCACACACCTGAAAATATAAATAGGAAAGGGAAAATATCACTTTTTCATTTCAGCCAGGAGAGAAACTGTCCCCCAAAGTTCTTTGATGGTGTTTTTCTTTACACAAATTTTTGCCATGTTTGCTGGCACATGATTTTCTGAGAAGTCGAAGCTGTCACCTGTAGAAGGAATGGACTCACTCCATCTCATGACCAGCAGACATTGATTCTGGCCTTCATTAAAAATCTTTCTAATCTTACAGAAATGTAGCAGCGAGCACTAGCTGTCATCAATTAATTTGAGTGCATAAATATTCAGAAGGACCTGTTGCACTACATTTCTGTATATTTTAATTTCCTTCACTTGGCATGGCAACGGCATCAACTTGCAAACTGCAGTTCTACGAGGTTCAAAGAAAATCTTTTATTTAAAAACAAAACAAAGAAAACCAGCCGTTGTTAATAGAGCATTGTTTTTAGCAAGAAAAATCGCAGTGTATATGGGGAAATGAAATGAGTTTACAAGACATCTATCCCCAAAATTAGTCCAGCTGCACAGAACAAGCCTATAGATAGGGGGCTCTGCAGGACAGGAAATAGAAGAGATACTTTCTCAAGCAGACTCATAAATCTAACGCGATCTTTTCATGCTCATATCCCAAGTACAGTAGACCTTGTCCCTGTGTTCAGATGATAAATGATGAGAGATGTTCTTTTAATGCATTTAAATATATTTTTTTCATCCTAAACAGAGAATAAACAGAAAATACCTCTAGGTAGTTTAAATAAGACAACAATTTAACTGATTACCAGAACTATGCCATATAACCAACAGTCCTGATGTTGCCATAGTTTATGGCAGACAAGCACCTCAATCGGTTTATATTACCTTTTTTCATCACAAACTTTGCTAATCTGTGCCCTACAGTTCTACTGCTCTGTGTCTTACAGTGTGAAGTCAGGAACCTTAATGCTGCTCTGTGACGCATCAGTGCAGAGGATAACTGCAAATCTAGGACACTAAATGTTTAAAATCGTTTTCTCTCTCAGACTGTAGCAAACACTCTTTAAACTTGCTTAGCTAATGGTGGTATGGCTTGTTTGGCTCTTATTAGTAAATCTTCTCTACCATTCAGAGGGCTAAGTGTGCTGGGAGCAAGCCTCAGTGGCCAAGAGACACAGCAGTATCACGCCCACCTCAGCTGAGCACACTCACTCCATGGACACTGCTCAGTTCCACCATTTGGCCCTGCAAGTCACCAGATACCTGAATGAAGATAAACCTCCATAAATTCTCCACTCATTTCCATTCCTGATACCACCTCAGATTACTTTTCTGATTTGTAACAGTCTGATGCTGTTGCTGACCCTGCAAAGCATCACTCCATCATCCTTTGCAAACAGCATCTGCTTCCTACCTCTCCTTCTTTCCTCCTCTTACTCAACCTCATGGCACCTCTTTTCCTACAGACATTCAAATAGGCTGGCTTCTTACTGACGGCTCAATGAGCAACTTCTTTGATTTTTCACACACACACACACACAAACACACAAACACACACACACACACACACACACACACACACACACACATACACACACACTCCTCTTTCTCTTACAAATATTTGGTGTTGTCCTCACCCAAGCCTATCTTTAGCCTTTCTAACAAACTTAAAGCATTGTCATCTGCCATCTCCTCAGTGACAGCTATCCACATGTTATTTTTCCTGTATAGCTCCTATCATGTCACATCAAATTCTGAAGATCATGCTGTCTTTGTCTCCTTTCACCAGTATATCCTCTCCAGCATTTTTTCTAGCTAATGTTAAGCTTCCTGTTACTCTGCCTGATGGGCATTCCTTTCTGTCTCTCTCAAAACATAAAAAAATGTTATCAGCTCTGCAGAAACCAGGAAGATTTGAATGGTTCATTGGGTGGGACTGTGCCACATACCCACCTGAGCTGCAACCTGATGTTCTCTGTGACTGTCAAACTCTCACTCATGTCATGCACAAGCAGGGTTTCTGGGCAACAGACCAAGCTTCCCCATCTGGATATCCTTCCCACAAGTAACTGGCTTCTCATGAAGTAGGAAGAGACTCTTTCATTCCCTATTCCAAGCACTTGATTCTGCTCTGCTCCTCCTGCAGAAGAAATTGCACCAGAAATGCACAGGAGGATCTGAGGAGAGATAAACACAAGTCAGCCTGCATGGTCAAAAATCAGTTAATGACACAAGACTTTTACTTGCAATTTATCTGAAAATAATCTATTGGTATGCTTTTTACACATTGTAATTTGTACACTTGTAATGTGTGCTTTATAAGGGACAGATTTCTTGTGTAGCAAATTTATTTAAATATGTATAACTTGGTGTGATACTCTTTCCTCCCTCTGTGTAGTGTGCATGCATGTCTCATAACATTCCATGGTAATTCTTCTGTTTTTATCTTGAAATCTGAGTACTCTATCACATAGAGATTAATCCATTTTATTTGCCTCCTGGTAATAGCTTTAATTTCCCTTTGTCTTCTAGGAGAAATGTACTTCAAATAACATAAGTAAAACATGAAATAGATAAGACAGCCAACACCATCCGTTGGAAAGAGGGGAAAAAAAACCCCAAAACCTGAGACAAGCAATTGAGCTGTCCCATAGGAAAGAAAAATTTAATACCTGGAATACTGAGGAGAAATAGTCAACTTCACTACTTGCAGTCTGAAGATGAGTACTTATGTATAACCCTATCCAGCAATTTATTTGTGAATTGTCTGGTCACAGAGTGGGGAGATATTTTAGTAAGAATTTATTGAAGTAGGAAGATTGCTTAATATATTAAAATAAATATTTTTTGAAAGGAATGATACAAGATAAAATCCATTTCTTGCCTAAAACATTGTTGGCTACTTAGAGACAGGAAACAGTTTAATAGGGGAGGTATTTTGCTAGCATATTTCTCCCTAACATGCACAAAAATTGCAATAAAATATTTTGATGGCCTGCTATATTTGTTGAAAGTTTTGACTGCAACATTGCCTTTGCAGACATAATTGTCCAACCTCTGACTAGTTGCCAGTTATTTGTTGATCTATAAAGCATTACCTTGAAAAACGTTTTTTTTTTGTTTGATGAAAAACACAGTTTCCCACCAATACAAAAAATGTTCCTTTAAAAACACTTTACATTTAAACCCATCCTTCGAAAGAATGGCAGCCCCTGGTTTTTAAGGTGTGCAGTGAGAACATCCATTCATTTGTTCAACAGTTCTGAAAACTGTTGCTGATGACATTACCAAGCTGACAACCTAAAATGTGAACTATTATCGAATTTGCTGCCAGAAGTTTTAGTTACAATTGGTTTGCATCCTGTGTAACAAGGTGCTTTCTGTTCTGAAAAAGCATTATCTCCGTGCACTGCTGCATTTCTGTTATTGTCACAAACAGATAGTGCAGGGGGAATTCTGGATAGGATTACACCTGCTAGTAGGACCTGCACTGTTCCCTGTACAAATGTGCCTTGTCTCAAAATAAAAAGACAGGAAGGAGCTTTTCAGATGCACATTAATTAAGCCTTGTTATCAGTCAGGCAGGCTATACTGTCTGGAAAGTAGAAGCTGATTTGCAACTCATGATACAGTTCAACAGAAATCAAATATCCATTTGGATGAGTTGATACACATTCACTGTAGTGGAAAGACTTCTCTGGCTTACTATGGATGTGACTTACATATGCTCAGGAATCAGATTTTTATATCTACTTGCTGTACAAGCAAGCACAGCTATGAAAAGCACTGTGAAACTTTATTTCTGATTACATTGTCTCCCTTCCCTATAGTCTTAGATAGTACAGAATTTATCTGAAGAGCAGATCAGACAGATGTGCCTGGATAAGCAGTAGGAAGAGGAGGTGTGTGCAGTTTCTGCCATGGTTCTGATCTCTATTGTGCCTTTTTGACCCCATATAAGAAGACCAAGATTAGTTAATGATGGAAATTTCCTAAGAAACATTAATGTTGAAAAGAGCAGGGAATTATTGCTTTCTCATTTCTGGCTGCTCCAAACCAGTACATCAGAGCAGATATCACTGGTGTGTGTCAAAGGTTACTCTATCTGACCCACCACTGCCATCTTTCAAACTTCACCTTGATTATGCAGGAGACAAATAAAATCAACTTCCAGCCTGGAAGAAAAGATGACATATAGGATGAAATCGGAACAATTGGGTTACAAAGTAAAACTGCACAAACATTAATAGATTTGAGACTTGGATGATCTTTGGGAGAATTGTGCAGGCGAGTCAGTAATCTGTCTTTACATCTCGTCTCTGAAACGTTGACCCTGGTTTGAATCAGTGTTTCTAGAGAAAGGATTCACTCTTCCTTAGTTTCAATCTGATTATTTGGCTTAGAAAATAACTGCTTTGAACAGGAAGCTTTATACTTGTCTGGGTAAATTTTGTTCCAATTTTTATTTTGGCCACAAGTCAAAGATAACAGCTGTACACTTGTGGGTTCACTGAACTTTACGTGCTTGTTGGCTGCATCACCAACTAGAGGGAATAACCAATAATTAGAACATTTTGGGTCATCTTGAGAAGAACAGAGTTTTCCCATGTTCGGAAAGGTCATGTGACCTCTTTTTCAGATGTTCCCAAATGTGGAGCTGTCAGCCATAAAGCACAGAGCTGCATAAACAAATAAAACAGCCATCGTTGTTCAGAGACCAAAAGAAAACAACACAAGGATCTATATCGAATGAAGAATATTGAGCAGAGACCTTTAACTACGTATAACAATTTTAACTCTGTAAATTCATAGCAGACTTAAGAAACATCAGAAGAACTCAGTCAGGTATTCTTTTCACATAAGCAGCCCTGGTCATAATGATTTTCAGTGCAGCATTGAAAGTCTTTTTTTGAAAATTTCTTTGTCTTTTTCTGTTTATTTTCTTTTCTTTTCCTTTTTTTTTAAAATTAAATCAATACTAGTTTACATAAATATATGTTCCTGTTTTCCAATTGTTCCTGCAATAGCAGTTATGTCTATCCATTGGCAAGAAAAACAACCATAAATGTAGTAGGATGAAAGCAGAAAGGAGAAGAAAATAGACATGACTCAGATTAAACGGCTTTAGGCGTGGGCAAATTTTTTATTTCTGTTAGAAGTGTAAATATTTTTTGGCACTTTGAGATTATCTTAAAGAAAAATAAAAAGTACCAAGCTTCAGAAAAACTAGCTGACAGAACAGTGTTTTTCTTGCTAACAGCATAGATCCCTCCTAATATGGAAAGGAATGAAAATAGTTCTTGTGTCACACCTTTTAGACTCCAGTTTTCCTAAATCTGTCTGTAGAACTTCTATCTAGTACTTAATGAGTTTGTGCTGTAGACGGGTAATTTATTTGACAATATTGGGGACCTTATGCATGTTAGACAGCACATATTTGAAGGATTGAATGAGAGGAGAATTCTTGCAACATCAGTTATCTTTTTTATCACTACAGAATATGCCCTGGGAGCTGTTGGTTACACTTGGTGTACAACTGGAGAAAGGAAATTCCTTAAACATCACTTGATACAACCAAAGGTTGGTACCACTGAGAAACTGGCACCTTCTACCGTGCTATGGGTGTTTGCTGTGGGGTCAAATGGCAGAGTGAGGAGTTACAAAATGCAGAGTGCTGTGGGTTCCTTATGCTGTGTGATATTTCCCAGTACACGTGGTGTTGATGCTGAGACCATGAGATACGGTGATCCTCACACATTCATATTTGTGTGTTCTCCTAAGATAGGAAAATTCTTATTCCACATGATTAAGTCCAGCAATTGAAACTTCAGCCTGAAATTCCAGATGAATATCTAGCCCACCAGGCTACTAAGCATTTGAGGAAATTGAAAGGTTTTCTAGTATCTCTTATTGGAGCTATATATATATATGCTGTATGTATAAATAAATATCCTTCAGAAAAGAAATATCTGATCTTTCATCTCCTGTGGCCAAAAACAGTGCTGAAACTAATCTCTTTTATTCTTCCTCAAAGCATTTTTAATACAAAGTGGAACCCTCCAAAAGGACAGATACATCCAGAGTAGTTGAAATGTGTGATGATCAGGGCACTCATCTAACAATGTAAAGTTTGCAGATTAAATTCTTCTGAATCCCACAGAAGAGGATCTTCATACTGATCTTCACCTAATTCTTAAAATTTCATGGTTCCAACTGTTGTTGTGGCTAAAGAGCTTTCCTGTTTTCATCATAAATTTTGCCACTTTGGAAACTAAACTGCAAATACCTGCAATTTAAGAATTATTACCTACAAAAATATTTTTTCATCAAATAAAATTTCCCATTGGAAAAATTCTGGCCAGTTCAATTTATGTAACTATAACCTCACTGCTTCATATTTTAAACAGACTATCAGTGTGCTGACAAGTCATACACATTACACATAAGTGAAGAGCCAAGTCCATTGTTTACAAGATGCTACTAAAAGATGCTGAGGCTATTGGATATGCATTCTGTGCTCATGTTATTCCACAAATGCCTTCTATATTTCTTTGTGAAACTACCATTGAGTATATCCTCGTGGATAATTGGACAATTACACTAGTCTCAAAAGATGGAGTGCATGAAGGACCCTAAAATACCATAAAATATATAGATTGTGATAACAATTGCCTGAAAGTAACATCTCCAATCTGTGTTTGTGACAGTTAACTCTCAGATTAACACTGGCAAGATACTGCCCATCTCTGATTACCAGAGTGCCAAGTCTTCAACAGTGAAGAACTGATTTGGTAGTCTACTATGGAAAACTTGAGGCATACAATTCCTCCTAATGCCTCCCAGGTGAGCTTTCATCTTCTTTGTTGGTTCCTTTTTCAGCCAATTGAAAGTGAATAACTATTCACTAAGACTCCAGGGCAAGAGAAACTGGAGAATAAACCCGGATAGAAATAGGCAAAATAACAAATAAATATACCTGAGGCAGCCAATTCCATTTACAAGCATTAGCCTGCACAGTTCAGCTTTTAAACAGCAGCTTCTAGGTGCCTGCTTGTCTACAAATCCTTGATAAGAGGATGGGAAAATTAGTTTTGCAGAAGTCTGTCAGTCTTTCAATAATATTTATGCCTAAGACTACAGCCCTTTTGAAAGCCCTCTTGAACAGCAAGGCAGGGGGACAATTGTTCACTAACCTCTGCACAGATCAGAATGTGGAGAGCATGACATTTATGGGAATTAATTTTATATCCTGAGACAAGTCTAAAAACCTCAACCTACATAATTAAATTTGATATTGAGATTACTGAAGAAAAGACATGCAACAGGATGCCATCAGAATATATTGCCAATTTTTATCAGATCCTGCAGTCTGTGTCTCAGGAAAATTCTTTATTACTCATGCCAGCAGCCTGTTAGTAAAACAGGAGAAAGGTTCCTGCTGTACTGGAGGTGAAACAGTTCTGCTGAGATGCGACCGACTGGTATTTAAAATGCAACAGTTGGAAATACTGGGTTGGATGCAAGATGAGCTTGAAATTGTTATACAGAAAATAAGTAACCTTTGATGCAGTCTAGATCAATGCTGTAACCCACTAATTATTACCTGAGCCACATGTGTAGTCATAACCACCTTTCTTTGTCCAAACTGCATCCTTAGACGATATATACACTAATCAAAGAAAGAACTACCATTAAAAGCAGATAGCTCTTCCAGTTCCTGGAGACAGTGGGAAGGAAGGACTGTAAATATAACTCCACATTTATCAAGAGAACAACATTATTCCCCCATTCGTCTCTTCTTCGGTTTAAATATTTGGTTGAATTTTTTTAAAGTATTGCCTCATTTCCCCGTAGTGTAATATCCATAGAACATTTGTGCAGCTTTAACATTTTGTTATAATTAAAAGGATTTATTTTGCTCACAAAATGTCGAGATGTGTCCATGACTCCTAAATCTGCTGAAAAGTAGAACTAAAATATTGGCCTCACTGAAGTCAGCACTCAAACTACCGTAAAGAGAAACACGTTTCTACCTAATGAGAAGGAAACATGCATCTTCTAAAAGGGCAAAGCACAGTATTACCAAAACAGAATATAATTCATCAGAGATTTATACTTTTTTATGATGTATAAGTTATTATCTAGAACACAGTAAATTATTCTGGTCATTTGCAATAAAAAAAATAAAAATGCAGCTGGTTCAGACATAAGGTGCTAGGATAAGAACTAAAAAGGCAAAACCTTGCAAAGAAGCCTGGCTTTCTTTAGCCCAGGAAGATGAAAGCTGTGAGGAGATGTCACCTCTTTCTGAAAGTGTATTGTAAAAATGGGAAGGCAAGACTAGTTAAATTAGAGGATGAGCCTGGCACAGAAACTAACTGTGTAAACACAATGAAGCTGTGAGTTTGGGAAGGGTTTCTAACCTTTATAGGAATGGCATTTTGAACAGCCATCTAGTAGTAGTAATGAGATTAGAATCCCAGTTTCTAATATAGAACTCAATAAATTTATAACGTCATGTGTGTGGTTGCTTGAAAAAGTAGAAACCTTGATTTATGGTGTAGGAGATTTCCTTTCAGACCTATGTAAAACAGGTATCTCATGGCTATAAAAATATGTTCCTGTTGGACAAATTTTCTGGGGTTTTGATATTCTAGTGCAGTTGTGTGTATGCTTATTAATTCAGGAACTAGCACAGATTTAATTGTCCTGTAAGTATCAAAATAGGTATAGCAGCTCTAAAACTAGCATTTTTTATGACAAGATAATAAAAAAAAGAAGCCTGAGAAAAAATGCAGGATGTACAATTTTTTTGTGGGTACTGAAAACCCTTCATGCTTTAGCCACTGAGTAAACATTTTGTACAATATTAGTATCAGTCCAGTTCAAATCTAAGTATGTCCCATCTCATAACGCTTGAATATATATAATGAATTTTTAATGTGTTGCTTGCTTTTGACCATATAAAGTTTAGTGTAAGGCTTTTCTCAGTCAAATGACATACCTCTGCAAACCAGGAAAACTTTCTTTCAGTGATCTTACTAATGAAGGATCATTAAGACTGTGGAGAATGTCCCCATACAATGCTCTGCCACAGCATTGATTGAACCTGGGGACTGAAATAGGGTCCAGAGTCATGGGCAGATTTGGGGGAGCCAGTTGGGGTGGGCAGGGTCAGGCAGGTGCCCTGGACACTGGCACTGTGTAATTTCCCATTCTTTTCCTGTTCGTGATCATCTGAATGCAAGTGAATGAACAGGAAAACAGAAAGCTATGCCTCAAATTCTTTTTGTGCACTGGTGTGAGTAATCAACAGTGAGGAATTACTGGGAAAAGTCTTGATTTCCTCTTTTGTTTGCATACAGCAGCAGAGAATGCCAGTCTGATGATGTGTTTGTCCCCCATGATCTCCTATCTTCTTCAGTTCCACCTTGACCCTTGGAGATATCTTTTTCCACAACTCTCATGGTCTGGAGTGCAGGACCTTCCTAACTGCATGAAATCTTTATATTCTTCTGATCAGCAGAAGAACAGTGCTTGCTTAGCTTGAATGAGACAGGTATTTCCTCTTTGTTTCTTAGAGAAAATAAAGAATCTCATCAGTGTCTCCTCTCCATTTATGAGCTATTCCTTCTCCAAAATTTTGCACTGTTTTTTATTTAAAAATGATTTTCAGAAACTGGTAATGAAAACTTATTTCTCTGCACTTCAGTGGAAGTCTTTTTATGAGCATTCTTTTGTTTACCTGCTCCTCTTGCATTGTCAGATTCCCTCTCCTGTCGTCAGATCAGGGCATTAAGCAGCAGATCACATTTAATGGATTTTGACAGGCCTCAGTAGCTGGCACCTCCTACAGTGACAGCCCCAGAGACAAACACAAGGCTATGACAAGGTTTAACATCTCTGTGTTTAATCACTAGAGCTCACATAATTCCTCTGCCTACTTGACATGAAACCACTTGTGTGATAAATAATATGCTTAATTAAAGATTGAAAAGAAAAATATAAACTCCTTACAGAATAATTTTGGAAAATGTTTTTACATATTATATGCTATACATTTCACTTGGTTATCATAGAAATCCGTTTACCCACAACTTGCTTGAACTTTGGCATTCTACATGCCTGGAACCAGAGAAGCTAGCCAAGGATTTCTGCATTTTTTAAGTCAAGTTTCTACAGTCCCAGCCTACCATAGTGCTGTGCAGCAGTGTAACAGGAGAAAAAGTAAACTTTTGTGAAATGCTTTATGCAGAAGGTTTTGAAACCAATTGTACAGCTGAAACTTTAGAATTCATTTCCATGTTTTGAGCAGCCTCTTTGGGGTAGAGCCAGTTTGTTGGCCATTGTCAAGAGCCTGTCCCATCCAGTGGCTTTGGACAGCAGCTGAGTAAGAGACACATTCCATTAATTCTTAACACAACAGAGGCATACAGGTCAGTTAATAAAGTGTAGGGCAAGAGGATCTGTGAAACACTGAGCCTGATTACATGTCAACAAAGAGAAAGAAGTCTATGGACATTTAATTTCTTTAATGAAAAAAAGATTATTTCCCACTCATTCATGATACGACCTCAAAGTTTGACATTTACTTTTACTAAGTGTCCTTCACTAGCAACACTGAGCATCTTCCCACTATTATCTTTTAGTCAGCAGTAAAAGATTGTCTTTTGAAAGAGATTAAAAACCTGCTATTAGAATTTCTGGTTTCCAGTTGTTTAAAATGCATTATTTAACACTAATGCTCTCCTGAAAATGCACTGTAGTAGTAAAAAAAACCTCCATATATCCAGATATATATGGTAGTTGGAAAAAGCTATTTATAAATTTGACACTTTTATGAAGCCATAGCCACCTATTTTGGCAATCATGATGTCCAGTGAAAAGAAATGCACTTCTTTTCATATAAAAGAGAACAGAATTGAAGTCCTGCAGATTGGGGACTGCACAGTGAAAGAAATCATTGCAGCTGTTCAAGTAACATCATGATTCTTCAAAGATTTTATTAATATATTTGTCACTGGCATAATGATTTTTCTCCTGCTGAAGTGAAAATTAACTTTCTGCGCAAGTTACAGCACTATTTAAAAAGAGACAAGGAGATATGCAAAGTTTCAGGGGTAAATCGTCCACCCGAGCTAGCTGCAAATACAAGCCTTCTGCAGATCATTAATAAAAGTAATAGTTGTTCATACATGATTGCCTCATTATAATAGTGACATTTCAATTAATTGTTTCAGCACCTTTCAAATTGAACAAATTTTCTTTTGACGTTCTTTATTGTGCCCTTTATTTTCTCTTGTAAAAGAGAAGAGCCCTGATCTGCTTGAAAAGAAAGCAAGTACAAAGTTTGCAGGTCCTATTTTTTCAAGTAAGGTAGTGGATTTTCTCTTTCAGAAGAAATCATAAGGAGTATAAATCATATTTTTACTCAACTAAGAGCAATCATGTATTTTTCGGCATTTGAACACATCCCAGATTTGTGCATTTCCCTTATCAAGTGCAACACTTTAATAACTGTTTGATATCTGACTTCTGTAGGAAAATATTAAGCTATGCAACATGCATTAGAGATGTATCTTTACAAGGCTGTACCTTTACACCTATGCCATATGATTTCGTGTTCCTTTTCAGATAGGATTTGAGAATAGTTAGAAAATAAAATAATAAATAGGTGTAGTAAAATACAAGTCACCATAGTTTATTTGGCTTCCATTTTCAGTCTAGTCCTTGCATGCACACATTTATGTGTGCAGGACACTAACACACTAACTGTTTTAAAGGGAACTATTTAAACGTGGCTTTCTTCAAAGTTTCCCTTGGTAGACAGTACAAATAAATATTTGAATTGTCAATGTGCAATATTAGCAGCCCATTTAAATATCCAGATATTTATACAACAACCAAAGGTACATTTAGTGTTGGTTTCAGTAAAAGCCGTGATTAAAGACAGATGCAGATTTGAAATGTGGTTCAAATCCCTGGAGAGCCAATATGCAAAATGATGAACACACTCATGGTAGCAGCAGTATACAAATCTTGAAAAAGATGACTATATATTAATAATTGCTGTAGATTAATAAATTATAGTTCACTTAATTTCTCCACGAAATGTGAAAATCAGCACAACTAGTTCTCTTCTGCCATATTCCTCTCTCTCTTTTTCCTCAGTGTAACTGAATGTCCTCCTCTTATGATGTTGTAGAAGTGATCAACTGAGGTAAAGACTGTTCAGAGCAGTAGTTTCATAGAGTCCTAGTAATAAGGCTATGCTTTAAGATACAGCCTTTTCATTAATTCCAATTACATGTATGCATTGCAGACTACAATGAAAATACATTTATAAAATAAGAAATATTTGATTGAGTTCCCTTGCCCACATCAGTAACTGACCAGTAATTATTTTTTCTTGATCACATGATCACTGAAATTTTTCACTGAATCCCTGCTCCTTTCAACACAAAAAGACAGATAATGCTCAAAGAATTTTTTTCATTTAATCCGTAGAATTTGATGTGTAGCCTCAGGCCCTATTTGCTGCACAATATTCAAATGTCATTCTGAAGACTGAATTATTACTTTTTGCATGGGTATTCCCTATGGCATCTATTATTATTGTATTTGAATACTTCAGAAAGGAGCAGTTAACCATTCTCCACTTTACCTGTGTGAGCTTTCTATACAGCTGAGCCATTGGTGAACTCCTCAGCAGTGTTTAATGTCTTCATCAATGGCTTGGGCTGTGGGGCAGAAGCATCTTTGACATCTGACAAGGTAAAGCAGTTGATGCTCTGGAGGGCAGGACTGTGATACCTCTATAGCCTGGAGGATGAGCAAGCAGTAACCTCAGCACACTTGGCAAAAGTGAATAAAAATAATTCTCCTGGGATGGAATAAGCCCATATATGCTGGGCCTGAGTGAACAGGCAGCTGCTCTCTGGAATAGAGAGCACTGGTGGAAGGGGTGTAGGCTTTGTGAAAAAGTAGAACACAAATCAGCAGCAAGGCCTCCTGGAGATGAAGGATGCATACTTGGATGCATTAGCAAGAGGATAGCCAGCAGATCAAGGGAAGGGATTGTTTCCTTATACTAAAACTTAGCTGAGGTTTGGAGCATTTTGGTGTAAAAGAAGCACTGACAAACTGGAAAGGGTCCATTCCAAATTTACTAAGATGCCTGTCTAGGTCACCTAGTGACTAGGGGTGCAGAGCACTTCATATACAGAAAGAACAGCAAGAAGATTTATTTGCTTAGCCTGGAGAAGTGAATGTTAAGTATGAAGCCAACTGCTGCTTTTAGTTTCTAAAAGGGCAGTTATAGAGGAGCAGAAGAGCACAATAAAGGAGGCAATAGCCACAGTCTGCAGCAAAGGCAATTCTGGCTGGATAAGCTGGATAATATTCTTCAGTGTGAGGTCTGTTGAGCACTGCAAAATGTGACTGCAAAAGCTGCTGGAAACTGTCTCTTGAAAGATTTTCAAATCTGCATTGTTTAATAATTCTGTGATTTTCAAATAATTTTCCATCACTACTGCATAGAATGGAATGCCACAGAAAGGAATGTGCTATAGGGAGACAAAAAGGAAGAAACCTGTCTTTACAGCACTGTAATGAGACTGTTCTCTGCAAGGGAAAACATCTGATTTTACTTCTCATGAAGATTGCTCTACTATGCATGATATTACTGGAAATTACTTAAACCTCGACATCCTTAGATAGAACTTGCAGAAAATTAATGTGGAGGCTATACAAAATAAAATGTAGGTAAATTTCTGTATTAAAATTCCCTTATTTTAAGCAGGTTTTTTTTGGATAAGAGCTGCTACCTCTCACAAGGCAAACAAGTTTTTGACAAGTCCCCTCCAAAGTAATTTGTTTTTGTGTTACAGATAATTTTTCACTAGTTGAATTTTATGCATGTCAGTCTCAAAGTCATCTGTTCTGTGAAGTTCACAAGTTGATAAAACATTTATTAAGATTACGCCAGAGATATTTTTATTAAGGTTAGAAGTATTTAAATAGCAATCAGTGCAGAATTCTAAACAGTAATAAATTATTTTTAAAGGTATGAAAGAAATGCTTTCTTTAAAGCAAACACAGTAAATCTTTCAGTCTTTACCATCGTATATGGCATTTCAAACTCATACAACAATGAAATAAGATTAATTTTCTAAGATAATTTTGAAGTGGCCAACACAAATATATAAAGATTATATAGCAATATATGATGTGTCATGGGGCCAGCTGTAGTCAAATATCACATTACAGGCCTGCAGAGAGGATGCTGGTGAAGGAATTCTACTCCCAGGTTATCCATACTGTGTCCCCTAAGATGCTCAATAGAGGAAAGAGCAACATCGTGCATCTGGGGAGGAACAAGCTCAGGCATCAATATATGTTGGTGGCTGCTCATCTGGAAAGCTTCTTTGCAGAGCAGGACCTCTGGGTCCTGGGAGCACCACGTTGAGGATGGCCCAGCAGTGTGACCTTGGGGTAATGATGGGTGCCAGTGTTCTGGGTTGCATAAAAGGAGCGTTGCCAGCAGGATAAGGGCGGTAATCCTTCCCCCTGTTCAGCCCTGGTTAGGACACAGCTGGGAGTCTGAATGAAGGTTGTAAAGATAAACTATGGCTGATCTCACTTGATCTGTTCAGCCTGGAGAAGAGGAAACTGAGGACTGAGGGGAGACCTTGTTGCATTTATGACTTCCTTGTGAGGGGAAGAGGAGGGGCAGACACTGATCTCTGCTCTGTGGTGACAGTGACAGGACCCAAGGGAATGGCCTGAAGCTGTGTCAGGGGAGGTTTAGGTTGGATATTAGAAAAAGGTTCTACACCAGGAGGGCAGTGGGACTCTGGAAAGGCTCTCCAGGGAAGTGGTCATAGCATCAAAATAGACAGAGTACAAGAAGAATTTGAGCAATGCTCTCAGGCACATGGAATGATTTTTGGGCAAGACCAGGAGCTGGACTTGATACTTGTGGGTCCCTTCCAGCTCAGGATATTCTATGATTCTATGATTATCGATACTGTGTCTCAGTCTGGGCTTCCCAGTACAAGACAAACATGGACATGCTGGAGACAATCCAGCAGAGAGTGACAAGGATGATTAAAGGACTGGAGTATCACTCTTATGATGAAAGGTTGAGGAAGCTGGGTCTGCTCAGCTTAAAGAAGGCTCAGAGGAATCTTATCAATGCATACAAGTACATGAGGGCAGTCTGTAAGGAGGACAAAACCAGGCTCTTTTCTGAAGACAGGACCAGAGGCAAGAGGCACAAAACTGAAACACTGGATGCTCTGTCAGAACACCAGGAAACACTATTTTTTACTGTGATGTTGATTGATAGGGAGTCTCCTTTAAGTGGCCCTGCTTGAGTATGGGGGCTGGAGCAGCTGGTCTCCACAGGCCCCTTCCACCCTCAGCTATTCCGTGTTATTCGGTGATTCCATTATAAGAAGCAAAGTTAGAACTGGTCTTACCGTTAGTGTGTTGTCGAAGTATTCAAACATTACACTGATAACTTTGCAATCACAGTAAAATAGTTCTGCTGCATATCTCACATGCAGAGCAAATCATGGCATATGTAAGATCTGAGTGTGTATGTAAGTCTGGATGTGAGCAATCATATCTAACTGCTGAGGTTCAGTGACAGTCAGGGGTTGGATCTATATCCTTGAATCTATATCCATGTACCATGATCAGGGAAAGATGACCCAAAATCTGGAAAATCCAAAACCCCTGGGAAAACCCCAATGTACTCAAAAAGTCTGTTGAGGATAAGCAGAAAGATCTTAAGGCAGAATTCAGGAGGCAGGAAAAAAGAGCAAGATGAATAAGCACTGCTTCCATCAAATGGCTCTCTCAGACATGAAACAGCTGATAGGTGGGTGCCACCATGCAAGCTCACACCTCTTCTGTCTGGAATAAATTCAGTTCTTTATTGATTTCAGTCAGTAATTTCAGTCTCTCAAAAAAAAAAAAATTAAAAAAGAAAAAAAAAATTAAACCCACCTTCAAACTGAGCTTAGCCATGCATTATCCAGTTTCCTTTCTACTCTCATTCTTCTAATACAGCTCTTATATCTAATTCACTGCATTTACCAAATTTGAAGCATGTCTCAACAAACATCTGTGCAGAAACTCAATTTATATTTCTTGTGTCTGTAGTAATGGAAAATAATCTGCTAGACAAACAGAAAAGTGGATCCATATCTACATTTTATAATGTGCTTATGAATTATAGGAATGTGAAAAATTTGCCTCCATCATAATGGAAAGGCAAATTTATCCTCCAAGGTATCCGTGTTACCAAGTATTTCATGAAAATACAAAAAGAAAAGTCACAAGGGAATTGAAAAAGTCCTGAAGTTTTTCCTGCTGGCATATTTTTAAAATCACTTTTGAATTTCCTTAGCTTCCAAAGGACAGTCCAATCTGGCCTTTTATTCTGCTGAGTAACCAGACATATTAGCCTTCACAATCTGACCTTTTATCTCCAGAGACCTGTTTCTTGCAAGAGTAAAGGTGTTAAAAGAAGCCTTCAAGGAACTCACAAATTTCTTTTGGTTCATATTTCATAGCTCCAATACAGTTCTTAATTGGTAAAGTAGATAATTTTTTTTATTATTTCTTTCCCTGTCTGAAGTTGTAAGCTAGCAGCATATGAGCTTTATTGTTTCCTTTGAGAAATTGCTGTTTTAGCCCTTCGAAGTCTGTCAGGTTCTGCCCGCAACCCCCTGAGTTTAGAAAAGAAAATCTTTTCCTTAACCAGTTGGGAGAAAACCCACACAAATCTGCTTTCTAAATGAACTACTTTAGAAGTTTCCTCCCAAATTTGCCCTAAACCAAAACAAATATTTAACAGGATTGTTCTAATTTTAGATCTCTCTCAAGTCTGTGACCAGTAGGTCCTTTTGCTCCTCCCTTCCCTCAATCGAACCCAAAGCTGTAGTAACAACCTTAATTTATGCAGTTTTGGATGTTTTCTGGGCAATGTCTGATTTTCCACCATGTATAGCTTTTGCATTTGCCCTCTGCCTCCTCTCTCAAGAAGTATCCAGTCTCATTAAGGTGCTGTTTATTCTGTAGACAGGGAGATTTCAGGACCATCCTGCCAGGTTATCTAGACAGTGAGTGGGTTCAAGGGAAGCCTTCAAGTAGAAAAGAAATCCACTGAAAGCATGAAGTCTTCAGCCACTGCAGGGGACTACACAGAGCTTTGGTCTGCTCTAGTGTAATTCTGATTAGGATCATACCAAATAAAAGTCTCAGATATTCAAAGTGCTTTATGTGGAGTGCTATCAAAGGATGCAGAATTGCATTGAATTTAGAGGACTGGGGAGGAGTTTAGGTTTCACCTTTGAAGATCACATAAGAAACTGAACCACAGCAGTATAAGAACAAGTGTTTAATCATGGTGTATGTGAAAAGCAGAATAGTTCTTCACATAGGGTAGTATGCACAGCTTCCATTGTTTCTTTTACCTCTGGAAAAATAGAAGTTTTGTTTTAGTTTTCTAAGTTTTAGCCCTCAGACAGAGAAATCTGAGCAGAGACGATGAAGGAACTCTTGGGGAAGGTCTCTGTTTGCCAGCAGCTGCCACCTGTCCCACAGCGTCTGGGGGACAGCCCATTGGGGTTCTGCAGCTTTTTCCTCTCCTCCACAGCCAGCCTGGGCCAGTAGAGAAAAAGGGGACAGGAATATAAAAGACTGCTCCTGTCTTTCTGCTTCTCACTGGCTACCTCCAGGTCTGAGGAAAGGGACTGGAGGATGAGGGAATGGAACTCTACAGGCCAGGGGCTGCTGAGGTGTAGTGCTAAGAGAAGGACAGCCATGCCCTGTGCAAAGGGCTTGCAGAGAGCGCTGGTGGAAGCCAAGAGGGCTGATTCTGTCACTGTCTGGGCTACCCAGGCAGTTCCCTAGGCATGGTTGTGGGTCTAGTTGGGCTCAACCTTCAGCTGCTCTACCCTGTGCCCTGTCCCTGAGGAGAGTTTCACTGGGAGGTGCTGAGCCTTGGCTGGCCACTGGCTTGGCCTGGAGGGAAAGCAAGGTGCAGAGTCCAAGGGCAGTCTGCTGGGACAGCAAAAATTCAATCCTTAAGGCCACATTTAGGGTCTTTTTATCCGGGAGGTTTTTTTTAGGGTTTTGGCAACCAGTTCCTTCCTTTCCCATGAGGCAGTACTCTTGCCCATGCCACAGACTGCTGAAAGCACGAGACTGATGACACCAGTGAGTAACATTTGTCGATATTACCTTAGGAGGGATTAATTTAAGCTTCCTCATATCATTAAATCTCCTTCTATCACATCTCAATTTAGCTATAATTGATCTCTTCTGTCTCTAAAGAGCATGCTGTAGAATAATCTATATTATATCTGTGTTAAAATACACACTTCTTTTAGTCCTAAGCCCTGCCCCTAGTTCTCAAAATATCTTTGTTTACTTCACTAGAGCAGACATGGAAAAACCTGCATTTCAGTCCAGCTGTGGGAATGCTTTCTTTACTACAAGGACCTTAGTCCTAGTATGAAACAAAAGAATTATTTGCTCCATAATCAGTAACAGAGGATATATAACACCCCCTTATCATCCTGCTATATTACTTTCATGACTGCCATGGGTCAAAGTCTCCAAAGGGTATTTTCTTGTGCAGCTGCACTAAAATAGAGGTATTTCTACTTGCATCAAGCTACATTTTATACCTCAAGTTCTCTCTTGGCATGTACACATGGCAGAATTTATATAACGACATGACTAAGAGAGCCAGCGTTTTATCCTACAGAGTTATCTTCAACACTAGTCCCTAATCAACCACACTGTGTCAGTAGCACTGCAAATTAAAAAGATACATACTATGTAGGAGGAGACATGAGACCTGGAGCTCTAGCAATAAGCTCCATTTCACAGTGCAGTTCTACACAGAACAGCAGTTGTAAATTGTCTGAACTACTGACATAAAATAGAGCTAGAAAGGTAAAGAACGTTTCATAAATGTCTTCAGTATTATCCAGTGCTGGCCCACATGACCACCAAAAATAAATATAATAGTGGTAAATCATGCTTCTGGAAGACTTATTATAAAGCTGCTTCCAACCTTCGGTTCTAAGCAAAATATAATCCTGCACATTGTGTTAGTGCTTTGTTTGGTATATGAGCCACTTTCAGGATATGCCACTTGACCAGCACTTTTGCCTCATTGCCAAGAACAACAACCATGCAAAATCATTTTTTGAAACTTGCATTTCTGTCGTTGGAACTTTTATGTGTTTTGCGGTGATAGTGTTTTGGGTTTTTTACAACTTGGATTATACTGCCTGCAAATTCAGGTAATACAACACTCACATTGAAACCTCTAAGGATGTTTACTTTTTAAAAAGTGAAGTGGGGCAGCAGGACAGACTTCAAAACTTAAAGAGGCCCAGGAGTGAATATATAGAACCCAGGGGCTTTAACTTTTGGCTGCGTGAAGAAAAAAATAATTAATTTGAAAGATTCAATGGAATTTTGTTTTTTGCACATTACATTACAAGACAAGTTGAATATTTCAACTAGTTTTACTATTTCTAGAAAAAATAGAACTATTACTGCTGTTTAACTCTGCATCAGTAAATATTAAATTCTTGTGCTCTAAAAAAGGCTTTGCATTTTCTCCTTATTTGCTGGGATTGACAGTAATCCTAGACAGAATATTACTGTTTAAACATGACTAATTAAGAGCCTGATAAACTTTGAGGTATTTTAAAACACTCACTATTGCACATTTTTGTTTCATGTCAGTTTTTAAAAACTTGTTTCTGCAGTGCTATTGTGAGTTACCATTTTAAATCTTTTTCTTACTAGTGCTGGCAGTCATGTAAAAATAGTCATGTTTTGGACACAATCTGTGTCACTGCCATGAAAAGCAAATTTAATGACAGAATGTTTCAATTAATTTCTTTTATCTCTAACCATCTATTGTCTTTCTTGTTTACTTTTTACTATTATTTTTCTTTTGGAAAGAAATATGATCAAAATTACATCAGGCTTAGTCCTAAAAGATTTTGAACACCTATAATTTCAATTTAATTTAGCAGAATCTGACAATGCTTGGGACAATTTATCGTGTCCATCAAAAAAGAGACAGAGAGGTTTGGCAGAGCAGTTGATTGAGTTTCCTTTTGTTAATGAAAACAATACTGATGATAGTCCATTAAAAACATTCAATTTCTTTTTAATATTCCTGGAGTAGCAAGAATAAAGCCAGAGGAAAAGTTGAAATTGGAAGAATTGTTTTAGACTTCATTTCTCTCATTTGTGTTTAGACTTAGAAGGCACTGGGTCCTCTTCGTATTTTTAATTTTTTTAA